>CM075194.1:27408325-27438325 GCA_037577475.1 Chaunax sp. Z400
CTTCTGCTAATTGTCATCACTTCTTGTCACATTCAGGTGTCATTGCTGTCCTTTCCCCTCTCTCTATCTCTCTCTCTCTCTCTCCTCTCTCTCTCTGTTTTTCCAGTTGACTTTTGATTTCTTCATCAGACCGTATCACTATATAAATACCTCGTCTCTTCCTCATTTTTAAGCTTCTATCGTTTGATTTTCTTCTACTTTTGTAACTTCCTGTAATTGGTCCAAAAGTCCGAACCAACCAAAAAAGTGCTTTCACACTGTAAACAAACCAAACCATGGTTCAGTTTGATCCGGATCGAGACCACCTCTTCCTGGTCTGGGGGACGTTACAGCAGATCAAACGAGGTTGGTGTGAAAACAGCCTAAGATTGTCAGACTTCTATTAGTCAAACTAATCGTTTGTGTTTATCTGATAATTTAAGTTACAAGTGACTTTAGGTCTGTGGTCACTTTTATGATGCCGTTTTTGTTTGGAAATAAGTATTTTTGTTTTATTGTCAAGAACATCTAAGTATAGATTATGATGTCTACAATCAGTGGAATATGTCCAAAATATGCATGAAATATATCGTTGAAACATTTCAATTTGTCATCTTGACTTTTTGGGTGGTACATCTTTTATAATTAAAAAGTCGTCTAAGAACAATGTTCATACCAAATTTGATGATTGTATCACTAAATGAAAGATTGGTTTCAATTTAAAAAATTTAAAAAAGCTTTACTTCGCAAAATTCCTGGATCCCCCGCAACAAACAGATGCTGGTGGAAACATAACCTGGAGGTAATAAATCATCTTTTCAGATTCTTACCTCCTCCTCTTTAGTCTTATAGGTCTGTAATACAGAGGTTCAGATTCTTCAGATGTGTGTTCACATCTTATAAAGGAACAAGTGAACAGTACAAAATATGAAGTGCAGCAAAACATAAAACCAAACATTTTATTTTATTCAAATTCAAGGATGATTCATTTTCATCAAAACACCTCCTGAGTTTGAACCTTTCAGAGACGATACTGTCTTTAAATCATGACAGGAACACTAATTACATTCAACTGAAGTGTAATTATATGTACATATGTATGTATGGAGTTAGGTCCAGGTAATAAACATCTATCAGACTCTCTCTGTTATCCATGTCCTCCATGTCATCTACATCTAATTCATCTGGCTAATATGTCTAAACTCTATGCCAATATCTACATTAACTGTATGCCATAGGTCAGTGCTGGATTATGAATAGTCTGTATAATATCCATCTAAATAAAAACAGATGGCATTTCATCATGTCCTGTAAAGCGTTCACATTAACTGAGCTGTAACTTAGAGCGTTCCACTAAATTCATCATTACTCCCCTGCAGGAGAATTAAGGCGTTGTGACACTTCAGCAGCCGGCCAGCTGCGTTCGACATGAAAAAATCAAAGAGCTGAATCTGATCTCAGGCTGCAGGAAGCCAGCTCTAGCCTTTGCAGTGAACCCAGCTGCCTTAATGTATGAGCTCCGTGTAGTCGCAGCAAAAATGTACATACTTATGAACAACTCCCTCATTCGTCTTGCTTCCAGTGACAGATGAGAGTGGCCGATGAAACCTGCCTTTTCAGAGCCTCGTCCATATGAAAATAATTATAGAGCATGAGACGACCGGCCTTGATGAGGAAGAAGAGAACCAATACATTATCAATATGCACATTAACATTCATAGAGCAAAGCTTTCTATCATTTCTCTGTGTCATTACATGAAATCTTCTTTTCACAGATTGCTTTCTGCAACATATAAGGGAATAAAAACGTTTCATTGTATTATAGTTTCAATAAGATTCCAGTTCACCTCCAATGCTGCATCAACATGTGAGGTCACAGAAAAATCAAACATGCTATCTAACATCTTGTTAACATGCGTCATGCCTCCGTAGAGTTGTGATCTCATGGTGAAAGTCTTGTTGCCCCTGATTAGGTCTGCATTCAGCTGAAGTATGATATGCCAAAAAAAGACCCCCACTGCGCTTCTCAAAACCTCTCAGGCAGCTTCCCTGCAGGTCATCAACAGCTCACACATCCCTCTTCAAAGGACTTTCTGATTTGTTGATGTGAGTTTAGTTTCCAAGGCGGAGGACGAAAATAATTACTGACCACAGCAGAAGATGTCTGCTAGCTTTGTTCCTCAGCAGATAGTGACAATATGACAGGATCAACACAGCACTGAAAAAGAAAACTCCTTCACTGAGGAAGAGCATGAGATGTTCCAAAAAAGCTTCAAAAAGGTTTTGAGTTTGCTGAAGAGAAAGATGAAACAACTTACCCTCCAAAAAGTGTCAGGACGTTCTAAAGTCAGGCTCAACCAGTCAGTAGAAAGGTGATTAAAGGTGGTGTTCGCTCTTTATTCTAATCAAACCTGAACATTTCTTATTATTAACTACAGGAAAGATTCATTTAATATTTTTTACTGTACATTTCTGCTAAGGTTATGTTTTCTTCACTGTTTGTCTCTTGGTTAGTTTTATTGTAGATCATTAGCAGAATGTCACAAAAAGCTCCTCATGGATTTCAATGAAATTTTGTAGCGACGTGGCCCCGGGATTGGGGGAAAGTTGGTGAGATTTTGAGGCGGATCAATGTGAAGAAACAGGAAATGTTTTGGTCCTTGGTGGAGGTACGTTCTCTCCGACTACCTTCTAGTTTGTTGGTTTGATTTTCAGCAGAATTACAAAACAACTACTGGACAGATTTCCATGAGAGTTTGTTGAGGGGCGGGGCATGGCTCAGGCAGGCCAGCGAACCAGACATGTAGGATTCTCCACTTTTGGTGGACTTATGTTATCCACATTAACCAAAATGTAAATTACATTTTGAGACTTCTTAACAGACTGAAAACATCTTTTCCTAACCTTAATTAATTCTAGTGTGATAATCACCTCTACAGAATCACTGTGACCCCATCATGGTTTATACGTGTCAGTCAAGAAACATGTTGCAGACATGAAAGATAGTTGTACTGACAGTCAAGAACAAAATATAATATTTGTGTACAAGTACATGAATCCTATAGATTATATATCCTGACTATTTGATATTTTTGCATGCAGATGATGCCCAGTAAAGTAACAGAAGAGAACAACTATTGTGTTATTGCATCACAAATGCACCGGTTATGATGTTAGCTTAGCTTTTTACTAGCATTAGCCAACACTCAGTCAGCCACTGAATCTGAACTTCCTTAGCCACATGCTAATTAGTAGCTAAAACAGTCTGAGATTTTTAGTGTGTCTGAAACCTGAGGATGAAACCAATAGTACATGAACTGTGTACTATTTACAGCAAATACTACAGTATTCAATCACTGTGGTAGTGACAACAACAACATAACAACAGCTGATGGCGCTGTTTCTTCTTCTTCTATGGATAAGGCAGACTACATGTTACAATGGTGTATTGCTGCCCTCTACTGGTTGTTATTAATGATGCCTTACTGATATTCATCCGTTTATTTTAGTCCAGTTATCAGGTGGAGTAAAGAGTTCAGAGTAAGAACAGTTTCTCCACCTGATCCCAGATCTGTAACAGATTCCTCATCAGACATTCTGGTTTTACAACATATATTATTTCCTTTTTTACAAATGAAAGAGAATAAAATACTGAAAGAATATTTTGTTTGATGCAGGTACTAAAAACCAGGCAGAACCAGTATGAGTTTAAACTAAATAGTGCCCAATCCTATTCTGTGGGATGGGACCAGTATGTGTCATATTACACATTAATATTCCAATATGTCCCCTCAACCATGCACACTCACTCACTGTGAAATAGTTCTGTTCTCCATCCCTCCTGTGAATGAAAATCATACCTCATCCACAACAGCAAATACATTTTCCTGCAGCAACAAACCTCTGACAAGGTAAATGACAGCCGGCTATTTCAACCCACTCATATGTCAAAACAAGCTATATGAAAGTTTCTTATCCCTACATGAGGTTTGGGAAATCTCAAGTATGTGAATGAGAAATGAAAGTTGGAGGCATATCAGGCCTGTGCTATTCTGTAATAGTGGCTCAGCCTGTCCGATATGTCCACAAATGAGTTTCAGCATTCGCATCATGTCAGCCTCACATAGCAGACATTATAATTTGATAACCGTATGCACGTTATGAATAAAAAAGTCCATTCATTTGGCCACTTACAAATGCAGCATCAGCACAAACATGCATGTCTCCATGTAGTGAATATTGCTCTCAGCCTTGGCTGTATAAGATTTTATTGATAGAGGAGATGTATTGGAGATAGAGAATTAAAGGGGCATACCTCCTGCCATTATGCTTAATTTGTTTCATACTTATTACATGTGGTCCCAGTTACTCCATTTGCTGTTATTTTTCCTCACAGCAGACTCTTATTTAGTTGGAAGAAATGTTTTTTCAACCAGGATCCTGTATTTAAAGAGAGGAAATGTGATCCTGGCACTTGAACATATTGTGGAATCCAATACTTGATTGTCATCTTATAAAGTCGCATTGTGGGCAAATGATGATGAAGCAGGCCAAGAAAAACATCGGAGAAAGAAGCAGAGACTCCCTGATTTAAAGTGAAGTCAGCAGTTAGTTGCTCTGTTTTTTAGCCCTTCTTTGGCTTATTTACATACAAACTTACTCTTTTATGTCCTTTAGCACTCGATAAGTTAATATGATTGGACCTTTTCATTATAGCTACACCTTTGCAATGTGGACATAAGGTTTTTTTATTAAAAAGGGGAAAATATAAATATAAATACATATTCAGCTGAAACAGAGACAATATATTTAATGTTTGACCACATCAACTTCATTGATGTCTGTAACAGGGAAAGTTGTGGAATGCTTCAAAAACATCTGACTGGAACATTCCACAGGTAAACAGGTTCACTGTAAACAAGTGTTCTCTATCACATCAAGACTATCTCTCCACACAGTTACATAGTCTGTCAGTACAGGGGTTCATCCCCAGCTGACAGCTGCTGCACTGGCACACACAGTACTGGTGTGTGTCGTCACTCTGACTTTCAGATATCCACGCTAAGCAGTCAAGACATGGTGTTGAAACAAGAGATAAAGAAAGACAACAGCAACAACAATCAGCAATCTTCTAATGAGATAGACCACAGACACATGCAGTAGGGACCTGGGATCTCACTCATTGGTCATGTAAGGATGTGTCATTTTACACACCTTCAGTGTAGATCTCTGGTGATAACCGTGTTTTGGGGAAACCAGAGGTCATATCAACGCCATAGTCCAGTGCCAAGTACATTACACACAAATTTCTGTTCATGTTTCCATGTTTCCAGTGTAGGTCTGCAGTCTGAGCAGTGTGTCAGGACTGCTGCAGAGTCCAAAGAAAAGACAAAGAATAAATAATCCTGTCAGAAGTGTGGCTGGTCATAACGCTGGAGGCTGGAGTTCTGTGTTGAGAAAGATGTCTCCCTGTGTGAACACCAAGCAGTGAAAAGCCAACAAGAATAAAAACAAGAAAGAGAATAAATAATCCTACTGAAAATTGTCATTGTCAGTGGGCATAATGCTATTCATACAAAACTATTAACACTACTGAAGAAAATGTATTCTTCACAGTAAAACCTTCGCCAGCAAAGAGCGTTACTTGGCAAGCACACAGATCAAAGGCTCAACATTCCACACATTCCAACTGTGTCAGAAAAGCCAACCAAAGGTCTGAGAAGATGGAACGACTCAAAACTGAAGGACACTGATCAGGCACATGGGATGAGACAAGAAACCAACAAAGGTCTGGAGAACATCAACCTGTCTGTGTTGCCCAGCAAGGTGAAAATCTGGCACCTGCAGTCTGGGCTACTATCTCACCTTATGTGGCCTCTAACCATGTATGATCACCTGTCGATCAGCTCTTATGTGACAGAGTAGTGTGGGTTTGTATGGTCAGGGGCTGCTCCCGCTGCCACTCCCTCGCCTCACAGAGGAATTCAAATTCACTAAAATGAGACTAGTGATGACCCTGGAAGAGTCAAAGGATCCTGTGATTCAAGCTATTCCTTAACCCTGGCAACGGGATAGAAGTGGAAGACTAACACTAAGGCACAACGGGCAAAATCTGCTCTCCACTATAGCAACATCGTTGGTCAAGTCCAACAAGGAAGAAGTGGTTTGGGGCTTGGTGGAAAGCAACCTTGTTGGAGCAAGGCATCCTCACTAAAGCGGTGAAAGTTAGGCCAACTGACAGGAGGAGTCAAGTAGGTGTGCCAAGGCTGTGTCGCCAGCTAAACAGGGCCAACTGATGAGACGGGAGGGTGTGGAAAAATAGAAGATCAGCTGGAAGGACATGTGGGAGACAACTTTCATATGTCTTTCCCACCTCTAAAAATCTCAACCAATGGCTGGGCAAAGATGCATCATGCCTCCTCTGGCCTGCTTGCTCAGAGGAAGTCCAAACCCGGGAGAAAGGAGAGTTTATCTGGAGGTGGAGAGTTACTGACCAAGCAGGAACATCTGGGTAGACTGTTGTCTAAGTTTAGACTGTCCTACAGCAGGCGCATCAATATCACCTGGAGTAAGAGCACACTCCACCTGGGGAGTTGTGACCACTTGAGTGCTGTGAGGAGATACCTCTCTGGTCAACATCTCCTACTTGGTCGGGTTCATCTACATTTACCTGATGCAACCAACTGAATAGTCCACTCCCTTTGAGAAGCTATTCTTAAAAGCTTCTCAGCAGTAGACATGCATAGTGGCTGAACAGGACAAGTGGCTGGACGGTCAGTGACCCAGGTTAGGGTGCTAACTATACCTGTCGTCTAGCCTTACGTCTGGCAGGCACATCGTGGTTACATGGGTGAGCCCTCTGCGTCTTCGCTAGGTGTCTTACTGACGTCCCCGTACATATGGAATATGGAACTGGCTGGAACGAGAACAGTGGTTAGAACTTAACCTATAGAGGCATCCTCAAAAGACAGTTCCCAAGCAAGGACGGGATGGGGATCACCACATTGTTAATCACATGACTATATGAAATATGTTACTACACGGCCTCTACATGTGTTTAGTACATGAATCTATTTGCAAATTATTGTATTCTTATTATTTACATTTTATACAATGTCCCAACTTTTTTGGTAACAGGGTTATAAATATGAACTTAGTTTACCCCAAAATTAAAATACTTACAATGACTCATAGGGTTTTAACAGAACTGAAAGATAAAAACAGACAGCATATGTCTGGACAAACCATTATAACTAATGGTCCTGCCTTGAAGATAACTTCTTCTTCTCATACACATTAATGGTTGACTCATGGTAGGTACCATGACACTTTTGATGAGTGCTACTTCACAGAATATTGTTCAGCAAAATGTTGCAAACTTGTTTCCACGGTAACCAGAGACCCTGCATTTTCTGTCACCTTTAACGAACCATAATCTGCACAGCCAGCTCTTTAAATCACAAAATGTTCCCTTCTAAATGTTTTTATGTATATATTATCTACATTGACTGATGAGATTCCAGACTGTCTGTGAGCAGCAGATTTCTCCTCACCTGCTACGGCTGGATGAGAAATAAAATGAATGAATCAATAAATACAAACACTGTAGATTTCCTCTGGTGGATGTGACATGAAAATATTGTTGCTTCAGTAAATGTTGGCTGTTGTCCTCCCAGCTGCCCTGTGAGGAGCCAAAGCAGAGAAATAATCACTAGAGGAAAGAAAAGCATGCAGGAGGTGTTAAGGTGTGTGAGAGAAGTTGACTTACACCGTGAAGGGTCATACATGTCAATAATGTCAATGCATCTGACATATTAGAGCAGGAGGTCAACAGGACCTCTCCTTTTTCTGAAAAACATTTACATTCCCCAACCGACTTCAAAAAGTTTTGGTTTTGTTTTTTAACAGAAAATGATCTACATGGAGTAGTAAAAGGTTTTGTCCCTGTTTACTTAGTATCATTTCAGTTAGGATATAACTACTGCTAAATGTGACTATGGATGAGTCTGTATCAACATTAGGCTAACATGACCTTGTGTGGTGAAAAATAATTTGCTGTCAGAGGGAATTTGGCTTTTTTTCCTTGGTTTATACATATGGAGACATCTCCATATAATATGTACACTTTGAATCAACTTACTATTATTTGACCAATATTATTTTTCAGGCATCCTATCATACTATGAGCAATATGAATATCATGTAAATGGTAACAAATAAATAATAAAGATTAGTAAAAGGGATGTTCAGTTCAGTTCTTCCAAGGACTAGATGGTTCAATCCCTTGGTAGTTACACTATCCTGATGGCATCTGGGCTTGTGGGAGACTTGTGGGTGACGGTGGAGTTGGCTGTGTAAGGGGGGGCGGCCAGTGGATGAGGGCCTGGTTGTAGTTGGTTACTTCCTCTGGATGCGTTGAGGTCTTCAGGAGGTGCCCAACCTTCACCGAGTGTTTCGGCCTTTATCCTCAACGCTCCCTGGTTGGCAGGCCGGCAGCGGTGGTCAGGTCACTGCCCCTCTTGTCCGAGTCTGCAGGCTGTACCGGCCGCCACTATCTATTGAAATTTTAATAATGCAATGATTATACAATAACCAAATCTAATAGTGTAACAGTTAAACACTGGCTTCACACAACGTAACGTCAGAAACACAGGGCCAATGTCACCTCTGCTGATATAACAATAACCCCAAAAAAGCCTCATTAGTTTATTGTGGCCCACTAATACCCCATTAAGGAGTGTATAATCTGCCTCTCTGATGCAGAATCACTCAGTGTTTCTTGTGCAGTGCCTAAGGTTCCCACTGGCTTTAAGCACCAATTCAAACTCTTAATAATAGGTAACCAAAATACAACAGCCTAAGGTGTTAATGTTACAACATAAACTAATGTTGAATCTTTATCTTGACAGTATCAAATATGCTAAATCAAACTGCACTTAGTTCTTAATCGTGTACATAAAATGAGACAAAAGCTCCTTTTACACAAGCTGTTTTTAGTTCAAGTCACTGCTCTGTTTAAGTGTTGCAAAGGTGTAATCAGGAGTCATTGTTCTGAGTCGTGAGGTGGCTGGGCAGGAAGGGGGTGTGATGTTATAAAAACAGCCAGTAACAGTTAGCAGCTCACTAAAAAACGTCACTCACACACCAATGGGACAGCAACAACACTTTGACATGTAGGCTACAGGTGCTGCTGACTGAACCACCAACCTTCCCATTAGTGGGCGACCGGGTGCCTCATCCTCACCACAGGCTGGTGACTGAGGCACATGAGCCACCATCAGCCTACACTGCTACTCTACTAGGTTATCATCGGAGAGAATATCTGACCTCACATTGGCTATTCAGGCTGCAGCCGACAGTTTAACTAGCCTACTTCAACAACAAATCCTCTGGAGAGAGGTAAACCCCAAATACAATACTCACACATCTCAGAGTCGAGGTAAGTTTAACTTAATTTTTTCATTTACACACCACACATCACATGCATTTCAGCACACAGCCTTCATCAAAGCGTCTGAGGAAGACGAGCTCAGTTCATTAAATATATACAGAACGCAGCTTCAGGTTGAACCCAGTTATCAGGGAACCAATCAGTGTTCCTCTCCATGTAAGGACCAATCACACATGCACAGCCATGTTTGTTTTTCAATTATAAACATACACTAGATGGCAATAAAGAGACCCATAGGTAAAACCTATTCATTTTCATTATGGCCTAAATGTTGGGAATCACATTTATAACCTCAGACTGTTTTAACTTAAACAGCATTAGGGCTGAAGTCATCATTGAGTCAGTTTGGAGTTGTGGTGTTAAGTGTGTCACAGATTCTTTAACACATCTCCTCCTCTAGGGGGCATCATGATCTTCTCAATCCCATTAGTGAACATTAATGTTTGGCGATATAGCATACTCCATGTTGCCTGTACGGATTGCAGTTTTATGTTTTGACATTGGTTGTTTAAGAGGTTGTTGGGTTTGACCAACGTATGCTGGACCACATGGACACAGTAACATGTAACTCACATGATCTGACTTACAGTTTATACGTTTATAAATCCCCGGATGTAGATTTTCTTTCCTGTATGAGGATGATTGAAGGCTTTTGTGTTTGTGGTGTTGTTGCAGCCATGTGTTCTTTCTTTGAGTCATAGTTTTGTACATGATAATGTTTTTAATAGTGGGTTCTCTCTTGAACGAGAAGAGGGGTGGAGATTTGCAGAAATCCATCAGGGATTTTTCTGCATGGAGCACATGTCAGTGTCTGTTGATTATTTCCTTTATCTTTGATGCACAGTGGTTATATTCAGTAGAAAAACATGGTCGGCTTTTTTCTGTATTAGACAGAGGACCAACGAACACACACACATACAGAGCATGATGGTAATGATTGTTCCAGGTGTCAGTTTGACCCCCAGGTGTTACAGGGGAAGTTGTAGCCACTGAAAAAGTTGAAAATATAAATTATTTTTTCATTGGTTAGTGACCATAGTATAAGATGTATAATGGCCTTAATGTGTCCAGAGGCAGCCATTGTCACAAGTTAATAGTGATAATTTGTTGTCTTTTTTTATCAAAAACAGAGTGAAGTTGAATACAAACTAGAGTTTAATTTGAGCTGAACAGACTCCAGAGCGTCTCCACTAGCAGTTGAGGAATGAAGGCTTATTTAGTTTCAGGGTCAGCTTTGACCATCTCCAATCAAACCTGAAGCAGTAGAGCAGATCTCCCCCAGCTCTGCAATGATCTCACTCACACAGACACCCCAGCTGATCTCATCAGTTCCATCTCAGCCCTTTTACAACCTGATAACCAGCAGAGAGCTTGCATAACACCATGGAATGGTGTGCCCAGAGAAAACCACGTTGAATGCTCAGCTTAACCGAGCTTGAAATGTTGACCTGATTGCATGGCTGGGTGCCAACTGCAATTGGCCACGCTGGGAGTTGATGGTAGACTGAACCATAGTGTCCCACATGCTAAAGGCCACAGACATCATCTTTAAGTCATTGTCCACCGCCATCATAGAGTGCTTTTGCAGTCAGTGTCTGAAGTATGGTTGGTTAAAATGAGAAGGAAAGTAAAGTCAAAATGAGTACAGGTCTGACTCATCCTAACCATCTTCCCTTCAGCAGCCTGTTAGAGGCTTTCTTAAATTTCCAGTGAGGCTACAAGCTGAGCAGAGGCACTGGGAAATGGATACGAGCTGAAGAGTAGAGTTTCCATCCCACCTACCATGTGGTGCTCTCACCGGGCCAGAGCCCTCTCCATAGCCACATTTATCCTATTACACCAATCTGCTGGGATCCACTTCAGACACTCACAAACAGTCGGAAAATATGCAATAGAGTCAAATTGACAAGAAGCCACAGTTGTGGTGCACATCATGTCCATGAATATAATTCCCATCGATTTTTGGCTGCCAAACATCTCAGAAAGGCTTAATACCTTTATATCAAATCCCTCTAAAAGCATATAATTTCCAGTGATTGCTCACACTTGCAGCCTACTTACATTCACATCGACAACCAAGTGGTGGCATGATTCCAGAGAACACACTCTGTCTCTCTAGTGTTTCCTTGTGTTGCCAGCTTATTTATTCTACATAGCTTTAAGTGGTGTCTGTGGAAAAGGGGGGGAAACAAAGAGTCATTCAAGGACCATGTGTAAAGTTAAAGAACTTTTTTCACACTGCAGAGTGAGAAATCTAGCCTGCTTCAAGCCATTTTCAGCTTGCAGGATATTCAGAGTCAGCGTTGAGAAACTGCAGAGTATTTGACATCATCACTTTAAATGACCAACTGACATATAAGCTGTCAGCAATATTTTGGATGACAGCTCCTGAGCCTATAAAGACTGAGTGACGATCTCTACACTAGTGGGCTGGAGAGGTAGGGTGTCCCTGCGTCCCCCCAGCCCAAGGATCTCAGCCCATGGGAAATGGGGATTGAATTGCCCCTGTAATAAAGCTCTCTCTAGGGTGCCTATACACAACTGGATCAATGCTGTACTTACAGTGCTGTTCCAGTGGAGAAAACACAATAAAGCTCCGTCTAAGGTGCCCCTCCTATGGAGAAAACATTATAAAGCTACAGTACCTCTAAGATGTCCTTCCAGTGGAAAAAACATGATGAAGCTCCCTCTAGGATGTCAGCCCAGTGGAGAAAACATGATAAAGCTCCCCTTTGGATGCCTTCCAGTGAAGAAAACATGATAAAGCTCCCCTTCGGAGGCCTTCCAGGGGAGAAAACATGATAAAGCTCCCTCTATGATGCTTTTCAGTGGAGAAAACATGATAAAGCTCCCTCTATGATGCCTTCCAGTGGGGAAAAAGTGATAAAGCTCCCTTTATTATGCCTTCCAGTGGAGAAAACATGATAAAGCTACCTCTAGGGTGCTGTAATTTTCCTCTGGAAAGTGATTCCGGGGATTTTTTTCATCCAGTCTTCAACCACGGTGTTGTTGATGCCAGCACTCTCTCCCACCATCATGTCAGCACCAATGTTATGGCGTTTCTTGAAACTCTCCAGCCAGTCATTGGAAGCTTTGAAGTTGCTTTACAGTGGTCCTTGGTGAACTTCGGGGCATGTTGCTGTAACATTGGTCCAATGCACGGCACAAGTTGGGATGTTGTGTCGCAGAAAAACTCCCAGCAGAGTTGGTTGATTTCCTGGTTTCTTGTCAGTTGGGTGTTTCTCTTCCTGCTGCTTGGAGCATCGTTTTTGTAGTTGTCCATGTATTTTCTGCTTCTCTTGAGAAAGTAAATGAAAGTAAATCACTGAAAGTTGCCTGGAAAAGATGCATTTTATTCTGCTTGCTATACTATATTTATGTTTAGGCTGAACAAGAAAACTGCCTGCACATAGTTGTTATCACCAGTGATTGTCTCCAACAGCGCTGGTTTGGGTTGCGTTGGACAGGTGAACTTCTTATACAGGAAACTAAACACATATGTTATTGTGGAGTTAAACAGGACTGTGAAAAAGCGGTCGCCTTATAAAGGGGCCGCCTTATAGAGGTGGTTGCTAGACCAGGTATGACTCTATTTTGTCAGACAAAAGACAAGCAGATATTGCCTTGATTTAAGATTTTTCATCTTACTTTGCTTTAATTTGTTCATCTTACACCTCAAAAAAAGCCTGTACATTCCCTGGTTTTATCCACGATCCTTTTAAATGACTGATTAGTAGTGAGTACTTGCTTTTCTTTTCCAATGTGACTGTTCAGTGACCAAACATCGTTAACCAATCTATTTCGATTGAGACATCTCTAAGCACAGAGTGCAATTTAGAAAATATCTGAGCAAAAGCCTGTTCCAATAAGAGACCAGGTTCCAGTACCACAGAGCTTCTGTGTGTTTGAGCATGTGCACCAGGACCACTACAGTGTGCACATGTCAAGAGTCCAAGCTCAAGTGTAGAAGGGGGTCACCAGCAATCTCCGACCACAAAGCCTGGGAACTTCCCAAACAAAGATCCAGGAACAATCCACAGCTACAACAGCTCATAAGCAGCAGTGAGATCATCAGTGTGTCTGTGCACACTTCAACACAACTGACTGATGTGTTGCGTATCTGTAGTCATTTAACAGTGAGATTTGTTAGCATCATCACCTCCGTCCACACTAATGAATTCACTAATAATATTGGAAATATGGTGAAGAAACAGAATTTAAACTCTACCACCACTAATAATTATACTACTAATCATCACTAATAATTCACTATTATTAGTGAATTATTAGTGAACACTACACAATGGATGTTCAAGTGAAGTACAACTTAAACAAATAAATAAAGTATTGACAAAATTGACCTCCAGCAAAGATCTAAATCCGCATCATAATACAGATCCACAACCAGATTATAAACCAGATCCTGATCCAGATCTGGTAGATTATGTGGAAGGGGTCAGTATGTGGGTCACAGTAACGGAGAGGTAGAGACAGGACACTGCCCCCTATAGGTAGCTGAGATCATGCAGATTCGGAGTCATTACATGGATTTATGGATCTGTGGAAGGTAAGAAGTTATTTCTTGACCAAAAGTAGATCCAGATCTTCCATTATGGAAAATCAGATTTTAATTGATAACTGATAAACTACTGATGATAAACACATGATAATAATAATAATATCGCTGCCAGAGGCTTGCTTTGTCTTTACAGGGGGTATTGTGGGGGTGTGGTAAATATCTTAAAATAAATAGATAGCTGTTTACAGTCATTGATGGTGCGTCTCAAATGAATATTTATCTGAGCATTTGTTGTGGCTTCGTCTGGAAACTATTTCCAGTTTGAGTATAACTTGTGCTTTCGGAGGATTCTAGTTTTCTTATTTTGACTGCTTACATCTGTTGGTGTTGAACAGTCAGTCTAACCCCAGGCAGGCAGCACAGAAGCTGTGTAACTCTTGTGTGTTAGCAACTAACAGGAGATTATGTGGAGCGCTCCCTCCTCCTCATGGATTAATGTCTCTCCATTATGTTAAGCAGCCACATTAAGACTTGTCAAACATCACAAGTGTTTTTTCCTATGTTTAATAGTCACAGCTAAAGGCTCGCCTGTACTAATGAACTTGTGATTCATTAAAAACTGTCTCCCTGTGGCTGGGTACATATGGCGGCAGGCAAGCCGCTACAGCTCTCATTACATCATTCTGCCCTCATGCTGAGCTGGGACTCAGCTGAGCTGATGTCACTCAGTTTACTCAGCTTCCAAGCCATTTGTTTTCCTATGAGTGGCCCTTTTGTTTATTTTCATAATTTTGAATATCGCTCTTACAAAGTTTCACTTCAAGTAAACTCAATTTGCTTAATGTTTCTTGTGTTCTTCCGGCGCTGCTGTGAAGAGTTTCCATTAAAATGCCATTTCTGATGCTGTGTTTGCTTTGCAGGCCTCAATTATCAATGCACCAGCACCTTTTACGGGATCCCCGACTGTAAGGCTTTAACAGCTCCAGGAGATGTTAGATCTGTGATTTTTCTAAGGACTTCCAGGAGGAACTTTGGAGGCGCACTGTTGCCAGAACCAGAAAACCCGCCTCTTTTTTTAAGCAACCCAAAGATGTAATTTCACTGAACAACTGCACCCCTTGATAACTGTTAGCCTCCTGGTGATCCAGAGTAACATTAAAAAGCTCAGATGTATTCCAGGAGCATGAAATGAGAGTGTAGATACAGTATCATGACCTGCCTCCAGGAGTCCTCCAACAGCAGATGGATTGGGCTCAAATGATCTGCCTGTCATGGTGACTTAGAATGTCAAACTGATAAGATACTGTGGCTGTGTCCACATGATACACAGTAATACAACATAATCAAGGGGAAGAAAACTACACTTCCTCATACAGAGCCTTTAACTTATTACCTCACCCGAGGTAATTGTTAAACTCTGCAGGGACATATTTTGAGTGAAGGCATCAGCATCATGCTATAAATTCTACATATGAGTTGAGGAGGGGAAAAAAGGTGATTGAAAGTCCGAGTTCAGTGAGAGTGCAGGCTGGACGAGAGGCCTGCAGCCGGCTCTGGGTTTCATCTCCTTTGTGGTGGCAATAAAATGTAAAAATAAAAAAAAGGAGCGGGCCACATGTCGGTCGCCTCTGATGTGTTTTGGATTGAAAATAGGATTAATGTGCTAAAGTGTGATTAGAATGGTTAAACACGATTAATTGGATTTGACTCCAGTCTCCTGGGGAGCTGGTGTGTGTGTGTGTGTGTGTGTGTGTGTGTGTGTGTGTGTGTGTGTGTGTGTGTGTGTGTGTGTGTGTGTGTGTGTGTGTGTGTGTGTGTGTGTGTGTGTG
This sequence comes from Chaunax sp. Z400, assembly GCA_037577475.1. Taxonomy (NCBI): domain Eukaryota; kingdom Metazoa; phylum Chordata; class Actinopteri; order Lophiiformes; family Chaunacidae; genus Chaunax; species Chaunax sp. Z400. The sequence continues at coordinate 27,424,104 of CM075194.1, forward strand.
TGTGTGTGTGTGTGTGTGTGTTGGGGTGTTTCTGGACAGATTCCAGCTGAACCAAGTGAATAAAGTGCACTAACTGTCCAGGATTTTCCATGTCTCTACTCCTTTATGTGTGTGTGTGTGTGTGTGTGTGCCTTTTCCCTTTGTATTTTCTCATAGCCAGCTTGTCTCAGAGCAGATTGAACACAGCTGAGAATGTTGCTCTAGGCCTGTAGCGCACCATCCTGGGGGAATAGGCAGGAACCACGAGGCTGGACTTGGCTCGCCCCGCGACGGCTGAAAACTGCCATGCACCCAGGGCAGGGGTCCAGGTGGATCGGCTGGGGAGAGGGGAGTAATTTGGGGGTTATTTAAAATGATCTATTAAACCCCTGAACTTTAATCAGGGTTGCTACTATACTGACAGGCATGATTTAGCTACAAATCAGTAGGAAGGGGATGGGAGGGGATGGATAGACTCAAAGTGGGACCACTTCATCTGAATTATTTTCTCGGGCACCAGGGTTGGGGCGTTAGCATTGATGAGGCCTGCAGAAAAAAAAGATAGCTCTTAAGAAATATGCATTCCTCTCCTAAAGCTCAACATCTTCCACGTCTGGCTGTTGACAAAGAAATTGCTTTATTATCCTTTTCCATCAGCGTAGCCTTTTGGAATTAGCATGTCTAGGCCAGAGAGTGCTCAGGCAACCTTGGTGTGCCTCACACAGGGAGCAGACCCCCACTTGTTTGAGTTATGTGTAAATACAGGCTGGCCCTGACAGACACCCAAAGTCAAACTGGTTTACGGAGGGCCGCCGGAGCCAGAAAGCAGAGCGGAGCTCTCATAGGTCATTACTGCTGCCTGGCCTGTCACTGGGGTAATTGAAAAACCACAGGGGTGTGATGTAATCCACCACCAGATTACAGACAAGTACACACATAAATATACAATCATCACAGAACAAGGAACAGGACAAACCGATAAACACATAATCATGAGCATAGTGACCCTGTGGGCAAACACTCATAGGAAGGTCTTGTTGAGTGAAAATTGTTGCTCATCAACTAAAGCCTGACCGCTGAGAACCACGACGACCGATGTTTATCGCTGAAAGATTTGTTTGTTCCGTGACTCGCTTCCTGTACTAAACATTGTTAGATTTTCAAAAACATATAAACATATCACCAAATCAGCCTTCAGATGATATTTGTATCCAATCATATCTGCTACCTGCAGTCCTTTCCATAAAGCAGTTTTACATCCAGGCATGTTTAACTTTATGCTGCAACACTTGAAGCTGGGGTAAAAATCCTGATCTGATTCTGATTCCCTGATCTCCCATCAGTTCTGTGTCCTTTGCATGTCTTTGCCATCTTCACACACAAACTGGACAGCTATTATGTTCAAGTTTGATTTTACAAATTTAGATTCAAAACATTAAAGCTATGATCAAATCTTTTCCACAGGTGAGCCAAGACTCATATTTCCTTCTTCCTATGGCTGTGGTCATTCTTCCTGATGATGCTGTGAAAGCACTGAGCAATGATTGCCTGATTTCAATTCAATTTAATTCAATGTTATTGTCCTTTGGACCCCTCCCTGGGGTATAAGGAACAGAAAACAACAACACAAAATAGGCAGCATCCAGTGTACAGGCAAAAAATAGAAACCAAATTTATGCACAAACATAAAAGTCATTTGGGAATCAAAAACTGCTTAAAGTTTTCTTAATAAATATGACCAAATTAAACAAAACCTTCACTACAGCCAGGATGAAATAAAACAGCTGCTAAAAGAAGGTTCAGTTAAGGTAGAGAAGCAACAGTGAACACTATAGAATCAAACTAGAAGGGCAGTCAGAGAGCACAGACTGATCCACCTCATGATGTAATCATTCCAGGGCCACCTGTCTGCAACATGTCATCAGTATCTGTTCAGAGCTTTATGAGATATTCTGCTAACTAACTAACTAACTAATTAACTAACTAACGTTGTTATCAACGATCTAATTAAGTAATTAACTAACTAACAGTAATTAACTATCTAATTAACTAACTAACACAGTAATTAACTATCTAATTAAAGAACCCTAACACCAAACTAGTTAACAAGAAACTAACACAACAGGAGGGTTAATAAACTGCAGGTCTGTGGCAAAAAGTAAATTCTGTTAAAAGTGCAACATGTAAATCAGAAACCTTTTTAGAGCCACTAATATACTGAGCAAGAGTAGAAATGCTTCATTTTAAAAACCTTGTAATTTCTATTCACTAGCTCTAATCTACTGAAACAAACAAACATGTGATTCACTGAATAGACTTTTTTAAGTACCCACAACCAAAACATGTTAAATCATGAATAACCATCATTTAGTCATAACATAGAAATAACAGTCATTGGTGCATTTCAGAGTAAACCATGATGTTGGGGAGATTTTTTTCTGCATGATTGAAAAGACCTGGTCAAGGTGATAATTTACCGGGTCTAATTAATGTCCTACTGAAACGACTGATGATGTCACGACTTCCACAAAACTTACCTGACCAGGCAGTTGGGATGCTGATGATGATGATGGTCTGAACTCTGCAGACACGTGTAGCACAGATGTTACAGATGTTATGGCTCATTGCACGGTGGAGGCAGATCACATTTGGTGACACGTCCAGATTTAACTTGTACACAGCTGATGGTCGTTGGCGTGTCTATCGTCGCCGTGGGGAATGCTATCCTGCAGCATGCATCCAGGAAGTGGACCGTTTTGGTGGTGGTGTCATGAAGTGGGGGGGCACTGGTAATGGATGACGGTCAAAACTTGTCCACATCCACGATACACTGACAGCTATCTGTTAACGAGATACGGTCCTAGGTCCACATGTCATTCCCAGGATACAGCAATCAGGCATCACCTTCATGAATGACAATGCCAGACCACATGTGGCTCATGTCTGTCAGGAGTAGAGTAGACCTGGACCAGAACAATGTCGCTGTCCTATCTTGACCAGCATATTCACCAGATCTCAACCAAATAGAGCATCTGTGGGATGTTCAGGATCACCAGGTGAGAGAGAGAGATCCTGCTCTAGCAACACATGAACAACTTGTCACAGCTCTGCAGGAAGAATGATGTCATCCTACAAGTCCAGAATAACATCTTATCCATTCAGGAGGTGTAAAGTAGTGATAAATGCTGGAGGTAGACACACACGGTAGTGACTATTGTTGTTCTCTGTCTCACCATCCACACTTTCTGACTTGTAAACACTAAGACCAAAACCACTAATCTGCACAAAAATGATTTTTCTGTATGGCTAAAGGGTGAAAAAAGATGTGAACCATAATTTGTCTTTGATATTTAATATGAACAGGATGGCATGTTGGTCAGTATATTTGGCTTCAGTGTGAAAGGAAACATCCAGGGTCTAATGACTCTTCAGTAGCAATGAGTATTTATTGTTCCACTCCTGTCGCCTGGGATGGAAACCTGATATTTTCTATGCTGTTTTCGGCATGATACTGTGACATGCATTGAAAGTAAAAGTAACCACCGTAACATTTTCACCCATCAGTACCGTTCATGTTCAACTGTACATAATAAAGATGGGGAGGAAACAGCTACTTCCATCATCAGCTCCAGAAAATGTGCCATGTATTAAATTCGGCATGTAATCGGTTACCTTTTTAAAACAAGTTTTAACGTATTTAACATGAATGCGTGTTGAGTTACATGAAAGGCGGTTTTCTGGTGTGTTCTTTACGTCAAACATGACACAACAGAAAAAAGGCAAACCTGTCTACTTGCAATGAAACAGGAATCAATCAGGTATTTTTACCATGTTTTAAAACCTGTTAATCCGAGGGGTGTGTCATCTACGATAACATCTTAATGGCTCTTCACAATCACACAGATTGTGATTCCACACATTGAGAGTGTATGTAGTGTGTTGGTGCTGCGTTCAAGACGACGGTAAACTAGGTAATCACATTTTGGGAATTTCTGACCTCTGAAAAACTTGTGTCCAAAAAAAACCGTATGGCAGTAGATAACTCCACTGCTCTGGAGCTTCACAAATACTTGGAGAAATGGACCACACTACAGAAAAGAGTGACGCTACCACCACGCTACTGAAATACGTACTTAAACTTGTTGTAGTGTCGCTACTTCACAACAATGGATGTCTGCCTGTCATCACACACCACTGGTTGCACACATCATCACGATATTCAGCTAGTTGAGTGCTGGAGAAAAGAGCTAGAGCTAAATTCTACAAAATCACAGATCTGTTCAGGAGGAACGGATGTGGTGTTTAAAATAAATATATCTCAGCACATCTAATGTCAAAGTTAACCTTCCTAAGCTGACTGTTTTAAAAACCCAATAAATGACATCACGACTTAAAGGTGCAGTAGGTAATGCTGGAGATACATGAAGTATTGAAAATAAAAATCGGCCTCCTGTTTTCTGTCAGGTAGAAGTAACTCAGTCAGAGCTGGTGATCAGGTCGACTCCTGTTGACTTCATTCAGAGAAAGTCACTTGGATATTTTTCATCTCCTTTTGGTCTTTTTCGAGCATTTTTTCTGAGTGATAACATAAAAAAGGATTTTTTGGCATAAAGAGCAAACAGAAAACATATTTCAACAAAATGTTGCAGTCCATGTGGCCTGTTGTGATTGTGCAGAGGTCGCTCAGCCTGTTACTATCCCAGTCCAGCCGTGACTCAACATTTGTTTACATTTTCAAACTGTATTTTGATTTTCTGTCTACGATGACATGAACCACACTGCCTTTACAGTGGGAACCAGGTCTTCTGATCCCACTGGAACAGGATCCAAGACCTCAAAGATTAGAACCTCTTCTGTCACTTTAAAAATATGGAAATACATTTTGTGTAAATCTGATCTAAATCTAAATCTCTGTTACTAACATGTGAGTGAAGGATTAGACATTCTGGCATATGATGATAATACAGCTGAGGGAGGTGGTCTGTGTGAATTGCTGCATCTGAAGCTGTGATGCTGAGAGCAGAGGAGACAGACAGACAACAGACAGACAGACAGACAACAGACCGACAGACAGACAACAGACAACAGACAGACAGACAGATGACTGACAGACAGACAGACAGACAGCTTGGTTGGGTTAATAATGAACCCCTGACTTAATGTTGTTTCAAACCACAGACAGGACAGAAGTGAAGGGACACTCCTGCACCTATCCTGCTGATGTTCATTGATTAATTTGAATGCTCTCGTTATTAAATGTAGATAATCAATGCTTTATTTGTGATGACAGTAGTGACAGGTACTCCAAAACCTTTTCTCTAAGGTCCACCACAGCACCCTGTTTCCAGGACCTCCTGATTTCTACATGAAACACTGTTTGGAACTGACAGGCTGTCCACTTTTAATTCACCTCCTTGGATTACATACCTCAGAAAATACGATTATAGAAAACATTATTAGTTACATAATCTATCCTGATGGCTCACCATTGTTGCTGTGATATCACCACCTGAGGATCAAGATCCTTACTACACCATAAAAGTATATGGACTCAGGCAGCTGGAGCTAATAAATGGCTGCTGAACCCTGTAAACGCTTTTATAGGTTTCTGTGTGACGGAGAATGGGGAGTAAAAAAACAGCATGAACACAGGGGAAGGCACCCATAAATCTGCCAGGATTAGGACTGAAAACAGGGATCATACATTTACTGTCAGAACGAGTTGATCATGTTTTCTGTCATACATGTTGGGTGGCTGGATAGGGATGGCCTAAACAGCACAGATATGGACAAAGAAAAGCTTTCAACCAACAGAAAATACATAAGCCATGAGAGAACTAAAAAGTCATCTGAATGAAAAAATGCTAAATGACAAATTGACAACGCAACAGGAAACATGGCTGCAGGTAAAAACAGGCAAATGTTTGGCTGATTTCTTTGGTGTCCTGGAACTGACCCTGATTCTAAACATCAGCTGTTGTCAGGTGGTTTGTGACATTTGCTCCTTTTTAAGCCTTTTCTGCACCTCAGAGAGTCAAACATCAGCAAGTTGCAGGTTTGTGGTCCCAACAGATGCAGGCAGTGGCTGCACCCTGACAGCAGACTAATATCCCCTGTCAGGAGTCTTTTAATGCAGCAGGACTTAAAGGGAGGCTTCACTGATGCCTGTCTGTAATTGGCCCAGGTCACGGCCACTGCTTCACTGCAGATGACCCAGGCAGGCATTATATATTATTACAAGACAAGGACTTCAAACCCCTCATAAACTCAACTATCAGGGGGATTTCTCCCGACTTTTAGCCCTGGAGGTCTGCAGTTTGTAAAAATCAAGACCTTCCCGCCCCTCCTTCTTCTCTGTATATATACGCCACACCACACACACACACACACAGTGTTTTTTGAACATTACAACAATGATACTTTTCATTTGAGTGAGAGCAGACCTTCTGGGCGTATGGTGAAGAGTGAGAGGCCGGAGAAGGAGCAGGCTCTGAAGATGGCCGGATGTCTGTCTGTGATGCTGCGGCCCGACCAGCTTTCTCTCCTCAGTGTCAGAAAGGATCCCAGATGTGAGTCCTGAGCGGCTCCATCAGGCCACTCAGCATTAACATGCATTGACTGTTGGCTCATTTTGAGACAATCAGCTTTTAATAACTTTTGAAGGGAAAGTGAAGCTCGTGAGTCGCCTGGAAGCTGATTCCTAAAGCATATGTGAACAAGTCAAAATGTACTAAAGACAGGAATCTTAATGAGGTATTTGGAAATGGCCATCAGGTGATTAATGCTCCCTTTAAATGACCCTCTTCCACCATGTCCACAATCCAACTGTGTATGAGTATGATATGTTGGCTATTACTGATAACTCTGCTTGTTGAAAGGCTTTGGTTGAGAGGATAGAAAGATCCCAGGGAGGGGTATCGTATATCTGCTGGAAACCAGACCTTCGTTTTTCAGACGACACTTAATCCTTTTTTTTCCATTATGAAGCTGATGCAGAACTTTTCTGAAATTCAGCTATATGTCTCTGATTTGTGACTACAGAAGATAAAGCATGAAATAACTTCATGTTGCATTTTTGTGTTTGTTTCAAGGCTTGTTTTCAGATTTAGCATTAATTCATTCCATATTACTGGCAGAAACACACACATAGTCTTTGTGTAAAAAGGACATGCACCCAAATCCTGATTATTTACAGTGGAGAAAAAAATAGTGCAAGCATAACATTCTTCCATTGTGTTTAAGGTATGTCTGCAGATACCACTTTATAACACCAAAGTTACCTTTTGTTACCCAGCTGTGACCAGTTAGTCCAGTAGGATTCATCTTTCATTATGGATGATTGTGTAGGTCACTTGTGTAGGTTGTGTCTCAGTTGTGTCTCAGTTGTAGAGCGGTCGTCCACTTATCAGAAGGTCGGTGGTTCGATCCCCAGCCCCTGCAGTCTACATGTCAAAGTGTCCTTGGGCAGATACTGAACCCCAGTTTGCTCCCAGTATCTGTTCCATTGGTGTGTGAGTGATTGTGTGAATGGTTACTGCTCCTAATGAGCAGGTGGAGCTTTGCATGGTATGAATGTCACCACTGTATGAATGTTGGTGTGAATGTTGGTGTGAATGGGTGAACGCTGTGTTGTAAAGCTTTGATTGGTCAGTCAGACTAGAAAGTTGTTATAAGTACAGTCCATTTACTATTTACTTTCAGATCCAACACCCAAATCCCGTGCAGTTCAACTTCATTTGTGTTGTCAAACCTCATACAAAGCAGGTCAAAATGCTAACAGAGAAGAGCTAGTATGTTCTTTATGTCGAGATGTGTAAAGTAAGGGTGTGGAGGTTGGGATGCTAGATGGGAGTGTGGTGCCTCTGACTGTCATGCATGAGAACAGACTTGGACTGCAGACAGCTTCATTGTTCACTCGTCTATTCTAACCAGATGATTAGTTTATCGATATCTATAATTAGAGTTTGGACTAGTTGACATGACATTATAGATATCTATAATTACAGTTTGGACTAGTTGACATGACATTATAGATATCTATAATTACAGTTTGGAGTAGGCAAAAAGATGTTAGAGATATCTATAATTACAGTTTTGACTAGTCAAAATGATATTATCGATATCTATAATTAGAGTTTGGACTAGTTGACATGACATTATAGATATCTATAATTAGAGTTTTGACTAGTCAAAATGATATTATCGATATCTATAATTAGAGTTTGGACTAGATGACATGACATTATAGATATCTATAATTAGAGTTTGGACTAGTCAAAATGATATTATCGATATCTATAATTAGAGTTTGGACTAGTCAAAATGATTTTAGAGATATCTATAATTACAGTTTGGCCTAGGCGAAATTACATTAGAGATATCTATAATTAAAGTTTGGACTAGATGACATGACATTATAGATATCTAGAATTACAGTTTGGACTAGGCGAAATGACATTATCGATATCTATAATTAAAGTTTGGACTAGTCAAAATGACGTTAGAGATATCTATAATTAGAGTTTGGACTAGTGAAAATGACATTATAGATATCTATAATTACAGTTTGGACTAGTTGACATGACATTATAGATATCTATAATTAGAGTTTGGACGAGTCAAAATGACGTTAGAGATATCTAAAATTACAGTTTGGACTAGTTGACATGACATTATAGATATCTATAATTAGAGTTTGGACTAGTTGACATGACATTATAGATATCTATAATTAGAGTTTTGACTAGTTGACATGACATTATAGATATCTATAATTAGAGTTTGGACTAGTTGACATGACATTATAGATATCTATAATTAGAGTTTGGACTAGTTGACATGACATTATAGATATCTATAATTAGAGTTTGGACTAGTTGACATGACATTATAGATATCTATAATTAGAGTTTGGACTAGTTGACATGACATTATAGATATCTATAATTAGAGTTTGGACTAGTCAAAATGATATTATCGATATCTATAATTAGAGTTTGGACTAGTCAAAATGATTTTAGAGATATCTATAATTACAGTTTGGCCTAGGCGAAATTACATTAGAGATATCTATAATTAGAGTTTGGACTAGATGACATGACATTATAGATATCTAGAATTACAGTTTGGACTAGGCGAAATGACATTATCGATATCTAGAATTAAAGTTTGGACTAGTCAAAATGACGTTAGAGATATCTATAATTAGAGTTTGGACTAGTGAAAATGACATTATCGATATCTATAATTACAGTTTGGACTAGTTGACATGAAATTATAGATATCTATAATTAGAGTTTGGACTAGTGAAAATGACATTATCGATATCTATAATTACAGTTTGGACTAGTTGACATGAAATTATAGATATCTATAATTAGAGTTTGGACGAGTCAAAATGACGTTAGAGATATCTATAATTACAGTTTGGACTAGTTGACATGAAATTATAGATATCTATAATTAGAGTTTGGACGAGTCAAAATGACGTTAGAGATATCTATAATTACAGTTTGGACTAGTTGACATGATATTATAGATATCTATAATTACAGTTTGGACTAGTCAAAATGACGTTAGAGATATCTATAATTACAGTTTGGACTAGTCAAAATGACATTATCGATATCTATAATTACAGTTTGGACTAGTCAAAATGACATTATCGATATCTAGAATTACAGTTTGGACTAGTCAAAATGACATTATCGATATCTAGAATTACAGTTTGGACTAGTCAAAATGACATTATCGATATCTAGAATTACAGTTTGGACTAGTCAAAATGACGTTAGAGATATCTAGAATTACAGTTTGGACTAGTCAAAATGACGTTGCAGATATCAGTTACTAATAGATGTTAAAGGGCTTGCCATAACAGCCATTATCTCAGTTGGCCTACAGCTGACTGGATTGTGCCTGGACTGCAGAGGAGTCACCGTAGACAACATGATTATGACTGGACACAAGACTCGGAGCAGACACTCTATGACTCTGAATAGAAGACAGAGCAGGCAGAGAGGGCAGGAGTGAAATGACAGAGTCAGGTATAGCAGTGGGAGGAAATGGTTTGCAGAGGTTTGACTGTGGAAAGACAAAGACCGTTAGGTTGACTTTTACTTTATGTCTCCTTTGACTGAATTTTGTTTTACGATGACCTAACAAGACATGTGACCTCGTCTTAGGTCTGTCAAAGAGAGAATCTTGAACATAAAAGTGTACAGTTGTATTTTTCTGTTTTGCAGGGACAATAGTAGTAAGAATATTTCCTTTCTTGACATTTTGTGACCTTGTTTTGTTTTTTTGCTCAGATACATCTCCCAGCTGAAACCAAGGGGATTATCGGACCATCAAAGTGCTACTAGAACACAGGACAGGCTGGGACGAGCTGCTTAGCATGCTAACTGCTGTAGATATGTCTGCAACAAAACATCACATAACACTGTTCCCATTCTGTTTGAAACTGAGTCTGCTCATATTATATATGACCATAACATAGCAGTTATGTGCAGATACTGGACAACACTTTTAAAATTAATCATGCACATTATAAAGTTGATCTCTGCTAACTTGCCTTTTCCAAATGGTCATAGAAGCTTCCCTGTCTTTGTGCAAATATGTACTTTAGGTATTTTTACACAGCAGGATGCTAGAAATCAAAATTTAATCTACTGCAAATTCAACCAAATTGCTGCTTCTTGTCCACAAAGCTCAGAAGCTCACTGGAAGTACATCTTTTTACAAAGTGATGTCATACAGATGTTGAAATAGTTTGAAGGTTTTCTTGCTTGTAATTCAGAGTCATCATAGCTGCTGAGAACCACAACACTTTGTTCACCAATAAGAAGATACACCAATTCAAATTTTTATCATCATTTTCTGAGCTTCAGTCTGGACTGAGCCACCTGTAAGCCGATACCTGCTGCTAACCAGGTGATTTATGGCTCTTGTTCAGAGCATGACGCAGCCTGGGAATGAGTAACTACCTGACACGAGGACTTTGTGGTCAAAGGTATCGAAGCACAATGAACTTGGAGTCCATTCCACCGTTGGCTTTGGATGGAGGTTATGTTATGGGTGTTTATTTGTCTGCAACATATCACAAACACTTATTAGCTATTTAATTCAGCTTCAATAGCATTTTATGGAAGAATGGATCCGGGGCCAAGGAAGAGTTGAGTAGATTTTTTTTTTTAAATAAGCTTTTGGTGTCCATAAAAAAACTAAAAAAAACAATAATTATCATTTGTTGCAATTCAAAGTCTGACATTTCATTAAGAAATTTAAATGTGTAATTGTCATTTTACATTTGATGGATGTTCTTTCAAATTGTGCTACGACTTTTTGAATGGATACTTGTTTAATGTTGTGTTCATGTTCATCTCCCATGTTACAATAAATGAATCGTTATCAGGTTTATGTTGATGTAAATTCTCCTTCATCCAGGTCACAGTGATGCTTAGGTTGAATCTGAAGCAGCTGGACTTCATGTCATGTCAGTCTAGACTGGTCCTCATGGTTCTTTGGCTTCTCATGTCATCTTGTGAAGCTTGTGAACAAATGCACATGTACAGCTGGGGGTTGAAGGTCAAGGCACAATTTTTATATATGCAATAGCTTAAAAACTTAATTACATTTTTAAAATGCATTGATGGATGTTTGAGGAAACTTTGGGGCAAGTGAATAGCTGTCATTAATAAAATGAAATAATGACCTTCCAATGGAGACAAATGAATAAAGTTCCCTTTAGGTTCCTTTCTAGTGGAGAAAACATGGTAAAGTGCACTAATGACTGCCCTTAAAATGGAGACAACAAGATGAAAAACCCTATCCGAAGCCCCTCCAGTGGAGAAAATATCATGCATTGTCATCTAGGCTGCCTTACATTTGAATCCTTAACAGTGTTTTTAATGCATTGTCTTATCTGGAGTCTGACTCCACCACTGAAACATACACTAAACCCCAGTGGGTGACAGCTCTCTCTGGGCTCATCACTATGACTATAACCTCTCACACTGAGCTGTTGTTCAAATAAAAATAATTATAGGAGCAGCTTTAAAATTAAATCCCATTCTTGCAGCAAAGCTGCTGAATTTTCTGAGCTACAACAAACTTTCCAACTATTAAGGAATCATTCCTTACAGGTCAGGAGATCAGACAGTTATTATTTATTTATTCATACACGTTTCCTCCAGCTTTATGATAAAACAGCTTCAGATAAAAAATAAAAAATGAAACATAAGCTTCAGATACATTGTCATATACTGCAATGCTTTCAACACCAGATTGCCTTAATGTTTCACAGCTTCTTTGAGGCTGTCCTGAGCCTTATCATCTCCACTAATGCATAGGTAATCACAGTGTGTCAGATCTCACCACCACCCTCCGACCAGCCTGTCGGCTCCACACCCCAAACATGAAAAACATCCTTTCACAAAATATTTCACAACCTTTTGGGTTCTTTTTATTCCTACAGAGCGTCTGATGGATACCCAGGGAGACTGTGTGACACTGATGACTGGGTGAGGCCGTCATTTCCATGAGTAAAATATCAAGCCTCTCTCAGACCTGTCAACTCGACACCGTCACACAAACACACACATGCGCACACACTCAAAGCATGCTGGGAGGCCTTTGCAATGTCCATCTCTGGATATTTTTTTGTTCTTCAGTTTTCCTTTACAGAGTCACATGGATGCAGTGGCTCATAGGGAGAAAGAGAGCATTTGTTTTCTCATGTGTGACACTTTGTTGGGTGTCAGGTGTTTCACCGTTCAGGTCGGGGCCCAGGGCGGGCAGAGAACTGCTGTTCTCCTGGAACCAGTCAGCTGTGGCTCACAGGCCTGTAGAAGAAAAGTCTGTCTCTGTTCTCCGTCATTCAGTCATGTTGCATTTGATGATTCACTTATGAATAATAACTTCCTCCATCATTGGTGATTTTACAGCTCATATTTATAAAATAATAATAGCAGCCTGTTTATTAGAATCATTGTTTATTAGTAAAATCTTTCCCTGCCCCTGACAGATATTTGTCCTCGTGAGTACCCTTACTTCTTACTGGGTACCACCACCTCCTGGTGAGTCTAGGAATCCACCCTTCATCTCCTGAACAACCATGTGACTTTCTCTGTGAGGCAGCTGAACATCAGGCTTCTCATCTCTGTGCACACACAATGCTAGTTTAATAACAGCCAATGACAAAGCAGAGGACTAGGAAGAACCGTTAACGACTGATGAGGGGCTGCTGCTGATGTCCCTCGCCTTACACCTCTGATGCTGCAGATACATTATTGGCTCATTGTGACTCACTGAATGCCACATATGATATGAGAAGTCACATCTTTGGGAGAACTCTGTGGACATGGACTGTCATTACCTCTCATTACCATGGACAGACTGGGGTGGCCCACGAGGTGCATAAGCCTCCTGGTACATTTATTATATCCAAAATACTGTTTGCTTTATCACCTCCACCAACAATTTTAACAGCATTATGCAGACACTACTGGATGGGGTTTCACTAAACCTGGTGCAGGGATAGAGCATGGGCCAGGAAAGACAAGAACGAGTCACAGTCCACTTTGTGTACAGACCATAGGTGGATCCAGAGGGTCACTGGCCCCAGCTGAAAACTGATTGGCCCCTGAAGTCCCCCTCTTGATTCCATAGCTATTATTCCCTCTGTAAATATTTTAAATAACCTATAACATCCATAATTCATGTGTTCTATGAACGTAACAGTGACCCATCTGTGGACAACATGATCCACAACATCAGATGATTTATGGTTTGTTAGACTATAACTCATCAAAACTCCGGTTCAATCTAATATTGAAGAAGAACCAGACAGGATTCAGGACAACTGGGACTCTCCCAGACTTTTTTTGGGACGGCTGGTCACCTTTAGAGCTACAGACACTTTTTACTGTGGTTACTCTGCTCTAAACGGTTGTAATAGAACACGTGACCTGATTTAAAGTATTTTATGTCACATATTTGGTAAAAAAAAGTCTCATGTGTTCTGTTTTCTATATACGTCAGTTTAAATTCAATAAATAAGAAAATTAAGCCTTTATATTTGCAAAGATTTGACAAACACAATCTGCTAGAATCATTTACAAAACATTATCAACTATGTCTTTGATCAAAGCCAACGTCAAACAAGGAATGACGGGACAAATGTATGTATATATAACATATCTTACTGAATAAGGAGATGTGCATATGCATGGCCCCTCTGTGGC
>CM075194.1:27443325-27755825 GCA_037577475.1 Chaunax sp. Z400
TAAAAACCTCAAAGAGAACATTTGGTTTTACTTTGTATAATTCTGCTGAAACTCAAGTCAGACGGTAACTTTCACCCTGAAAACACTGCAGCCACCAACAGTGGAGCAATTAAGCAATTACAGCCATTTCACAAAGTAAGCCATAAACACCTCTAAGTGTATTATGAATAGGCTCAGCACGTTCCTCTGGGCCAACGCCGACATCATTTGTCAGACGCTCTCTGGGATGATTAATAGTTTAAATTCTGGAAATTATTTAGACACACAAATAATGTGATACAAAGAGGGGCTATTACCACATTTTGTAATAGACAAGTTACAATGATGAAAGCTTTAATTTGTTTTTAGTGCACTTTCAGGGGTTAGAAAAGCCACCTCACTCCCCATCATCAATCATGTGTCGCTTAACAGAAGTGTTATATTATGGGAGAAATGCAAATACGGCGGCTTAAATGCATGTTGTCGGACAGCTGGCTTCTGCCCGCTCTTTGAATCTCTGCTTACTGTTTTCTCTGCAAAGAAAATTACAAGTCTCCTGGCAGAGGATTTGTCCTGCTGAATGAAGGATTGGATTGGCAGCAGGCTCCTCAGACAGGCTGGAATTACAGAGGAAAATGTGAGGCGGCGTGTGCTGTGTTCTGTGATGATGTGGACATGTATGGATGTCTAATGACATGCTCAGTTCTCTGCCTGCTGCATCAACGCCTTTATCTGTGAACATCAATCAACCTGATTCTACTTCCTTCTGACCAGATGTGAGGTCAGAAATCTCCTGTTGTTATTCATGATATTCATTCTTTAACCTTTTCTCCTATAGAGGCGGTTTTGCCTCCACCTATAGGAGGTTATGTGAAACATAACCTCCTATAGGTGGACCATAGGAAACCAAACCAACCAACCAGCAGATAGACACGTCTATCTGCTGGTTGGTTGGTTTGCTGCCAGGATTTTACAACTACTGGACAGATTTGCATCAAACTGTAAATGGATGAAGAAGCCGTTACTGTTTGGTGCAGATCTAGCCTGACTTAGTCCTCACTAAGCTGCACTATTAAAAAACCTAATTTTAGGGAAAATAACTTCATTTTTATAGTTTTTCTTCTGGTTTTATGTCTGTATAATTACAGACATTAACTGTAAATGAATAAACCAACTCTTATTTCAAGTGTAATACCAATAATGACAAATTACATTATTTTCCTTCTACAGAAAAATTACTATATTATTTATACAGTATTTATTTTCTTTCTTAAATAACTTACAAATCGACATAAAATTAACTGTACTTAAATAAATTAAATATGTAGCTTGTTAAACGAGGACAAACTCTGTAATTCTGAATGCTAATGTATCTTTTTTTCGTCATCATCATCATCAAACATAATGCAGAGCAGAGAAGGTATTGTTAGGCAGCTGAAGCTCCTCACTCAGACACACAATACAGTGGAGTACCTGGAGTAAAAGGAATGTACTGGATCCATAACAGAGGCAACACACCAACACCGACCTTCTGACCCTCATCACAACAAACATCCCAATCCAGGCCGTTTTTTTAGACCTGTTTCTCCACATTTTCACTAGTTACACAAAAATGAATGGTTTCCACAGAACTTTGTGGAGGTGTAGCAGAAGGTAACTGGAGGAGTGTCGAGCCTCGGTGGAGGTATTGGTTCTACTGAGTGATGCTGTTGTTGGTACTTTATGAGAAAACCTTCAGTGTTTCATAGTTCAGTAAACTGAACTTTATAATGAAGTGATTTATTATTATTATTATTATTATTATTATTACTCATAACAAAGATTTACACATCTGCATATTATCGTCATATAAACATTTTGTCCTCATGTTAATGTGACAGAATTGGTTGGTTTCACTCTAATCTGAGTCATCTTTAAGAGGTTTGGACTTGCTGTCACAGATTTTCAACTCTAGTAAATTCAGCCTGAGCGTCGACCTTCTTAGACAACATATAATGAGGGTTCGTGTACAGAGAATGCAGCTGTTTATATGTATCTGTTTCTTCTTTGGGCCTGAATTAAACAGAAGTAGACTTATTTTGAAACCTTGACTGTACAGCAAAGTGTTCCCTGCAGAAGGCTAAGTGTAGTTCAAGCAGATTACAAAGTCCCATGTTGTTCCAGGTCCAGGAGTCTCCTCAGCTGAAGGTCAGTAGTGCCCCCCCAGCTGCTCCTATCCGTGTTTTCTTTTCCACAACCAAAGATGATCTTCTTTGTATCAGAGACGAGTTGAAGTATGAAAGGTGATCCCAGCATGGCCACAGTCTGAAGCAGACTTATCAGTGTCTCTGTTTTCTGCTCTTACTGTCTTACTCTCGATGAGTTTTGTGTGCCTGTTTTTCTTGTTGACACATCAGCATGCTGCCACACAGACGCAGACCTGATTGGGACCATGAGTGTTCCAGTGCATTTTAGGCATCTTGACAGACTTCAGGGTTAAGATGTTCTGAATTAGATTTGAATTACAACCACTAAATGCCCCTGTCAAAGCTAATTACAGCTGACACTGCCCATGTGAGTTCAGCTGACACGCTTGTGTAGGAAAGACACCGAGCTCCAACAGAGAAGGCATCGCCCCAAAGATTGTCACAGTGTAAAAGGATCATGTGGAGGTATTTCTCAGCTCAGAATGCTAATCCACACCCAGACTGCAGCCCTGGGAAGGATTCACAAGGTGTTGTTCAGCAGATCAGATCCATCATTTGGAGGTAAGAGGACTTATTTATTCAGTTTGTTCTCTTTTTGATGTTTTACCCAGGTTGAGTCACTATCAGTGCATCAGGTCACATGTCTCCTCATATGGTGACAGATATGGTTTGTACATGACACCGCCTCTGATGGAGGAGCCTTCGACATGCAGCTAAATCTCCTTCGCTGGCTGCAGATGTTTAATCTCACTCTTCCTGACAGTAATTGCCCGGGGAGCCGAGGTATCCTTAAACAACGGTCAGCATGGCCGAGAAAAATGAAAGGAAGATGAAATGAATTAAAATTCTTGTGTGAAACTGTGAAAATAAACAGTGTGTCTGAAATGGCACCAACAGTCCACAGAGAGGGACTCTGTGATTTCTCAGGACTGGACCAGCAGCGCTGCCGTTGGGAGGAAGCCAACGCTCCTCTCGCCTCACTGACAGCACAGGTGTGAAAGTTTCACCTTCAGAGAACCAACGCCAGCCCAGCCTCCACCCTCCAGCCTCCACCCTCCCTCCAGCCTCCACCCTCCTTTATCTCACATCAAGCCTGGGATGAGATCTGTTAGTTGAAACCAACCAAGTCAGACTTTTGATTTTTCACACCTTAAGGAAAATGCTGTTTATTTCTTCTAGCTGCTAACCGCTACTAGCGGCTAACCGCTACTCGCTGCTAACCGCTACTCGCTGCTAACCGCTACTCGCTGCTAACCGCTACTCGCTGCTAACCACTACTAGCTGCTTTTTAAAACTCCCAGCTGTGAGTCTTGACCAGGACTCCCTGGAAGAAGAGATCTTTTATCTCAACAGGACCTTCCTGGATAAATAAAGGATAAATAAATGTCACACCCTTGTCCTGTCCTGCCACCTCGCCTGCTCACTCCTTTTACACAGACATTAATGATGTTGATGTCAGCTCAGAGGTGGAACAACAATGACCCCCCATTACGTCTATCTAATGTTTATACAGAACCATGATGCAAAAAAAGATGGAGACAAATACTTCCCAGTTGTACCTTTTGACATGTCCGACTCCAGACTTCATCACATGCTGTGACATCATCTAAATCTCACTATGAGCTGAACCAATGAGCTCATGGTGGACTGTTTTATGTGCCCACATTATTGGTAATAAATCTGATTCTGATGGAACAGAATGAGTCACATGTTCACACACATCTTTATTCTTTAAAGATAATACATTCTCTTTCTCTGGAAATACCATTCAATATTTGGTTATGAATTTTCTGTTAACTTTTAGTCAATTATAATGACCCAGAATGTTAAAAAGAAAACGTTAAAGTTGGCTTTTCACTATACAGGATTTGATGGTTGCTCTTTGTAAACACCAGTAAGTAGTTGTGGTTGATTGTGGAGTCTATTAACCCAAAACGTCTCCATCTGATGACCTGAGAATGAGGAGAAACCTCCTGAACATCACCATCTGCGAACTCCACCACACACTGGGAGGGTCTTAAGGCTGAGAGGGATGTTTTATTTTTATTTTTTAGCAGCCTACACATTGTTTTGTTTTGGGGGGTTTTGTTTGTTTTTTAATGAAAATCAATCAAGCTTTATTTATATACCTTTCAAACAATCTGCATGCAGGTCAAAGTGATTGATGAAACAAAAAGAGTAAAAATGGATTTAGATACTAATGCAAACCATTTGGAGACTAAAATAACAACAATAAAAGGTAAGAATAATAAAAGATAACACAAGCAAAAAATAAGAAGAATAAGAATAAGAAAAATACTAAAGAATATGAAATACTTCACATAATAATGACGAATTTTATCATAAAACTAGAAAGCACTCGGAGAGCGCAGACCTCTGCCAAGGCAGCTCAGTTCAGGATATTTCCATTTCACCCAAAAGCAGCAGAGAGACACCATCAATGAGGGATGAACAAGACACAGAGGAAGATGCTAATTTACCATGCTAGCACTAACTAATTATCTTCACAACACTAAAACTTGACTTGGCAAACTCAAAACTGTACAAGACTCACACAGCATGAGTCAGACATCACTGACAGTTTAATAAAGTTTGAACCACAAATAATAACTTTTATTAATGTTATTGACGGCGTGTAAGCAGTGCTTACCTCTGATCCAGGAAGATATGGCTTTGACCAGAACACATATGCATACATCTACGTCATCGCGCTGCACTCCTCCCCACAAGTACACACACAAAACTCAAAACCACAAGGACCAGCCCCATCTTGTGGAGCCTTGTAATCATTACATTACAAGTGTACATGTGGCAGTTTAATCCTAGAAAGAATTCCTGGATCCAGATGGTGATCAGGATCACCACCAAAATCTACTCAATTCTTCCTTTGGCCGCTTCCGACATTTCCTGAAAATTTCATCAAAATTCATTCATTACTTTTGTTTTTATGCTGTTAACAAACCAACAAACAAACCAACAAACCAACACTGGCAAAAACAAACTCCTTCCTTGGTGGAGAATAATAATAATAATAATAATAATAAGAGGAATGAGAATAATAATAAAATGATGACACGCTACACATAATAAATAATTTTATCATAAAAAATTATGATAAGATCTAAATAAAAAATAAAATAAATAGTGATGACCAACAGCATAATGTTGATAAATAAATAGCTTTCACTACCAAAACCATAACATGATAAAATGCTACAGACTGAATGTTTCTAAATGAATAAAATAAGAGAGTTTAAAACAGTTTGCTCTCCTGATGAATTTATTCTTTGGTAGAGCAGAAAGGAGCAGGTCGCGTTTACAGAAGACACGGTCCTCTTTCTAATGCTCTTTCTTAAATGAAATGTACCTGTGGCACGGCATCCTGAGGATTTCATGCTTGTTTGTAATAATGATACCATTCAGCTCATTTATTAGGGTGGAGGCTACCAATATTAGCATGACTCTAATTCTGGGGACAAGTGTGAATTTTGTCTTCTACACAGCGACCAACAGGAAGCAGAGAAGAGAGCCTGACACTCCTCCTCATGCAGAGCTGGTGGGTATGTGTGTGTTTTTCTCTGTGGGCTTCTTATATGGAATAAATTATTGGTTGAAAAATGTCTATGATTCTTTATGAAGTCACTTTATCTCAGTCCCAAATTGGTGAATGAAGAAAAAAAAATGACAATCATTTTAGACATTTATTATACATTTTTCTATTTTATCGAAATATTCCACTGCTTCAGTCAAACCAAGACTTTGGTAAACCTGTTTAAGAAACAAGTTATCCACATGAGGAGAAGTGTGTTTTCACTGAAGAACAATTTTAAATTTTGAATTCAGGATTCAACTTTTGATGTTTTGGACCAAATTATATCTCTCCACATTGCTTCTGGACAAATAAGGAGCCTAATCGAATCCAACAGAAAGCTGAGAATGTGGTGTACATTTTGATAAAGAACACTTGGGTGCTATGTTGTATGTATTAAAATATGGAAAAAGAGTAGAAAATGCCCCCAGAGCCCAGGAAGTTAAAATAACTTTATTTACTGTGCTTGATTTCACTGTGTTGTGCCTTTAATTAAATTGTGTCCTTCATAAATGCAAATTCAAGCCCACTAACTCTACATGTAGATCAAACATCATATCAGCAGTGTGAGCTCTGGTTGAGTAGCGACATGTTTATGTGTATTACATTTTTGTTTATAGTGGAGAATAAAATGTTAAATCACCTCTTTCACTGCCAATAGAAATCTCAGAGCGTTTTTTTAATACTTTACGTCATTTTTCTACAGGCTTATTATTGTCTTCTCTCAAATATCGTTTTGGAGACCAGTGCAGTTTATTCGTGTTTACAATGGCTCTCATGAGCTCTGATGTAATCGGACTCTAAAAAACAGGTCCAGCAACACCTCGTTACTCGCCGAGTTAGCCCTGCTGTTGCCTTTGCCCCCTCAACCTCTCAAGGTGCGCATTTCGTGACGCAAACAGGACCCCGTTTTATAGAGCAACCCCCACACACTGCAGCAGCCTGCCACTGACCTGTCTGCCTCTGTACACTGGTGTGCATTACATACAGCAAGTGCAAATTAGGTTATTGAGTAATATCCACAGAGCCTGTGGGTCTCCAGTCAGTGCTCATGGAACATGTTTAAGGAAAACAGTTACTGAGCTGTTATTATCAGGGGTAGGATTAGAGTAGGATTTGGCTGGCCATAAATTTATCACAGCTTCATTAAACATGGACAGCACTGAGGGGAAAAACCAATGAGACACAGGATTTGAGAGGGGCTTGAAAGTTTTGCTTTGGGGATTGGGTGGTGAGGGCGGGCGTCTGGACAAGGCTTAGTTAATTGTCTTATTCTGGGCTTGAAGGGGGGTTGATAGGAACGTTGAAAAGCCTTTCCATCTGAAAGCCCTTCATTAAGGGCCCCCCCACCACTGCAGCTCTGCCCCGTCTGCTCCAGGAAGGCATTAAACAGCTGAGGGTGAAAGACGAGAGGCCTGAGCCAATCCAGCCCAAAGTGGAGCCTTGATTTGGTCCGTTTATGCCTCATCATCGGCTGCTGCAGTCTCAGCTTACATTGCTGGTGGAGAGTCATTGTCGGCTTAGGGTTATTGCACAAACAACAAGTTGCAAGTTCTAAGGAATTTCTTTGAAACGTTTCCACGTGATAGGCTCCAAAAAAAAGAAAAGTGGAAAAAGGCGGAGAGGCCAAACACAGCTGTATTATAATGATAACTGTAAGGAATGAGACAAATAGTACATTTTATCCATAAAACCTCTCCTGAAACATTTGTATAACCATGTATAGTGTCACATTCATACAAATACATAAATCCAAAATATATTTTGCTTGTTTTTTGCAGCTAGCACTTCCTTTCAGCATCTTCAGCATCTGACATATGACCACCATAAAGTTCTTCATGCTAACATGGAAATTCAAGCAAACACACATCCAGGAGACACAGAGCAACAATAGAATTAATATGAGGGTCCACCTGATTCATTTAAATCCAATACTCACTCTTCTTGTGGCTCTGTTTGTTGCTGGTTGTCTCTGGCAGTGAGGACGTCTAATTTTTGTCCATTCGAGTCCCCTTACTTCCTCTGTGTACCACCATCTCCTCGTGAGTCCAGGTACCCACCCCGGAACACCCAAACAATGTAACTTATATATCACAGAACCATCTACAGTGTCAGGTTACTCAAATAAATGCGAACAGCTAATTTGTAGCTAGCTTACCTTGTTTAAATGGATAAAAAAAAAACACCCAAAGAAGCAAACTGTGTCATATGTACTGTATGTATGACATGCATATAAAAATAAATAAACCGAGATGAATAAAACTATAAATATGTCCAGGAAACATTCACTGTTCCTTTCAGGTAACGGCTGAATTACACACCAGCACATTTGTGGGTCCAATTGAGGTCACAGGTCAGTCAATCCAACATAATGAGTTAGTTTTGTACCCAACCAATCAGTAGAGATGTATCTCTCCCTCTGAAAGCCCCAAATGTTACAGCAAAGCCCTGAATCTTTTATGTTCATCATGCAGAAAGACTAAATCCAGATGACAGCTGCATAGGAACCAACAGAGTCCAGCCAGAAGACACAAGCCTCATACGTATTTCTATACACTACCAGTCAAACATTTGGACACAGTTTCCCATTCAAGTGGATGGGAAACTGTGTCCAAACTATTGACTGGTACTATATATATATATATATATATATATATATATATATATATATATATGGAGCCTTTCGCTATGCTTGCTTATTCGCACACTTTGTTGTCTAATTTACTGGTGCCTTGTTTAGTGTAGCTTAGGTTTACTGTTTTAACCCTAGAACCATGCCATTTTCAATCGATACAGAAGCTGGAGTAGCGGTCGCTAGCAGCAGTTAACTTGTTAAAATGCTATAAAAAAATTTCCACTGTAAGTTGACTTCAAACATCTTCAGAAGCGTCTCATTTAACTTTTACTCATTTTACTACTTAGCCAAGTTGCTTGCAGTATGATAACCCATTCTTATCCTCACCTCCTAAAGTCTTGATGGACTGTTTCACCAGCTGGTGGAAACAGCCAGACACGTCACCATAGCTATTTCAATCATGATACATATCTGGGATGTGGTTGGTGATTCAAAGGTCCAGAACCAGGCTACCAAAAGAGCTCCATAGACCTGTGGCACTGAGGAGGTAATGATTTCACCCATATCTGTTTGTTTGTTGGTTAGATTGGAAGCAGTATTATGCAAAATTTACTGTGAAAGAATTCCATGACACTTGGTAAAAGGTTGGAAAGAACCCATTAAATTTCGGTGCAGATCCAGATAAAGAAGTGGATCCACTCATTTCTTTCCACTTTCTTTAACATTTATTTTGACATTTTTGACATTTTCTCTAATTGTGCAAAAATAACTGAAATGATTTCCATGAAACTTTGTGGAGGAGTGGGGCGTGGCCCAGGCAAGCCAAACAGACATATAGATTGTTCAGCCTTGGTGGAGGTATGTGAGTGCATTGTAGTTCACTAAGGGATCATCCTGATTAATGAACTATGTCACATGAGAAAAAAAACATTTATTAGCACATATAAACATTTCCATATCAAATGTGTCAGTAAACTGACTTTCTAGAACAAATATACTCTGCATAGGATCACTAAATAAATATTATTACCACTTTGAATTCTGTCTGAACTTGCATGCCATCTGTCAGAGGCCTCATACTGCAAATCAACTCAATGCTAAAGCTGTATGGGGCCAACACAGAGGTATTTACAGCGGTGAACACAGCCACCGTAATAACACTGTAATATTATACTTACTCCTTATTTTTCTTTCAAAAAGCACATGTGTCATACTGGGCTCCCTCCTACAAATAGGAATTGAGGGTATTGCACTGTGGCATTTGTGTCTGGCTCATGAACAGACGTTCCAAATGGAACCTAGGTCCCATCTCTCTGCCCCAAAACGCCACAGTTGCTAAGAAGGAAAACATACGAGACGAGATGTTTGGAGATCAGATTATCATTAAGTAGCACCAGATCCCCTGGTATTTTGTCTAAGATTTTGGTATTAACTCTCCGCTTCAAAGTGGCTAATTACGCTAAGTCCTGATTTCATGGTCACAGCTGTACTGTATTACCAATCACAACAGCTTGACGTAGACTGCTGCGGTTTTTCTGCACCAGGAGATGCTGTGGCTTATCTATGGTGGTATCGATGTCACTGAGATGCTCAGCAGAACCATCTGGACTGATAACTTCATCTCTTCCCCATCAGCCTCAGCAGCCACCACGGGCCAGACCGAGATTCAGGGGCTTTACCTTCAGTTTTCAGATTAAAGGTAAAATGTTTCGTTCCCTTCACAGTGCATATCCTGACTCACACTTTAAGCAACATGTCACACCTGATCAACAAGTCAGTTATATCCTAAAGAGCCCAGTGGGCATGGGAGCTCTACCAATATTTGGATGACTGAGAAAAGATGTCTACAGATGAACTTTTTGTAGTCATCAGCTGTCCAGTCAGTGTTCCCTAGCTCATTGTTTGATTTAGTTTTAGGAACAACAGTTCAGCCCATTGAGAATAAAATGTTGCCTCCAGTTCCTGCATTTTCATCAGGTTCCACAATAGAAAACTTCTACATAGAATAATTCATGTCCGCAGGCTATGGGTTAATGTAAAGTTTGTTTTGAGCGTGATAGACGACAGCAGGATGTAGAGCAACTGTCCACAGAGCAACACAGATCAGTCTGTTCTGTGAGCTGACATGTTCAAATGCAATTAACAAGGTCTGTGCACAAATACTAATACCTATTACCAAAAGACTCTACTAATAATCTCCCTCTAATATTTTGAGAACTGCTGATCCCATTTTCTTCATGCTTGACAGTTGTATTGCCAGGAATCTGAGAACATAGAATGTCAAATTTGGTTCAGTTTTGAGCAGCAAGTTCAGTACTGACAAACTATTTAGGATCAAGTGAACAACGCTCTGCAGAGCAGCAGGGCTCAGTGAAGTATGCACACAGAGGGAGAGGATGGACAAACAGAAATAAATCAGTCAGAGAACAGTCATTTGTCATAGTGTGTGATAAAAAGAGACAAGTAGACAAAGAACACAAAGTGGACAGCACGCTAGACTTTATTTTGCAACAGGAGTATCTTTGTATATTATTATCTCCACCAAGGAGGTTATGTTTTTTCTGGTGTTGGTCTGTCTGCGTCTGTTTCTCTGCTAACAGGATTACACAAAAACTACTGAACAGATTTTCATGAAACTTGGTAGAAAGGTTGGCGTACGACTGGGAATAGCTTCCTTTAGCATTTCAAGATGTTACTGCTGATCAAATCATTTAAGGTCATGTTTCATTCGGTCAGTTCTAGTCCATGTTTCCTGTTTTATTGTTTCACTCACCTACCCTCTTGTTTCAGACTTCCTGCTCTTCATGTGATCTCCTGCCACTGTGATTGTCCCTCCACCCTGATTGTCATCACCATTGTTATCCCCATCATCCATCCATTCTTCTGCTTATCCGTGGTCAAGTTGTGGTGGCAGCAGGTGGCAACACTGTCAAGCTCTTCCTGGGGGATCCTGAAGTGTTCCCAGGCCAGACGAGATATGTAATACCTCCAGCGAGTTCTGGATCTCCAAAGGGGGGCACCCTGGAGGTATCCTAATCAGATACCTGAACCACCTCAACTGGCTCCTTTCGACATGAAGAGCAGGGGCTCTACTCTGAGCTCCCTCCAGATGACCCAGCTCCTCACCCTATCTCTAAGGCTGAGCCCAGCCGCCTTACGGAGGAAGATCATTTCAGCCGCTGGTATCCACGATCTCATTCTTTCAGTCTCTACCCAGAGCTCCTGACCATAGGTGAGGTTTGGAACGTAGACCCACTGGTAGATCCAGAGCTCATGACCATAGGTGAGAGTTGGAACGTAGGTCCACTGGTAGATCCAGAGCTCATGACCATAGGTGAGAGTTGGAACATAGGTCCACTGGTAGATCCAGAGCTCATGACCATAGGTGAGAGTTGGAACAAGGATCCACTGGTTCAGTAGATCCAGAGCTCATGACCATAGGTTAGGGTTGGAACATGGATCCACTGGTAAATTGAGAGCTTTGCCTTAAAGCTGAGCTCTTACTTCATCGCGATGGACCAATCCATCCAGTAACCCACATTACTGCTGATGCAGCACCAAATTGCCTGTCCATCTCACGGTCCACTTTCCCTTTACTCATGAACAAGACCCCAAGATACTTAAACCTCTGAGATCCTGAGGTGCTGACTCATGTTATAAGCCTTCTCCAGATCCATAAAACACATGTAGAGTGGGCAAGCAAACTCCAATAACCCCCTGACAAACCTTCAAGGGTAAAGAGTTGGTCCACCGTTCCATGACCAGGATGGAATCTGCATTTTTCCTCCTTAATTCGAGGTTCAACAATCGGTAGGAGCCTACTTTCCAGCATGCTGGAATAAACTGTCCCAGGACGGCTGAGCAATGTGATTCTCCTCTAATCGGAACACATCCACAACCTTCAACATCTCAGGGTGAAACTCATCCATAACAGGCTCTTTGACAATGGGAAGCTTCATGACTTCCTCAGTGACCTCTACCAGGTGTATGTACGAGTCTTCCCCCAAGGCTTCGGACACTACCTCCATTATAGATGACACGATAGTCGGGTTCAGGAAATCTTCAAAGTGCTCCTCCCACTGCCCGACAATGTCCTCAGTCCGTGTCAGCAGTTCTCCCTGGCTCTAGACAGCCCTAACCCTAAGCCAAGCCCTTCCTGAATCATCAGATGGTTTGCCAGAGGTTCACTGAGGCCGACCAAAAGTCCTTCTCCATAACTTCCCCGAACTCCTCCCACATCCGGGCTTATGCTTCAGTGACTGCTGAAGCTGGAGCCCTGCCGACCTCTCTGGTACCTATCTGCTGCTTCAGGAGACCCCTGGGCTAACCAAGCCTGAAAGGCCTCCTTCTTAGGCTTGATGGCTTCCTTCACCACCAGTATCCACAACCGCCACCAAGAGATTCCAAGAAGGCCGGGTACTCTGAACTGCTGTTCTTTATTGTATTGAGACTATCTCTCCACTGAGCTACGTAACTGTTCGTGATTATGGTAATTGATTTGTAAGACACTACAGCTGTGCTGGGCGCAATCCTAGCCTAAATAGACATCTGTTCGTGGAGTCACTCCTATTTTTCTGATTACCACTGTTCATGTCAGAAGTAGTGTACTAGAATTGTGAACTATTTGTATTGAAGTGTATGGGGAGTGAAGTCGCTCCCTCCCTTTTGATGAGGGTGAGGGGGCTACTGTGGCTCCCTGGCCCCTCATACCTTCAACAGGTACATGGATTCAGCTCTGGGTCCTGTGCGACGAGAAGGTCTGGGAGTCCTAAATTATCTGGTCGACTAGCTCATATACGAACAGACGGAGTAACTGTGTCAAAACCACGTGGCCCGGCTCCTTGAACACATCCGGGGTCTCAACCTTCATCTCAATTGGGACAAGAGCTGGCTAACACCCAGTCAGGTTACACAGTTCCTGGGGATGGTGGTAGACTCGGTGGATGCCAATGTGTCCCTCACCCAGGACAGACAGGAGACCTTCAGGACCTGTATGTCGTTTCTGGCCCTTCACAATTCCTGCCACACCTACAAGGCCACCATGTCCTGCTTCGGACAGACAGCACGATACCAGCCGCATACGTGAACAGGCAAGGGGGCCTGGGTTCCTGCATCTTACAGCTATGGCTGTGGGCTGCCCTCTGCCTCCTATCCCTCAAGGTGGTCCATGTCCCCAGAGTGGACAACGAGGGAGCGGACTGTCTGTCCAGAGGGGGGTCGAGCCCGGGAGAGTGGAGGCACCACCCAGAGATGGTTGTGGAAATCTGGTGCCACTTCAGCAAGGCAACAATAGATCTATTTGCTTTCAGGGAGATGACTCACTGCCCCCCTCTTCTTCTCCCCGGGGAGGGACCATCCTCCTCTTGGCATAGGTCCATCCATGGCCCCAGGGCCCTCTGTATGCTTTTCCCCCATTCGGGCTATTCCCATCTCTACTTCAGAAGATCAAATGATCCTGATAGCCCTGAACTGGCCTCACATGATTTTCATGGTTTTCAGACATCCCACATCTGGTGCAGGGGACACCATGGGAACTCCTGGTCCAGAAGGACCTCCTGTCTCAAGCCCAGGGAAGTCTGTTTCATCAGTTTCCTCAAGGGCTTCATCTCTGGGCCTGGCCCCTGAAAGTACTGGTCTTCTAGCCTTGGGCCTGCCCCCCACGGTGGTAAGAACGCTCCAGAGTGTGCGAGCTCCTTCTACCAGAGGCGCATATACGTAACGCTGGAAAAAGTTCGCCAAATGTGGTGCACCCGCGAGGTGCAACACATCTTACAGTTCCTGCAGGTCCACCTAGATATGGGGAAGGCCCCAACTACCATCAGGGGTATGTTGACAGCTATCCAGGCAGCACGTCTGGGTGCAAACAGCCTCTCTGTGGACTGCTCGATCCTCATCACACAGTTTTTAAGGGGCACACAGAGACGCCTGGCCCGAGCTGGGACCAGGGCAGTTCCACCATGGGACTTGGAGCTGGTGCTCTGTTCCCTACAGCAGCCCCCTTTTGAACCTTTGGAGACCAATCTGAAGCGGTTGTCCCTAAAGACGGCCTTTCTTCTGGCTATTACTTTGGCCCAGAGAGTGGGGGAAATGCAGGCCCTGTCCGTACACAATGACCTGTGCTGGTTCAGACCGGACGAGGGGGGAGTCACGGTGCAGCTTATATGTGCTGAATTCCCACAAGGGGCAGCATTGAGCAGGTAACTGAGGAAAAAGGACAGGCATTAGCTAGGACCACTCTATAAGAAATGGGGTCCTTATTGGGATCCTTAACGTGCTCCCTAGCCTAGCCTGCCATTGCACTGAAGTCTGCCAAGCAAGGGACATTGTATGCATGCATGAGCACATGTGAGTTTATCATTTACATGGTTAAGCACATTTATTGTTCTTTAACTGCCATAAACATTATATGTCATTGTTTCATATGTTTGTTTACATGTATTGTTTATATTATGTATTTTCTGGAACATTAACGGTGGACGGTGGATTGTGGATGGTGATATTGCCTGAAGTACCAGAAAGACAAATAAATCCATCAGTGACAGATGAACAGCGGTGTCGTGTATTTCCTGGAGGGAGTGATAGTCGAACTCGGATCTGTGAACCTGTCGGAGCTGCACATGCCCGCTGCAGCACATCAAGTCGGACCTGCACACGCACGTCATTAAGACTATACAGATAAACCACTGTTTCACATTAAAGACACACGTTCATCAGATTTCATGAAGACGTCCGTAAGACAGACACTAAAGTTTGTGTTCTGAAGGTGACATAAAGAGTGGAAACTACTCTTATTACTTGTTATTTATATTGTTGGCCTGCTGAGCTGTTCATAAGTATTTATGTTTATCATAAGTGTTCATTTAGGAATACTCCATCCACAGTTAATTTGGTCATGTAGAATTGTTATGCTAATGTTGCAAGCTAACGCTTTATCAGGTCAGTGTCATAGCTTACTAGCATTTCTATTTCTTTTATTCTTTATTCATGTCTTCGTTTGTTTTATTGTATTACAGACCATACTACTGTTCCTGCACAGACTGTTAAGCCATATATATTAAAGGTATACTCCCACTCAGTATTTTCCTGCTCAAGGCGTGTGAAGAATTTTGAAAGTAACCACAATTTTTTTATTCAGTAGGATGAATGCTATTCTACAGCCTGATATAACGGTCATATTTTTAGCACAGCGAAATACAGAAAAAAATTCTGATTTTAAGCCAGTGAAGGGAGAAAAATATGAAGTAAACAAAGGGCTTCCCCAGACTTCCAGGCCACGCAAGGCCCCAAGTGCATGCGCAGAAGTTTTAAATCTGCAAGAACATAGAGAAGAGAAGCGTGGACGATGTAAAATAACAGATAGTGAGGAAAAGGCGTCGAGTATCTGAACAAAAGAAACGAAGAGCAAAACTGATAAATACTGGAGAGCAGAAGGATCGATGGGAGCTACTGAAATCTAAATCTGGACACATGGCTGACTTGTGCATAAGAGACAGGAAGCTGCAGGGAAATGGCTGCCAGGTAGGAAATCCAAAACAAATCTACCCATGGAATTCCCTTTCATTAGTCATGTTTTTGTTTGAATTATGCATTGAAACTTGACCAAATAATAAAATGATATTTATTAATTGATATGCCGCATTTTGGGTGGAATGCATTTTGTATGCCTATGTTGTTAGTTGAGTGGAAGTATACCTTTAAAGTGGTGGCACAGAATATCTGCTTCTATGTGTATTCTCTCTGACTGGAGCCCACTGTAGATGAGGAGCTGGCTTAGTTTTACCCTATCAGTCCTTCAGAATTAATAGTATACTTAGACAGCGCGTCTGTCCCATTGAGCTCTTCCTCTTCTTTTCTCCGCAGGGGGAAGGAAAACCAGGATATGAGCTTTCCCTGCTCTGCCCAGTTAAGCTCTCTCGAGCTGTACATCAGGGCCAACCAAGCCCCACAGGCATACAGACCAGCTCTTTATTTGTTTTAAGCCGACATGCCTTGGTAAGCCATTATCCGAGGCAAGACCTTCTCACAGGATCATAGAGGTGATCCAACAGGTGTATACAGCAGCAGGTATACTGGCACCACGGGGTCTACAGGCTCACTCCACTCGGGGTGTAGCGACTTCGTGGGCACTGTGGAAAGGTGCACCACTGGTGGATATTTGTGCAACTGCAATGTGGTCTGCCCCACCCACACTAACCAGGTACTACAGGCTGAATGTGGCAGCAGCCGCTCCCTTTGTGGAACTGGTGCTGCATGGTTCCCAAGGATAGCCGCCCGCCAACTAAAAACAGAAAAAAACGTACTCATGGTCATGGTGTAGGGGCCTTGTATTTACTGTAAAGATTGTACATTTTCTAAGTATTCCACGTGAGACTGGTGTTGGGTTGGGATCCTCCGACGGGACTACTTCTTTACAAAGTGTCTTACAGGGGTCCCTGTATGTATAAATAAATAGCTTAGTGGAGAGATAGGCTCAATACGATAGAGAATTGTAAGTTACTCTGTAACTGTCGTTCTCTGAGTGAAGAGACCACATTGTCGCTCAGAACCAGGTTGCAATCTTTGAAAATCAGTGACTGCTGGAACAGATACCTACATAGGCCAGGGTCACACCCAGCACATCTGAAGTGTCTTACAAATCAATCACCATAATGACGAACAGCTGGGACAGAAGCCCCATGCGAATAAATACGTAGCT
The DNA here is from genome assembly GCA_037577475.1 of Chaunax sp. Z400. Lineage (NCBI taxonomy): Eukaryota > Metazoa > Chordata > Actinopteri > Lophiiformes > Chaunacidae > Chaunax > Chaunax sp. Z400. The sequence continues at coordinate 27,460,350 of CM075194.1, forward strand.
TAGTGGAGAGAGAACAGTGGTTACCAAGTAACCTACAGTTTGGGATGTAAGCGCAGACAACAGTCAGAGCCTCAGCGACACGCAGTCGCATGAAGGTGACCATCTCGTTCTCTGGGGAGAACTCCAACACAGCGGCACTCAGCCAGGGACGCAGCCCACCTCCTATTGTATTTAATCTCTTTTCCCCTTCCCCTTCGTACCGTTTTTTGATGTACATTCGTGTCTCTCATGTCAGCTCTTCACCAGTGTTTACCTGTAAGTTTAGTCTTGTTTTGACTCTTCCTGTCTTGGATTTTGCCTCCGCCTGCTGCTTTTGGGCTGTATACTGTGGACTTTGACTACTGTGATTACCTATGTACCGAACCTGATCAAAGACAACAAGCCTGTCTGCCATCTGAGGAGAAATGAGAGACTTCCTCCAGTATCAAATTACTCATGTCAACCCTCTGTTACAACATCTGGTGAGTCAAGTCAAATTTATTTATATAGCGCCAAATCACAATAGAAGTTATATCAAGGCACTTTCCAAGAAGAGCAGGTCTAGACTGACTGTTTAGTCTAAACGGACCCAACAATCCACCATGAGAAAAACATGGAGACAGTGGCGCGGAAAAACTGTCTTTTAACAGGCAGAAACGTTGAGCAGATCCAGACACAAGGTGGGCGGAGCCTCTGCTTTGACCGGTTGGGGTGAGAGAGATAGAGAGAGAGAAAGGTTGGGGAAGAGAGAGAGAGGTGGGGACAGTAGGTGGAGAGAGAGAGAGGGAGTGAGGGACAATAATAATAATGATATTAATAATGATAATGATAGTAATAGTAAGAGTAACAACAATAATGGTAATGATGATGATGATGTCAGAGGGTGTCAACCATGGTCCCAGCAGTAGATTGGTCCACGGTGACCTGCAAGATGAGAAAGCACAAAGACTCCGGAGAAGAAGTCAAGTTATTAACATGAATTAATGAGACATGAGTATGTAAAGAAGAAGGGGGAGAAGAAGAGAGAGGAGCTCAGTGCATCATGGGAAGTCCCCCAGCAGTCTAGGCCTATAGCTGCATAGCTATAGGCCTAGACCTAGACTAGCCTAAGCCAGCCTTAATTCTAAGCTTTATCAAAAAGGAAAGTTTTAAGCCTCCTCTTAAATGTAGAGAGGGTGTCTGCCTCCTGGACCCAGACTGGAAGATGGTTCCACAGGAGGAAGCCTGATAACTGAAGGCTTTGGCTCCCGTTCTACTTTTGAAGACTCTAGGGATCACAAGTAACCCTGCATCCAGGGATCGTAATGTTCTAGATGGGTAGTAGTGTACTACGAGCTCCTGAAGGTATGTTTGGTGCCTGACCATTAAGGGCATTAAGTCCCTGCACCCAGCTAGACAATGAGCTCTGATCTCGCCAGTGGAGAAGGACCCAGAGCAGCACGACAGAATCACTCCAAAAGAGTGGATGCACCGCCTGTGGAAAGGCCTCGTATTTACTGCATTCAGCTGGGTCAGTCTTCGCATTCCTGCTTTGGATCCCAGCCTGCCTGCCACCACTATCCAAGTCAGTACTCTGTTCATTCAAATCCATTACTGCCTCCTCATCCATTCAGCGCCTCTAATCTCCACCCTGCTCTGCCACAGGATTCTCCTGACCTCCAGCATGCCACAAACAAGATTCGACTGCATTCAAACTGCAAATTATTTATAATCTTTATTAAACTTGTTAAACTCTCCGCCTTTGTCAGTATTCTGCTTTTGGGTCCAATCTCAAATGCAATCGTTAACAGAACGATCTGACCAACATGGACCCAGCAGATACTGACTCAGTGAGTACAGCTTTCTCCAAACAAGGAATAATTCTCGGTAAACATAAACAGACCTTCCAATCACTCATGAAATCACAACAAGCCAATAATCGACAGCTGGCACAGATTGGAGGTATTTTGCAGTCACTCACCGCACAGATAGCGCATCTCTTTCTGTCTCCTCAGCCACCTCCTCCGGATCCATCTCCGTCACCTACCACCGCCATACAACCAGAGACTGCCATGCTGCCTCCAGAGCCATATTCGGGAAACCTGGACCAATGTCGGGGCTTCCTAATGCAGATCAACCTGGGGTTCCAACGACAACCTCAGACGTTCTCTTCCGACGAAGCCAAGGTATGGCACGTGGTGGGGTTATCTAGAGGCAGAGCACTTGAGTGGGCTGAGGCTAGGCTGGGTGGTGGTACTGACATCAGCATTCTGTATACTACTTTTATTGACGAACTGAAAAGAGTTTTTGATCATCCTTCCCGAGTTAATGAAGCTTCTAGGCGGCTAACTGAGTGAGACAGGAGCAGAGGGGCATGGCCGACTACTCCGTTGAGTTTCGGACTCTCGCTTTGGAGTCTGGCTGGAACAAAGCTGCTCTAAGTAGCAAGTTTTTTCATGGTTTAAGTGAACAAATAAAGGATGAACAGATGTATCGTGATGAACCTGACTCACTGGAATCTCTCGTGTCTCTCTGCATCAGGATTGATAGACGACACCGGGAACGCCGTCAGGAGAGAAACTACAATTCCCATCAGCCCCGTCACTTCCGGCCATCCGGAGGAGCACCGTTCCGCTTGCCTTCTCCGTCCCTCAGAGCGCTCTGGGAACACTGGCGACGAACCCATGCAAATAGGAAGGGCTCAGTTGTCGCCAGTGGAAGGGGAGCACAGATTTCAGGCAGGTGAGTGCCTCTACTGTGGAATATCATCACACTTTATTTCATCTTGCCCCATTCGCCCAAAAGAAGCCGCCCATCAGTAAATGCAGGGATACTGGTGGGTGAATTAAAGCATTCAAAAATTTCCCTGCCTACAATCCAGCTACAGGCCTCCATTTGTGTTTAGATTGTTTAGATTCAGTCCATTCCCCTCCTGGCTTTGATTGATTCTGATGCAGAACAAAACTTTTTGGATGAGGAGCTTGTGGATCAATTTGGCATTGAAACTGAACCATTGACTCCCCCACCCCCCACCCCACCCCATGGAAGTTTCAGCTCTCAATGGAAGACCTCTAGCTTTAATCACCCACCAAACCAAATCTATCCCTCTCCTAGTTTCTGGCAATCATCATGAAAACCTGCAGTTCCTAGTTTTTTCCTCCCCTTCGTCTCCCTTGGTTCTTGGATTTCCCTGGCTCAAGAAACACAATCCCGTTATCGACTGGGCAGAGGGCAGAGCTGGAGCCCCATGTGTCACTCTAACTGTCTGCTCTCTGCTATCTCTCCATCAGCTAGTGCTCCTGCTTCTTATCCCCCCTTGCTACCTGATCTATCTGCAGTTCCCCAAGAATATCATGACTTGGCAGAGGTTTTTAACAAGGAACGGGCCCTTTCTCTTCCACCAAATCGGCCCTATGACTGTGCCATCAACCTTCTTCCTGGGGCCACATTATCAACCAGTCGGTTGTACAACTTTTACGCCCAGAGAGGGAGGCTATGGAGAAGTACATCTTCCAAGATGTACTTCTCAGTCACTCAACGCAAGTAACATCCGTCCTTCCACCTCCTGTGTGGGGGGCAGAGTTTTTCGTTGTAGCCAAGAAGAACAAAACCTTATGCCTGTGTATAGACTATCGAGGGCTAAACAACATTACCGTCAAGAACAAATATCCTCTTCCCCTCATAAACTCTGATTTTGAACTTCTGCAGGAGCCACAGTTTTAAGCAAATCAGCTCTTTGGAATGCATACCACCTTGTCCGCATTAGAGAGTGAGACGAGTGGAAGACTCCGTTTAACACCCCCCTCGGCCATTTCGAATATCTAGTCATGCCATTTGGCCTCACAAATGCACCTGCAGTGTTTCAAGCCCTCGTCAATGATGTGCTACGTGACTTCCTGAATCGATTCGTCTATGTCTATCTAGATGACATCCTTATCTTTTCCCAAAACCTCCAAGAGCATCAACAACATGTCCGCCAGGTGTCACAGAGACTTCTCGAGAACAAGCTGTTTGTTAAGGCCGTGGTGTGTTTTTTTTGTTGACTCTGTTTCCTTCTTGGGCTACATTTTGAGAGGGGTCAAATGAGAGCGATCCAGAAAAAATAAGAGCGGTAGCAGAGTGGCCACAACCAGATGCCAGAAAGCAACTCCAGAGGTTCTTGGGCTTTGCCAACTTCTACCGTCGCTTCATCCGGGACTATAGTCAGCTTGCTGCTCCGTTAACCTCCACATCCATTTCTTTTCTCTGGGATTCCCATGCTGAGCAAGCCTTTAATCTTCTCAAGGACAACTTCACCCCAGCTCCTGTTCTGGTCCAGCCCGACTCCTCCAAACATTTCGTGGTTGAAGTGCATGCATCCGTGCTTTCCCAACTTTCTGGCTCCCCCCAAAAAATTACACCCTTGTGCATTCTTCTCCCTTAGACTCTCTCCAGCTGAGAGTGATTATGATGTGGGGAATCGTGAGCTGCTGGCCATCAAACTTGGAAACTTAGAAAAGTGGAGGCATTGGTTAAAGGGCTCTGAAATTCCTTTTATTGTGTGGACAGATCATAAAAACCTCTCCTATATTCAGACAGCCAAACGTCTCAACTCCCGCCAGGCCCGCTGGGTACTGTTCTTTGGACGCTTTAATTTTTCCATAACCTACCGACCTGGATCAAAGAACACAAACCCGGATGCTCTCTCTCGCCAGTACTCCTCTGACACCCTAGATTTCCCTGAACCCATTCTACCTTCATCATGTGTTCTCGGTGCCCTCACTTGGAAAAATGAGAACGCAGTTAAAGAGGCTCAGCAGCATGAGCCCGATCCTGGAGATGGCCCCCCTGGCTGCTTGTCTGTCCCCTCCTCCGCACGTACTCAGGTCCTTCAATGGGGAATGGGGACATGCCTCTCGACTCACCTGCCATCCTGGAGTCCAACAAACTCTGAGTTTCTAAAAAAGGAAGTTCTGGTGGCCCACCATGAGAGAAGATGTACACTCATATGTTACTGCTTGTACAGTCTGTGCACGAGGGAAATTGCTGGTTTACTGCAACCCTTGCCTGTTCCTGGTAGACCAAGGTCACACATTGCTGTAGATTTTGTAACAGGGCTTCCCCCATCCAATGGCAACACTACTATCTCCATCATCGATCGGTTCTCCAAGGCTGCACACTTCATCGCTCTACTTAAGCTCCCTTCTGCCCGTGAAACTGCTGAACTATTCTGCCTTCATGTTTTTCGCACCCATGGAATCCCTGTGGACATCGTATCGGACCGTGGCCCCCAGTTCACCTCCCAAGTTTGGAAAGCATTCTGTTCTGCACTAGGCACCCAGGTTAGTCTCTCCTCAGGCTTCCACCCTCAGACTAATGGACAGACGGAACGCCTGAATCAGGAGTTGGAAGCGGCCCTTAGATGTGTAGCAGCAACGAATCCCTCCTCCTGGAGCTCCAATCTCATGTGGGTTGAATATGCACATAACACTCTGTCGTCCTCTGCCACAGGTTTATCACTTTTCGAGAGCTCTGTGGGGTACTGTACTGTACTGTCATGGCAACCCTCTGCAGGATCCTTCCTCCTTCCTTGGTGGGCATGGTTTTGTGTTCTGCTCTGATTTCACAGGTGGAGCAGGCTGGCATCTACTCACCTGATTCCACTCTACCATAATCTCCAGACGTACTTAATCCTGGTGCAACCATCCACTCCTCGTCAGATCGTTCAGTCTCCTATGTGGTAGCATTAGTCTGACTAGTAAATATGTTTCCTAGTGTAACTCTGGTGCTTGTGTTAAACTTACCTGTGTTTTCAGGAAACTCCTGCCAGCCTGCCCACCTCTGCCCTGCTCTGGACCCACGCCTGCACATCCCTGCTGAACCACTCCACCATCTGTCTTCACATTCCTGCTTTGGATCCCAGCCTGCCTGCCACCACTATCCAAGTCAGTACTCTGTTCATTCAAATCCATTACTGCCTCCTCGTCCATTCAGCGTCTCTAATCTCCACCCTGCTCTGCCACAGGATTCTCCTGACCTCCACCCTGCCACAAACAAGATTCAACTGCATTCAAACTGTTTATTATTTATAATCTTTATTAAACCTGTTAAACTCTCCGCCTTTGTCAGAATTCTGCTTTTGGGTCCAGTTGCTAACAGAAAATGAACTCCTCCAATCATTCCTCTGTTACTGAACATTTGTCTTTGATGGAGATTTTCCATCCACCTGAAAGGTGTAGCAGATCAAGATGCTGATTGAACATGATGATTGCTCAGGTGTGTGTTGGGATGGTCACAATAAATTAAGGTAAAAAAAGATGGCAGCTAATACAAAAGTGGTAGTTAATATGTTGGCTGAGAGTATGAAAGGTGTTTTCAGTCATGTGAAGTTAGAGATAAAAACAGCTGGACCACACTACCCTCCACAGCTTCAGGGTTCACTGTGAACTCCCTGTCTAACAGCAGTGTTACTTCACTTGGACAGAAGTCTACTGATGGATTAATGTCATTTACTGATTGTTTATTTTATGGTAAGAACTTTAAGCTACATGGAGGATGACCCATGCATCAGTGTTGGCCAACAGTGTCCCACTGATCTCCACTGGTGATGGGAATTTATTAAGGGGTTTTATTCAAGTGTCATTTATTCAAAACTCTACTACAATTAAAGGACTGGTGCTTTAAGCTCTTTAACAAAAAGCAAAAAGAGCTCCTGTAAGACTTTTTATATATTTTGATAAAATCTTTTAATATTATTGATGGATTTCTGGTTAACGGAGGTTTGAATCAGAGAGTCAAGAAGAGTTCTCCTGTGCAAGGCAATCAGATCTTACTGTGTGTGTGTTTGAATGAAATCCACAATTAGATGAAACTCAATGAGAGAAAAATGTAGTGACAGTTTGCCATCTAAGAAGACGAGGATGGAGACGAGGCTGTTTCTGATATATTATTATCTGTATAATAAGAATTTTTTTTTCTAGAAGTGATAACATCTACACAAACACACAGGCACACGCAAACACTTTCCATCATCCAACCTAATATCATACTTTTACACAGTGATTCACCCCTTTAGTTCAGCTGGGCTCATATCATATTTAAAGTCACTATGATTGAGTCCCCCCTGTTGATGGCATATTTCTCATTTAGTTTAAATGAAAGAGACGTGGTGTCAGACCTAACCACCGCTCATTACTATCATTGCAGGAGTACAGGGAGCAATTTACCTGTGGGGACGAGGTAATGCTGAATGGAAATAGTCCAAGCAGGGGCTGTAATGATATTTTTAATTATGTAGCACCTCTCCCACCGTTTCTATGCTGCTACCCAAGCCTCCAATGCCCCAAACCTCATTTCAATATTTGTGTCTCATCAGACAGAAGGGAAGGGGAAGACTATTTGAAGGGTGGAGGGTGGTGAACAGGAACACAGCAACCTCTGCACAAGCAAAACAGCAGCGGTTGCAGAAAGTTAACATTGCGTTGATTATCTGTCTAAGCAGGTGCCGTCAGCTCATTTTCCTATTCACTAACACTCTCTAAGGCTACAATCAACAGCTTGATTCTTATTTACCTCTGGTTTTCATCATGGAGGCTGATGCTGCTCTGAGATCAGGTGTTCCAGTAACAGGAAACAGAAACAGTCTTTGGCCTTAGAAATAATTTTAAAAATATTTTAGTTCATTTCATTTTCCTCCTGTATATCTGACTTATCTTTAAAATAAATCACAACAGCATTAAGAACAATAGAAGCACCAGGTCACTGTTTGAATCAGGGGCAGAGAGGAAATAAAAATGTGTGCTTCCATCTGGACACACGCCACCACCCAGAGAACCCATGTCACTCTGATGTCACATACATGTCACTCTCATGTCACATGCATGTTACTTTCATGTCACTCTCATGTCACATGCATGTTACTTTCATGTTTTGGCAGTGGCAGTTTTTCTCTCCACTGTCTCCATGTTCTTGTCTCATGTATTATTTTTCCCAGATTGCACTGCAGTTTAAAGCATATCACTGTATGATATTAATACAGCAGAATACTGGTCAGATGATGTGATTTATATCAACATATATTTACAGTGGAGAACATAAAAATTGTAATTGCCCGTATCGTATAATGGCAAAGAATCCTTTAGGAAATTCTGGATCCAGATGATGATCCGGATCACCACCAAAATCTAATTTCGTTCAGCCATACCCTACCTGTACACAACATGAGAATCCACTCAGAGAGAAAACAAACCAACACTGGCTAAAACCTTACCACAGAGGTATCAGTGTGTTCTACTCCTCTGAACAGGCCAGACTCATTTAATCATGATAATGTGATGACTGTGGGCTAAAATCAATAGTGTAATTTCATTGTGTCTTCACTGCAGGTATAATATACAGCAAACAGTGGTGTAATTACTGTAGGTTGACCCAGCCTTGCAAAGTGAAACATAGTTCCGTAGTATCATACTATAGTACTGTTACCGTAGTACCGTTACAATAGTACCATTAGAGTAGTAGCCCTGTTACGATGGTAGAGGGCTCTGTGGTTGATGACTGTCATCAGGTACTCCCAAGTCTTTTGTATTTTACAATTTTACTGTCATTGTATATCTATATTATTTTTGTTTTTTAATTTGAGCTATTTAAAGTAAATATTAAGAAATATTTAAGTGTGTACATTTTCTATTTCAAATGCATTGGCTATTTTTTCAAATTGTACATCAGTACTACTTTTTGTATGGCTACTTGTTTTCCATGTAAATAATTCTATTTGATGTGTATAAATGTTTAAGAGTATTATAGTTGTTTAAAGTCATTATTGATACGTCTGTGATGAAGATTTATCAGAAGCGTTTGTCTGTTAGTCTGGAAAGAGATTGCTCTGGTGTTAACGACAGTGGTGGTGGAGGTATGTGCTCTCAGTGCTTTCTACTTAATTACATAGTAAATATATTGTGTTATTAAAATGTACCAATTATATATATATGGCATCAACAGTCATCCTTCAGGAAAGCTTTCCTTTATCCCTCTAATCATCAGGAGACTTCTCAGATGTTTTTAACCCTTAATGGGAGGTGTTGCCCCTCTAATGCCCAGCTTGAATAGAACATGGTTGATTCATAAGTAGGCATGAAACCCGACATGGATTGTGAGGTGGGGGTGGGGTTCAAGCTGTGTGTTCATTTGAAAATCTCCCAGAATGCCAGAGAGCATTACTATTGGAGAACAACTCAGCCTTGTGAGGCAGAGGGGTGGGGCTGTGTGTTGAGTGACAGACACTAACTGGAGACATCAGCTTTGAGGGAAACAATATAGGCAGACCCCCCCACCCCTCCAGCCTTCAGCTCACATATTCATTCATGGTCTCTTGTTTTCACAGCGCAGAATAAATGGCTCATGTGACACAGCACTAGTCTGCACATCATCATCACAGTCAATAAGTCACCATTAAGCCTGTTTCTTCCCACACAGCGACCCCCTGAACCCCCACTGTTCACCAGCAGCTCCACCTCATGAGTACTAACTTTACAGTACAACTACATCAGTCACATGTTCAGTCAATGCATACCTCATTCTAAATTAAACACTACATTCATGCATTCTTCACTTCACTGAAGCTGAATGTAATGGTTGTAAACTGTATATAAACCATAGTTATAGATACTGTATATAAGTCCATATAGTAATAGATACTGTATATAAGTCTATACAGTTATAGATACTGTGTATAAATCCATTTAGTTATACTGTGTATAAATCCATTTAGTTATACTGTGTATAAATCCATACAGTTATAGATACTGTGTATAAATCCATATAGTAATTGATGCTGTATATAAGTCGATACAGTTATAGATACTGTATATAAATCCATATAGTAATTGATACTGTATATAAGTCGATACAGTTATAGATACTGTATATAAATCCATTTAGTAATTGATACTGTATATAAGTCGATACAGTTATAGATACTGTATATAAATCCATTTAGTAATTGATACTGTATATAAGTCGATACAGTTATAGATACTGTATATAAATCCATATAGTTATAGATACTGTGTATAAATCCATATAGTAATTGATACTGTATATAAGTCGATACAGTTATAGATACTGTATATAAATCCATACAGTTATAGATACTGTATATAAATCCATACAGTTATAGATACTGTGTATAAATCCATACAGTTATTGATACTGTATATAAGTCCATACAGTTATAGATACTGTATATAAATCCATAAAGTAGATACTGTATATAAATCCATACAGTTATGGATACTGTATATAAATCAATACAGTTGTAGATACTGTATATAAATCCGTACAATTATAGATACTGTATATAAATCAATACAGTTGTAGATACTGTATATAAATCCTGTTTATAAATCCATACAGTTATAGATACTGTATATAAATCCATAGTTATAAATACTGAATATAAATCCATAGTTATTCATATTGTATATAAATCCATACAGTTATACATATTGTATATAAATCCATACAGTTATAGATACTGTATATAAATCCATACAGTTATAGATATTCTATGTAAGTCCATACAGTTATAGATACTGTATATAAGTCCATACAGTTATAGATGTGTATATAAATCCTGTATGTAAATCTATACAGTTATATATACTGTATATAAATCCATATTTATAAATACTGTATATAAATCCATCGTTATACATATTGTATATAAATCCATACAGTTATACATATTGTATATAAATCCATACAGTTATAGATACTGTATATAAGTCCATACAGATATAAATACTGTCTATAAATCCATACAGTTATAGATACTGTATATAAACCCATAGTTATAGATACTGTATATAAGTCCATACAGTTATAGATACTGTATATAACACAGTCATAAATACTGTATATAAACCCATACAGTTATAGATACTGTATATAAGTCCATACAGTTATAGATACTGTATATACATCCATACAGTTATAGATACTGTATATAAACCCATACAGTTATAGATACTGTATATAAATCCATAGCTATAAATACTGTATATAAGTCCATACAGTTATAGATACTGTAGATAAATCCATACAGTTATAGATACTGTATATAAATCAATTGTTAAAGATACTGTATATAAATCCATACAGTTAAATCCATAGTTATACTGTATATAAATCCAGTTATAGATACTGGATATAAATCCATACAGTTATAGATACTCTAAATAAATAAATCCAGTTATATGTACTGTATATAAATCGATAGTTATAGATACTGTATATAAATCAATACAGTTATAAATACTGTAAATAAGTCCATTTATCTATCTATCTATAGATATAGACACACACGATGTGCAAACAGAAATAAAGCTGCAGAAAAATGCTTTTCATTCATTTAAATACCAGAACAATCATTAAGTAAAGGTTTTAATAAAATGAAAAAGATATAATGCTGAAAAACGCTCATTCACATTCGGGTATAATAATAATAACTAGAAAGCACTCGGAGAGTGCAGACCTCCGCCAAGGCTGCTCAGTTTCGCCATGTTGGCATTTCACTCCAAAGCAAAAGTCCCATGATGCAACTCTCTGAATTAAGTCATCAGAAAGTTTGACAGGAAAAATTAAACAAAATCTTTGCAATTTACTAAAATCTTTATTTATTGTGGCTGTTAGTTGTTCATATTGTCATCTTACATAAATAAACTGCAATGCCACAACAAGTAATTGACACTTGTAACACTTAAAAAGAGTTGTTACAAAGCCACACACACAGGCAGGAGAAACGAAAGTATATTAAAATGGTGTAATGTTATCTCTGATCAAGAAAGATGCGGCTTTGACTAAAACACGCATGCACGCACCTACGTGATCGCACTGCAGTCGTCTCCACAGATAAAACTCCAAACCACACGCATGCGCACACCAAAATCTAATCGATTCCTTGGGCCACCACCAACATCTCCTGAAAATTTCATCAAAATCCTTTGATATGTTTTTTTTTTATCCTGTTAACAAACCAACAAACCAACCAACAAAGCAACGCCGGCAAAAACATAACCTCCTCCCTTGGCGGAGGTAATTATAATAAATATAATATAATAATAATAATAATAAATATAATAATAAAAAAATAATTAAACATTTTAAAAAATTAATTAATTAATGAATGTATGTTAGGGATACTGAGATGAACCTCAGTGATGAATACTGAATGAATCCTAGCCTACAAATAAGCTTAGCTAACATTAGCAACAATCAGCCACTAGTGCAACTCTTGGATAAGAAAGCATCTCTCCTTGAAGTGTAAACAGTTACTTAAATGAACACTATAATAAATGACTGTAGTTAAATGCATTATTGGCTAGAACGACGCCACAGGTTTGACTGAAAAATGAGTCGACAGTAAATCCGTTTCACCCAGACTGAAACCTGATGCTCTCGGTGAACCTGCCTTTGGTCCCTGGGGCCCGCTACAGCTGCTGTCCTACTTCCAGTGCTGTGGTCTGTAGTCATCAGGTGCTCAGACGGAGCCTATATAGTGGGTGATGCTGACAAAGCTCAGAGCCGAGCTCATGACGCGCTCATACGGAGCTGAAGGAGTGAAAACAGGTCCCTCTGCTGAGAACAGCGTGTCAGGAGGACGTGGATTGAATGTGTCATTAGAAAGAGCCGTTGAGCAGTATATTGTTACGGTATCACTGATAGTGTGGTAAACCATCTGAACTCATGCTACTCTTGTTTTATTAAAGCATCACACTTTTCCAAAAAAGCATTTAAAGGTCCAGAGCAGAGAGATAAAGAAAACACTACAGCGGACACGCTATTAGTTGTCAATCGCAGAAGATGGCAAACGCGCCGCCATCTTACGGAGGGCAACGTGTGCTGCCTGAACACAAACAAACATTGACAAAGCCTGTATTCGACCCTAAATTTGGTATTAATTTTAAGAATAACTTGATCTACAATTGAATATCAGTATCAAATAGTAAACATTGTTATTTCTGCATATTTACATGAGACTGTTTACTAATAAATAGGTGACATGGCACTAATATTGTGTTATGGATTGGCAGAAACTTATCAGTATTGCTGTGTAGGGCCTATATCACCTGGGACATGTCAAAGGAAAACAAATCACAAATCATCAAAATGATAAAAATAATACTAATAATAAATAAAATATGTAGAAAATTACATAGGCTTGAAAATCTCAACATCTCCCGCAAATTAATAAAATAAATAAATAATATCCATTATTCAAGGTCAGATGAATGTGTAATAATAATAAATGTACCATATTAAAGGCCTAGTGTTTATTGATACAGGAGGAAAGCTCCTACTGTACATTAACCTGTTTTCATCATGGATTTGTTCATAAGGAGGAGGATTTATGGCACTATTTTCTTTTTATTAATTCAGAATTATAGATATCTGTAAATAATTTTTGATATCATATGGAGCACTCTGTGGGCATGTCTGATTCTGACGGTGAAACTGTAGAAATGAACTGAACACGTTAGCATGTTCATACTCATCTTAGTCGTAAGATGGCAGCTGAAATGCAGGAAAACCAAAGCTTGTCTGCTCTAGTGATCTCTGTAGCTCTATGGTCCAGAGTGTATAATCTGGTGACATCTATAGCAGCGTGGTCTCATGTCCTCCTCCCTTACTGTGGGAACTCTGTGGAGCCAGTGGAAGAGGACCTGCTCATTCAAAGCTAATACAGGCACTGATACTGAGATTCAGATGATTATACACTAATGAAAATACACTCTATGGACAAAAGTACTGGGACAGCTGGCCTTTACACCAACAGCAACTTTTATGACATCCCATTCTGAATTCATAGGTGTTAATATGGAGCCATTCCCTCTTTGCAGCATCGTCTCTTCTGGGAAAGCTTTCTTCACATTTTGTTGTGTCTGTGGGAATTTTGGACCCTTCATCCTGAAGATCCTTTGTGAGGTCAGGTACAGATGTTGGTAAGGCCTGGTTCGCAATCTCTGCTCCAGTTCGTCCCAAAGGTGTTGGACGGGGTTGAGGTCAGGGCTCTGTGCAGGCCAGTCAAGTTCTCCCACCTCAAACTCACCAGAACCTCTTTATGGACCTGGCTTTGTGCTCCGGGGCTCAGTCATGCTGGAACAGGAAAAGGTCTTCCCCAAACTGGTCCCACAAAGTTAGAAGCATAGAAAATGTCTTGTTATACTGAAGCCTTAAGATTTCCCTTCATTGGAACTAAGGGGCCCAGTCTCCGTACCTCGTCTCCAGATCAGACTAAATGCTGTCAGGCAGGTAACATCTCCTGGCATCAGTCAAACCCAGACCCTCCATCAGACTGCCAGACAGAGAAGCGCAATTGGTCACCCCACACAATATGTTTCCAGGCTTTACACTGCTCCATCTGACGCTTGTGTTTGGTGATGTCAGGCTTCATGCATGAAGCTCCAGACAGTTTCTGTGCTGATGTTAAAGCCAGAGGAGGTTTGGAACTCTGCAGGTGACAGTCAGCCGAGAACTGATTTTTAAGCACTGTGCTCCTCAGCACTCGGTGACCCCGCTGACAGTTTCTGACACTTCATGGCTAAGTCGCTGTTGTTCCTGAACTTTTCAATAAAACCACTTACAGTTGACCATAGAATATCAATCAGCTTCTAAGATCAGGCTTGATGACATCAGAGCTGATTTGAAGACTTTAAGGTGTGATGACATTACTGGATTTTAGACTGTTTAAGGACCAAAAAAACTTTTGTATACCTGACAATACACAAAAATACATTTTTAATGTACTAAACAAAAAAAAACCACTTGTTTTTGCTCCCATTTTTCATGAGTTGATGTAAAAGATGTCAGATGTTGTCTCCACACACTGAAGGTTTATTCCCAAACCAATGAGTATTTACCCTTGAAACAGCATGATTATTCACAGGTGTGTGTTGGGAGGGTCTCAAAACAAGGCTACTGTAAAATGTGCAGTTTCATCACACAACACTAAAGTGTTGTGTTTATATATTGTTGAGTGTAGATGTGGACATGTTGGCCCCGTGGTGGCGCTAGAGCAGAAATCAGGGGTCAAATTTCATATTCCAACACATTGCATAGAAATGTTGCAGATGTCATCACATCATGGTAGCAGAGCGCTGGATTAACACCACAGGACTGAAGCTGCATGACATTCCATGACTTTATTATAGATATACTGGGCTACAATTATAAAAAAAAGAAAAGAATGAACAAAATTAAAGGTATTTGTGATCCATTAAGGTGCAGACCGCAAACCACTGCAGGTATTACAGTATAAGTGAGCTCAATTTCTAGTCCAATGTCCCTTCAACACTTGCTGCAGTTGTGATGGCCCATAATTCCACCCACCCCACCTCCACTGTTTATCAAGACATCCAACTCCTCCATGACGCTTAAAGGAAAAATCCACCTAAACGTAATCCTGGTGGAAATCATTCTGGTTATCAGGGTTAGCCTTCTCCTTTAATGGTTTTGGTCTTTCTGTACTTCCTGTGAACACCTGACCACATGTGTATGACATCACATCACATGCAGTAACGGCAGATGGAAGCCTCTCCACAGCTTGTATGGGGGATGGGTAATCCAAAGTAAAGCACGGGAGAAGAAGAGGCTGGAGCATCACTTGGATTAATGTCCATATCGGAGCAGTCAGAAGAGACACCAAACACTGAGTCACGACTGGACTGAGTTTGAGGAAGGACATCTGTTTTAGGCCAGAACTGCAGAGAATGTTTTACAGTGTATTTGTCAGACGATGATACATCTGTCTCCCCTCCTGTAGCCACTTATTCACTTTTTAAATAGGTTTGTATAATACCAGCAATTGAAACAGCAGCAAAGCCTGAACCACAAGTTAGTCCTCTTAACATTATGGCGTTATATACACTCCTCCTCCATCTCCCTTTCACACTCTGACATGAGGTAAAGTATGGCGAGTGCAATGCTCAATTGTGCTACATGTACAAAAAGAAATGGGAAAAGGGAGAGTATGAGAGAACAGCCCCCACACACACACACAGACACCTCCCTCCTCAAGTAGAAACAGAAGGCAGATAAACTCAACTGTTGGAAATCAATGCCACTTATTTGTGATCATTCTTTTTGATCAGTCACAGAAGAATACATGGCACAGGATGAGCAATTTCACATTCTTTCTCCTTATCTCCCCCCTTCCCTCCCAGGCACTCTCAGACAGTCAGCGTGTCAAGCCAGAGGAAAAATCTAAATGTGTGTGTGTGTGTGTGGCTGGAGGGTCAGACACACTTTGACAGCATCTAACAGGGAAATAAAACACAGCCCATACTGAAGTGTTCAACAGGTAGACTAACATCAGCCTGAGGAGTAACGACAGATTGCACTCTTTAAAACAGACAATGACATTCAGTGAGTATCAACCGCGTCGATGGAAGGTCAGGTGATAAAATGACTCCATACAGCTGGTACTGTGTGAACCATCCAGAAGCCCACAGATAATGAATAGATACTAGTTACACCCTTCTTACTCTGGAGTCTTCACTGTAGCCTCTAAGCTAAAAGCGTTAGCATGCATCATGGCAGTGGAGGCTGTACGAAACTTCCAGGTAGCAGGAAAACAGTGTTAAAGCGTTAGCATATCTGCCGTCTGACAGAGGTGCAGAAGTTGGAAGACGTGTGTTGCTGTGTGTTTACCTGCTGTCCGTCATCACATGTTCATGTTTAGTGTGATTGGGTGAGCAGTTATGCTCTCTGACGGGCTGTGAGCTAACGCTTTTAGCTTAGAGGCTACTCTGAACATCTTAAAAAGGGTGTAAAAAACGTCTTCAGATCAGTTTAGGGACAAAGGGCCTCTGAGGAATCAGCTGTAAGACTGTATGGAGTCATTCAGCTGCTTTTGACCTCCATCTTGTTCAGCTGTTGACTGCTCCTTTAAGTTTCATACTGTAAATGACTTCACACTGATTTGAACTCATCAATTTCAGTCCCACTTTAGGATTTCCATGGTTTGTGGGACCCAAAATATCCAATGAGAGGACCAGGAGGATCTGAGCTGTTGGTAGTGTGTGGAGATTAATGGCTGATCTGGCTGATCAGTGGTTTCAGCTGGAGATGCTCCAGGTTTCTAGGCTGTGCTACATTTTGCTGACCTGATAACAGTAATTTTAATGACTCTGAAATGTCACTGCCAGCCTTAGAAGTTCACAGGCCCTATGTTGGGAGCTCAACTGCTGCTGGGTCAGATCAGCTGAAGTCTGTTTCAGGGGTCCTGACAAGGCTGGGTGGGCTTCATGGGTAGAGGAGGGGGGGTGAATGATTTAGCATCATGTCAAACATGCACACTACATATGACGTCAGAGGGAGTGATGATGCACCACCTCAGTCTCTCTTATGATCTGATGGGAGGCAGATGTAAATCAAACAGAGACTGATGGTGCAACAGCTTCATGTAGCGACGCTTTGCAGTGAAACACAGCTGAAGACAAGCTGCAGGCAACAGGAGTTGTCTTTTCTTCATGAGGACTGAGATTCACTTTCTGTCAGCAACAGTATGCTAGCTAATGTTATCAAGGGCTGGCACTACCTACAGGATTCACTCTCATTGGCTGTTGTGATCCTGATGGAAAGTGCTGATTTAATCAACTCGATTTAAAATCCTGAAGATCAATATGTTTGATAGCAATCAGACAACCTGGCCTCACGCTGGTTCCATACCAGATTACACTGAACCCAAGACTGTCGTCACATTGGTCAGATTTACCACCGACACGAGGAGAGACCATCGTCCATCTCTGGGTACAATGTTTAGTTGAAAATCAATTACAATTATTTTAACACTCAACATGGATTCATCTGTTTATTCATTTCCTCCTTTTGATGACTTTAATGCAGCTTCTGCTCTCCCACAGAGAAGCACTGATTTGTGTTTGTGTTCAGAATAGAACAGTGAAAACAGGGACGCTGCACATGTAGCGTAGCCGTAGCCGCTACTGGACCATCCCAGAGGCAGCAGTGGGTGGATGCATGCAGTTTAACACTGTTTAGAAGCCGAGCCTTACCCACGAAGAAATAAGTCAGAATATTTACCTCTACCTGTGTTTGGAAGAAACTGTCAGACAAATCCAAAGTTTAAGAGTGCAATCTGATTACCTCCACCAGCATTTATCTTTCTGTTTCTACCAAGAGTTCAATTCAGATTCTCAACATTCAATAGCTAATGAATGAGGGAAAAGAACAGTTGGGCTTATTTGCAGCAACATGTCAACTTCAGGTATGGGAGGGGCAAAGATGACATCGCTGCTCTCCTCTCACTTCCACAGCTGACCCATGGGACAACCAAATTATACAGATTCCCCAAAATTAAAAACAAAAGGTCAAATAAAGAGGTATTATAGTTACAGTGCAAAAAAAGATGAGAAATTCAAGCTTAATACAAAAACATAGCACCCAAAAAAACAAGAAAAGAAAATGCATGCAATTAACTGAGGTATTCAAATGAAATAGAAGTTGATGAGAAAAAAAGAAGACATTTAGCTAGAATAAGAAAACAAACTAAAAGGCTGGTATCCAATCCTAACCTCATAGTGTCACATCTGTCATAGCTTTGGTAGGTATGGGATGTGTGGAACACTAGCATGTTGAAATGAATCGGCCTCTTTTCACACAAACACTGCATTTGAAAAGATTCGGTGTGTCGAACACAAATATCCAATCTGTAAAAAATCTGCAGCATATTGAATCTGTGATATGTCTTTCTCTTCTTGTATCAAAAATGGATGATCGACCCATGAAAAGACATTTAGTGCCAAGAATGGCTGATTAAATCCCATCCATTCTTGGTATCAAAACGTTAAACCGAATCATATTGATAATGCCATAGACATATAATCGCTCTCACACGCTCTAGATATATCAATAGATTTAGAACATTTATAGAAGCCATCCAGTTGTTATGGTTTATACATAAGCTACAAGAACATGCAACCTCAAGTGCGCTTAAAAACTAGTTTAAATTACAGTAACTGGGAATGTTGAAATTCCTGTCCATTTTACAGGATATGAGGGTGAACCTTAGCATCTAAGGCCAAGAATATCATTCATGAAATTATCACTCTATATATATATATATATATATATATATATATATTTATATATATATATATATATATATATATTTATATATATATATATATTTTCTTTTTTTTAAAATTCATTTATAGAGCAACGTATATGATTTTTGTGTCAATGTGACCACACAATTCTCAAAGTAACAGACCCTAATGGAATAAGTGCAAAAATGATTAAGAATACCATTTCAGACAGATTACAGACGTGACACCAGGTTTTTGCTCCAGTGGTATCGGTTAGCCATGTCTGCCATTAGCGCTTTAAAACAAAACGCTTTCAAACTGACTGGCACTAGTGCACAGGCTGAGGAGTTTAGCGTTTTTTTCCTACTACATACTTTGATTTACACCTCTGATTGAACTATGTACAGTCTAATACTACACCATAAGCATAAGCCTCATCTCACTGACATGGAGGTTAACCAAAAAACAAAAATCAAAATCAGTGAGGAATAGACATTGAGACCTGATGTTTTTTAAACACTTTGCTAACGTTAATAAAGCACTCGTGATTACACAGAGCAGAGAGGGATAGTAAAGATTGTGTTGGCGCAAAAACAAAAACAAAAAAAGAGGTTACGAGATAGGATGTGAAGTCTGTGGTGAGATCAGTCTGTGTCTTTTTTCCCCGTCTCCACACAGTGTTCCCTGGCTGCCTCGGTCGGGCCGTCGCAGGCTTTTTTTGTTAGTATCAATAGCTTAGGTGCTAATGCTGAGCTCAGTTGCTTTGGACCTGAGGTTGATTGGCTTTGAGGCTGCGCAGAGCTCGCCGCGCTGCCGCTGACTTGGCAATCCTGTAGCTGCGGCCGACTCCTTTAAACTTGCCCTTACCAACGACCTCCACTGTCACCCGGACCTTCCCATCATATGTTCTCTCAGCAGGACTGCAGAGGACAGGAAACAAGTTTCAGGTTCATTTTCAAACAGTGGCCTTTATCTACCTTATCGACCAAATGATTAAGAAGTCTTCATAGACACATTTCACAAAGCCAAAACCAACAACTCACAGAATACTGCTTTCTAAAGGATGCCTAGAATTTACTGTTTACTGCATGAGTAAAAGGTGTCAAATTTGTTTACTATCTTTAAAATGTTGTCTTCTTTCATACATTTGGTGAAATCAGTATAACCAAGTGTTCAAACAGCTGCTACATACCAGCTACTGATTTCACGAGGACTATCCCAGCCCTATGCTGCTATGTATGTTCTGTGTGGTTCTACACTTATGTTCTATGTGGTTTTACACTTATCGTCTATGTGGTTCTAAACTTATGTTCTGTGTGGTTTTTAACTTATGTTCTGTGTGGTTAACTTATGGTCTATGTGGTTCTAAACTTATGGTCTATGTGGTTCTAAACTTATGGTCTATGTGGTTCTAAACTTATGTTGTGTGTGGTTTTTAACCTATGTTCTATGTGGTTCTAAACTTATGTTCTATGTGGTTCTAAACTTATGTTCTGTGTGGTTCTAAACTTATGTTCTATGTGGTTCTAAACTTATGTTCTATGTGGTTCTAAACTTATGTTCTGTGTGGTTCTAAACTTATGTTCTATGTGGTTCTAAACTTATGCTCTATGTGGTTCTAAACATATGTTCTGTGTGGTTTTTAACTTATGTTCTATGTGGTTCTAAACTTATGTTCTATGTGGTTCTAAACTTATGTTCTGTGTGGTTCTAAACTTATGTTCTATGTGGTTTTACACTTATGTTCTATGTGGTTTTACACTTATGTTCTGTGTGGTTCTAAACTTATGTTCTATGTGGTTCTAAACTTAAGTTCTGTGTGTTCTAAATGTATGTTCTGTGTGGTTTGTGTGGTTCTAAACTTATGTTCTGTGTGGTTCTAAACTTATGTTCTATGTGGTTCTAAACTTATGTTCTGTGTGGTTCTAAACTTATGTTCTATGTGGTTCTAAACTTATGCTCTATGTGGTTCTAAACTTATGTTCTGTGTGGTTCTAAACTTATGTTCTATGTGGTTCTAAACTTATGCTCTATGTGGTTCTAAACTTAAGTTCTGTGTGTTCTAAATGTATGTTCTGTGTGGTTTGTGTGGTTCTAAACTTATGTTCTGTGTGGTTCTAAACTTTTGATCAACACTTGACATAAGAGCATCTTTCTGCAATTCAACAAAATAAAACTATTTCTTGTGCAGCCTATAAGATCTGAAATTCATGACAACATATTGGAAAAGTACAGCAACATTTGCACTGGTGCTAATTATTAAGTCCAATAGTCTGGCATTTCTGTGCATTGCTACAAGCAGTGTTGGCCGAGTAGTGATCATACGGTGTATAGTTGTGTGAGCTCATCTCTTACCTGAACTTGGCTGTTTCAGGCTCCATCTCCAGCAGCTCCCTCACAGGAGAACGTGGCACGTTGGCAGAGAATTTCTCTGAAGTGGTGAGACAATGGAGGTTATGAGGTTAAATAAAAAAAGTGGAACCATCGAATCAGAAGCACCCTCTAAAACCCTCAAAAATTGCATAATTCATCTTCAAAGTCCTAAATTTAAAGTTCCCTGAACTGATCAACAGTCAAAGCTGAAACATGAGAACTTAAATGGAGAAATGCTTTTGCTCCTCCTCACCTATAAGTGGCCTCATCATTGGATAATACACTTGCCACACTGTCTCCAATGACATCCTGCTGTCCATGTAAATTGCTCCGGCTAGAGACTCAAATATGTCCCCCATGGCCTTAGGAACCTCGATGTCTTCCTCCTTCTCCTCGTCTTCTTCAGAGCGCCGCAGCTGGTTACAAAAACAGAGCTGTGAGCTGAAGAACACACACTCAGTGGGTTATGTAGACAACAATCATTTCAAAAATGTCTTCTTCAGTGTCACTGTGTAGAATGATGATTAACACTATAAGGTTGTTTTCAATTTGATCAAAGTCTAACTTTGCTAAATAAAAACCTGGAAATTGTGAGAAGATTTTTCCAAAAACAGAATTCAATGATGCCTGCAACACAATCCAAACCAGTGGGACAGGTTCATGCTGGGGTTAGTGTTTGGGATGAGAGGACACTAACCTCAACCCACCTAATGACTACCACACTACCAATGATACCAATGTGATTCCAGATCCCAAATAATCGTGCTTTAAATATCTTGTCATTGTACTGAATTCAACTGAATATAGTTGCAAATAACTGAATTCTAGTTTTATTAACGTTAGTTTTTTTAAAATCAGGTTGATGTGATGAAATATCTTTATTTGTCAGGTCTTCATTTCCCTGGATTAACAAAAAACAGACATTTGGTTCCTGCTGGAAAACAGTCTCACAGTCCGACTGTTAATGTACTGAAACGACATGTCCAAAAAGCATGCTACATGAACAGCTCCAACAGGTTATTGTTACTCTCATGTGATGAATGGTGAGCAGTGGAGTGGCACCACACCACTGCAGCACATTGCTTTATTTCTTTCAGCTGTTTACTCCATCTGCTTGTGTATGTGCCTGCAGTCCCAAGGCATAGAGGTACCTCTCAAGCAGAAAGAGAGCAGATCTGGTGCCAAGATAACCATTTCCACCCAAATTAAATCCAAATGCATTTTCCTTTCAGTACTGAAATCATTGGAATATAAAACAGATCCATAGAAGCTGACAGTTTTGATTTTGAACGCCATGTATTATCTTATGAGAGAAACAAAAACTACAACGACAAAGATTAGCTTTCTTCCTAAAGAACCTTATTGTTCGGTACTGATGCCAGCTATGTTTCTGGTAGAAACACGACTTACCTCAGAGTCCATGCCCTGCATCTCATTCTTCTCCAACTGAAACTGCACAAAGTCATCAATGACGTGGAAAAGCTCGGGCGAGATGGCCTTGAAATATTTGTGGTAGTCGTACTTCACAGCCAGAGAGGCAAAGATGGTGTTGTTGACCAGTGCTGAGCGCAAGTCGGTCAGCACACCAGGGGAGTGCTGCCGTGGGTCTTCATAAAGGTGCTTTGTTATGAGGTAGTCTAGAATTGCATCACCAAGAAACTCCAGCCGCTGGTAACAATCTGAAGAAACCAGACAATATACAACAGTGAGAAATGAGCAGAGGTGATATTAAATCACATTCATGCCATAATTAACGATGACTCTAATCACCTGAAGTCCAAAGTCCTTAAATGGAACCTTTCTAGTCTGACTGACCAGTCAAAGCTTTACAATAGCAGCCACCATTCACCCATTCATACACATATCTAACATTCATACAGTGGTGGCAGAGGCTACCATGGAAGGAACAGGTAGAGTGGTCGTTCACGGAATGAAAGGTCGGTGGTTCGATCCCCAGCCCCTGCAAGTCTACAAGTCCAAGTATCCTTGAGCAAAGATTTTGAACCCCAATCTGCTCCCCGGGCGCCGTAAAGGCAGCCCACTGCTCCTCAGAGATGGGAAAATGCAGAGAAAGAATTTCCCCCTGTGGGATTAATACAGTATCTGAAATAAAGAACAGTACTTTTAATCAAGAGTGAATTAGCCCTGCTGTTTCAGCACAAACACAACAGAAAACCTGGTTGGATTATATGCATCAGGGCCAGGCACAAAGAAGAAGACTACCAATGTTACCTCAGGTAAGACTCAGTTTATTTTGACAACTTGTAAATTAATGTTAAATATTTAATAGCAATTGTGAAATCAGTGTCAATCAGGTCAGTGTCTCCTGGCCAGGTTCACGTCCAACATTTCTTACTTCTGCATGGGCCCATATCCTAGTTTTCAAATAATATTCAGGTCTGGTTTGGGTCCGGGTCCAGCAACCAGACATAGAACTATTGATTTGTATTAATGTAGGTGTATGGAGTAACTTTAACAGAGCAAACAGGAGAGGATTTAATGTTAACCATCTCAGACAACATATATAGCGGGCATCACCAAATGGTGAACTGCGGTCCGGCCACGGACCAAGTGACGGTTCTATCTGGACCCATTACCAATTTCTGACAATAAATGAGAAAATGTAATAATCTTCAAGGAGCGTTGTTCTGTTTTCTCCCGACAATCGTGGATCTAGCCTACAGGTGCAGCTAATCCAGTTAATACGGCAGTCGTTTACCGTGATCATGGCGTCACTCAAATAAGCCAATCAAATCAATTGTTTACCGGAAGAGAGATGTGGGAATGAGAAAACACGGCTTGCTCGAAAGTAAGGAAAGTTGATAGAGAAAACAGAACATTTAAAAGTGAATGGACGGACCAATATATACTGAGCAACAGTGGAAACGCTTCACTTTAAAAACCCTGTAACTTCTATTCACTAGCTCTAATCTACTGAAACAAACAAACATGTGATTCACTGAATAGACTTTTTTAAGTTCCCACAACCAAAACATGTTAAATCATGAAGAACCATCATTTAGTCATAATATAGAAATAACAGTCATTGGTGCATTTCAGAGTAAACCATGATGTTGGTGAGATGTTTTTCTGCGTGATTGAACAGACCTGGTTAAGGCGATAATTTACCGGGTCTAATTAATGTCCTACTGAAACAACTGATGATGTCACGATTCCCGAAAGAACTTACGTGACCAGGCAGTTGGGATGCTATGGTCTGAACTCTGCAGACATGTGTAGCACAGATGTTACAGATGTTATGGCTGATTGCAAAGTGAATGGAGATCATATTTAGTGACAAGTCCAGATTTAACTTGTACACAGCTGGTGGTCATTGGCGTTTGTACCATCATCACGGAGACCGCTATCCTGTCGTATAGATCCAAGAAGTGGATCGTTTGGTGGTGGTGTCATGAAGTGTGGGGGGGGGGCACTGCTAATGGATGACGGTCAGAACATTCAGGCCTCTGTCTCCGAAATACAGTTCTAGGTCCATATGTCATTCCCAGGATACAGCAATCAGGCATCACCTTCAAACATGACAATGCAAGCATATTCACCAGATCTCAACCCAATAGAGCATCTATGGGACGTTCTGGATCACCAGGTGAGAGAGAGAGATCCTGCTCCAGCAACACATGAACAACTTGTCACAGCTCTGCAGGAAGAATGGCATGTCATCCTACAAGTCCAGAATAACATCTTATCCATTCAGGAGGTGTAAAGTAGTGATAAATGCTGGAGGTAGACACGCACGGTAGTGACTATTGTTGTTCTCTGTCTCACCATCCACACTTTCTGACTTGTAAAAACTAAGACAAAAAACACTCATCTGCACAAAAATTATTTTTCTGTATTATTTTTCTGTATGTAAGGGTGAATAAAGATGTGAACCATAATTTACCTTTGATATTTAATATGAACAGGATGGCATGACATAAAAAATATGCGTTTCTACTGTTGGTCAGAATATGTTCATTCTTCCACCAGCCAGCACCAAGCCTTTGTGTCTCATACGTTGTGAAACCGTGGCATTGATCAATAGCGGGAATGTTAAGTGACATTATGAGATCAAACAGATTTTTTGAGGAAACATATCCACAAAAGTCTGAATGGAGAGCCCGCAAAATAACCCGAGCTGAGAGCCCAGTATGAGTCCTTTTCTTTTACTTGAAATGTAGGCTATTGTGGTGTTCATTGTGTTAGGAATGGAAGGAAGAGAAGTAGAAGAAAAAAAATGTTATGAGAGAAGGGGGAATTCAAAGCTCTGTTTGCACTTTTATTTTCTACTTTCATTGACCTAGCTATTGGACTATTTTTTATGGTACAGACAACTATTTGTTTTCCATCTTAAATGTATCCTACTTTGAAAATTCAAAATAAATATTGTTGAAATAATAAGGAAATGTGCGGTGCGGTGTACACCTGTGTCCTACAGACACACACCTGTGTTCTACAGACACACACCAGTGTCCTACAGAGATACAACAGTGTCCTACAGAGATACAACAGTGTCCTACAGAGACACACCTGTGTCCTACAGAGACACACCTGTGTAACTACAGAGACACACCTGTGTCCTAGAGATACACGTGTCCTACAGAGACACACCTGTGTCCTACAGAGACACACACCTGTGTCCTACAGAGACACACACCTGCGTCCTACAGAGACACACACCTGCGTCCTACAGAGACACACACCTGCGTCCTACAGAGACACACACCTGCGTCCTACAGAGACACACACCTGCGTCCTACAGAGACACACACCTGCGTCCTACAGAGAGACACACCTGTGTCCTACAGACACACCTGTGTTCTACAGCGACACACCTGTGTTCTACAGACACACACCTGGGTCCTACATAGACACACCTGTGTCCTACAGACACACCTGTGTTCTACAGCGACACACCTGTGTTCTACAGAGACACACCTGTGTTCTACAGAGACACACCTGTGTTCTACAGAGACACACCTGTGTCCTACAGAGACACACTTGTGTCCTACATACACATCTTTGTCCTACAGAGACACACCTGTGTCGTACACAGACACACCTGTGTTCTACAGAGACACACCTGGGTCCTACAGAGATACACGTGTTCTACAGACACACACCTGGGTCCTACAGAGACACACACCTGCGTCCTACAGAGACACACACCTGCGTCCTACATAGACACACCTGTGTCCTACAGACACACCTGTGTTCTACAGCGACACACCTGTGTTCTACAGACACACACCTGGGTCCTACATAGACACACCTGTGTCCTACAGACACACCTGTGTTCTACAGCGACACACCTGTGTTCTACAGAGACACACCTGTGTTCTACAGAGACACACCTGTGTTCTACAGAGACACACCTGTGTCCTACAGAGACACACTTGTGTCCTACATACACATCTTTGTCCTACAGAGACACACCTGTGTCGTACACAGACACACCTGTGTTCTACAGAGACACACCTGGGTCCTACAGAGATACACGTGTTCTACAGACACACACCTGGGTCCTACAGAGACACACCTGTGTCCTACAGACACACCTGTGTTCTACAGACACACCTGTGTTCTACAGACACACCTGTGTCCTACAGAGACACACTTGATTCTACAGAGACACACCTGTGTCCTACAGAGACACACTTGATTCTACAGAGACACACCTGTGTCCTACAGAGACACACCTGTGTCCTACAGAGACACACCTGTATTCTACAGAGACACACCTGTGTTCTACAGAGACACACCTGGGTCCTACAGAGATACACGTGTTCTACAGACACACACCTGGGTCCTACAGAGACACACCTGTTTCCTACAGACACACCTGTGTTCTACAGACACACCTGTGTCCTACAGACACACCTGTGTCCTACAGTTACACTCGTGTGTCCTACAGTTACACTCGTGTGTTCTACAGATACACACGTTTTCTACATATACACTCCCGTGTGTCCTTCAGAGAAACACACCTGTGTTCTAGAGACACACCTGTGTTCTACAGAGACACACCTGTGTCCTACAGACACACTTGGTTCTACAGAGACACACCTGTGTCCTACAGACACACTTGTTTCTACAGAGACACATCTTTGTCCTACAGAGACACATCTTTGTCCTACAGAGACACACCTTTGTCCTACAGAGACACACCTTTGTCCTACAGAGACACACCTGTGTCCTACAGAGACACACCTGTGTCGTACACAGACACACCTGTGTTCTACAGAGACAAACCTGTGTTCTACAGAGACAAACCTGTGTTCTACAGAGACACACCTGTGTTCTACAGAGACACACCTGTGTCCTACAGACACACACCTGTGTCCTACAGACACACACCTGTGTCCTACAGAGACACACCTGTGTCCTACAGAGACACACCTGTGTCCTACAAGAGACACACCTGTGTCCTACAAGAGACACACCTGTGTTCTACAAGAGACACCTTTGTCCTACAGAGACACACCTGTATTCTACAGAGACACACCTGTGTTCTACAGAGACACACCTTTGTCCTACAGAGACACACCTGTGTTCTACAGAGACACACCTTTGTCCTACAGAGACACGTGTCCTACAGAGACACACCTGTGTCTGTTTACCTCAATAAGTGTACAGAACCTGTAGAAGATGACCATGGTTTTAGTCCCTCTAGTCATATGAATGTTCTTTGTTCAACACGTTTCTTTGTTAGCATTAAAGTCATGAATGGGACACATACTGTGATCTGACAGAGGATGATGATGGTGAAGATGGTGAACTAGTTGGACCCGTTTCCTCCTTTAGAGACACTTTGTCCCACATTTCTTACAGACTGGGTATCCATCCTCCAGGACTAATCATGATTGTTTTTTCTGAGATCCAAAGTCGTCCCACGTCACTGGTTTTACTTTCTGTTTGGTGGATGAAGATCAGTGATATCTGTCTGAGACGCTGCTGTGTGTGTAAGTGATGCCCGTTTTGCTGTCTGATAGGCAGTCGAGGTGCTGTGGAGATCTGTTCGTCAAATGTTCATGATATGATGACCATCAAATTTCATACGGCAACCCTACTGATTACCGGTGAGTGTAACTTTCAACTGTAGCACATCACAACAAAACAGAAGCAGTATCAGATGCTGAGATAATCGGCTATCCTGGGGCTCCAGCTAACTAGCTGCATGCTGCTAGCTCTCTCCATCTCCATCTGATAAATGACAGCTCTGTCAGTTTCTATGAAATTAAACTGGTTTAAACCTGACAAGAGCAGTATATATAATACACCTCCGTATATGACAAACAACATCAAACAGTAGATTGGGTTATAATCAGGATTGGATGTTTTACCTTCTAAACAACTGATGCAAAATATGTACTGTAACACGTAATGTATGTGGCACAAGAAATATTCAGACCTGTACAGTAAACACATGTGAAAGTGTCCTGATGCTGTGAGGTGCAGTCTGACCTGTGATGGTGTTGTAATGGTAGGAGGCGTGGGTGAAGGCTTGCAGGAGGTAAGCCTTGTTTTGAAAGGTGTAGTTGATCTTTCTTTCAAAGTTGTCAAAGCCGGAGATGAGGTGGTTAAGAGTTCGCTCTGCGTCTGGGTGGTCCAGCATGCAGCGGGGTGGGATCTTCAGCCAGCCGTAGCACAGATCGATGGCAGTAGACTGACGGCTCTGCACTGCTGCTCCTGTCAGGCTCCCTCTCTCCAACGGTAACACCTGTCATCATCAAAAGCACCTCTGAATACCTCTGATGGTTTGACATACTTTGTATAGGAAGAGCACCTTGCATGCTCTGGCTCCAGCATACGTGTATATTGTTATACCTTGCAGGGCCCTACTCACCAGGGCCTTACAGAGCCTTAGCTGTACTACTCTCTGCCTATAGATCAGCACCCTCTCAAAACCATTGTTATCTCATATCTCCATCTCACAATCCAACCGATTATAATCGGTATAATCTATTTTTTCAGTTTTTACAGATTGTTTTACTATATAGTACTGTTTTTTAAGTGTTCTATAAAGGTGACAATATAGAAAACATATTTTTAGTTTTTTTCTTTCACTGTGGTCTGTTTGGACATATGTTATGTATCACTATCACTCACCAGGCTGTAGGAGGTTGGAGAGGGGCTGCAGTGTGCATCAGTTAAAGACGCACCTTCAGTTGAGATGCCAGTCCCTGCTGTGCCGGAATGACACCTCAACGTGAACGTGAACCAAATACCAAATGTTGGCATTGACAATAAAATTTGGCAAATTTGGAACTGAAAACCTGGCAAAGGAGAAATTAAAACATCTGTCTTTGTATTGGCACTGAATATAAAATGCTGATATTAGAAATTATTTGACAGTTTGTTTACACGGCCTGTATTTTTCAGTAATTGTTTTTGGTCCTGATAGAAAGCTTGAAGGAGAGCAAAAAGAGAATCTTATTTAAATATCTGCATACTAATGAGGAAAAAAAAACATTCATCTGGACCAGAGGTGGGCGGAGCCTCAATTGGCTTTAGCATGCACACACACTGAGCACAAAGCCTCCACGATTTCACCTTGAAATCCCCAATGACATATGTTGAGTCTCTCTCTGCTGGGTTAAAGTTAACTTTTAACATGATGCCGCTCTGGAACAGGTTCTAACTTCAAGCTGTAGTTAATGTCAGCTCTCATACATAATCTTCTATGTGATAATTGAGGGCTAAAAGAAACAGAGCAGACCTCTGATACACAGAGTGACATTATTACATCATTAGGATTCAAATCACACTCTCTTTGCCCCTCCAGAGTTCACCCTCACTGTTCTAGTTCCACAGCACGTCAGGAAATGTCCCACCTGTTGAGACCTGGGTCTGCCCTGCTACACAGCAGCACCCATAGAGTGTCGGTATCAAACTGTCATGAACAAAAATATCACAGCAAGCAGTGTTAATCCCCCTCATGAGAAAACCTTCCTGGAATACTGCTAGTGTAAAATGTGCCTGCATTAGATTGGACCACACAAAATAAAAGTATGATGCAGCCTTTTTGCATAAACATCACAGGAAGCAATAATAGTGGTTGTGATTTGATTCCATCCACATATTTATATGTGCATTGTGAGGATCCACATTAGAAACGGTCGACGTAAACTGTGGAAAAGATAGTATGACTGCTTCAGGTGACCTTTACTGTTATTTGTGTTTTTATAAGTGAGTTAATGCACATGGATGAAAACATGGATAGAGACTGCAGATTACTTGACATGCAGCTCAGTGTCTGTGGAAGCATGATTGATACTGTCTCATAGTCTTTTGGGGGAAAGGAAAAAAAAGTAAAAATAAGATAATTCCATCTCAGTTTTTACTGACCATCAGTTATGATTAACTGCTCTAAAGTTAGTCAGATTTTCATTTTTCTTAAAACTAAGTTCCATATTAGACCTACTTGCACACAGACACACATACTGTGTAGCTCACCTTGAGGCCCAGTGAGCAGAGGAACATCTGGGCGGCTCTCTCTCCACAGCTGGTGAGGTAGCAGCCCAGCAGAGCCTCCACACAGTCGGCAATGCTCTTGTCAGCGATGCACTGCTCTGTGTGCAGGTCGTAGGATATGGACTGCTTGCCGAGCTCAGCGCCGCAGTTCTCCTCCGAAGGGTTCCAAAAACCCACCACAAAGTCGTCTTCCTCTCCGGCCTTGCTGGGATCCAGGTAGCACATAGCGTCCCATGAACTGTAGTCAAACTCCTCTGCTGAGGGCCCGCTAGGCGCCGGTTCCGAAGGGTAGTGGGCTGGGCTGTGGTGGAGGGTCTTCTTGGGAGCCTTCCAGTCGTATGTACACTCCATGGCAGGGGAGGATCCAGAGCCAGGGGTGAGAGAGGGAGGGAAGCCACCTAAAGAGATCTTCTTGCCAAACGCACCAGATCCCAGCAACATGTTGTCAATGAATTTGATGTGCTCCTTGTAATACTCCAGATCATCCTCCATGTTGACTTCATCTTTAGGCTCATCTTTCAGCATCAGATCATCATCCTCATCCACCTGCTCACCCTCTTCATCTTCATCATCATAGTCATTTCCAGACTGCCCATTAGCCAGAAGCTCCTCCTTAGCCTGGAACCAAACAGGAGGGAAGTGAAGCTCACGTAAAACAACAGGCAAAAAGAAGAAGATTTATACTCTCCATTAAAATGACCTTTTCTTTTACAGGAGCTCCAATATGAGATGTCTAATACTCTATGTTGTCAAAATGATGACTAACACTCGAGCAGATAACCACATTAAACAAGCCTTTGCAGTGTGTAACAAGACTAGTACTGACCAGTACTGAGTAGACATCCTCCTACCACTAACCCGAACCAACTATTGAACGCTTATTTCCTCTAATTTGGAGCACAGACGAAGCTGAAAAATAAAAGCTGTATTTATAAACAAAGCTGAAAAATAAAAGCTGTATTTATAAACACATCTGAGAAATAAAAGCTGTAGTTATAAACAGCTACATAATAAAAGCTGTAGTTATAAACAAAGCTTCAAAATAAAAGCTTTAGCTATAAACAAAGCTGCAAATAAAAGCTGTATTTATAAACACATCTGAGAAATAAAAGCTGTAGTTATAAACAAAGCTACAAACTAAAAGCTGTAGTTATAAACAAAGCTGCAAACAAAGGCTGTAGTTATAAACAGCTACATAATAAAAGCTGTAGTTATAAACAAAGCTGCAAAATAAAAGCTGTAGTTATAAACAAAGCTTCAAAATAAAAGCTGTAGTAATAAACAAAGCTTCAAAGTAAAAGCTGTGGTTATGAACAAAGCTTCAAAATTAAAGCTGTAGTTATAAACAAAGCTGCAAACAAAGGCTGTAGTTATAAACAGCTACATAATAGAAGCTGTAGTTATAAACAAAGCTGCAAACAAAGCCTGTAGTTATAAACAGCTACATAATAAAAGCTGTAGTTATAAACAAAGCTGCAAAATAAAAGCTGTAGTTATAAACAAAGCTTCAAAATAAAAGCTGTAGTAATAAACAAAGCTTCAAAGTAAAAGCTGTGGTTATGAACAAAGCTTCAAAATTAAAGCTGTAGTTATAAACAAAGCTGCAAACAAAGGCTGTAGTTATAAACAGCTACATAATAAAAGCTGTAGTTATAAACAAAGCTGCAAATAAAAGTTGTAGTTATAAACAAAGCTTCAAAATTAAAGCTGTAGTTATAAACTTGATAGCACAGAGGAAACTCTTCAGAGGTAACAGAATCAAACTTAAAGCTTCTAAAATAAATATTTTTAGAAAACTCTGATGGATGTCAGCATTTACAATTTCATTGTTTCCAGGGACTGAGCATACCAATAACATAGAACCTGCATATCGCGGCTAGAAATCATTTTACACTGTTGTAGTTTAAGCTTTAGTGTGAATTGAAGATCTGTAGTTTATGCACATCGCTGGGTAAGGTAAAGGTAAGGTAAAACAACCGCAGCTGTGACATGTTTGGCTCTCCACAGATGCAGAAGTTAGACGTCATGAGCATGACTACAGCAAACTTGTTCTGGCTTTGTATTACTGACTCTTTATTGGCTATAATTAAATAATTGGCAGATAGCTAATAAGATAACTTTATACGTAATATTGTGCTGATGATTAATATGTATATAGTGCATCGCTGTTGACAGCGTTGTCAGCTGAAGAGTGGATCATTAAATGTGTCAGGCAATATCTATATCACCATGCCAAACTCTGTAGTTGCTACTTTTAGACTGTTACTCAGACTAAACACAATATTCAAAGACACCTCCTGGGATTTAAAAAAAAACGTTTTTTGGATGAAGAGTAATTGATTCATCAAAACCAAGGAGATAAATGAATCATTAATGATCAACCAGGGATATCTGAGGAAACACAGTCAGTATGGGTCATTAGGATGAAATCTTCTATTGCTGTATTTGGATTTCATATTACAAAATGAAATCTAATAAATAATAACCATATTTCTCCAATATGCCCCACGATGGCCTGATGCTTATCGAATTCCAAAGATATTAAAAAGATAGATACCATGATATGAAGTGTATTCTGCTGTATGACCATATTATAGTAACACTCCTGCACTTGTATACTGGGTTATTATAAATTCAACAGTAAGTCGTTTCATATTATAAAAATACTCTGAAACTTTTACCGATTTAGATTGTTTGTTTTCACTTAAGTCCTACATAAATATATCATCAACACCACCACCATCTTAGTGCTGTATATTTAGATACTTTACTTTTAGCGTATGTAGGATTAGTCTTGACTCAAAGGCTAGGAGACTTAAACCAAAACACTGACATGTTTCCAGACACAGTGGATGCCTGCCCTCTAGTGGCCAGACAACTTCATAACACCAACATCTATAATAGAAATGAATGGATAAATGAATTGACAACAAAACCTTCTGTGCTGTGAATGGTCAATCACTAAGCACAGTCACTATCTGGATCCTAGGTGTAAACCTGCCTACTGCTGCTTCTTCACACACAGAGTCCCACAGAAGAGAGACAAAAACAGTGTATAAGACAGGATAAGTATAAGATGTATAAGACCTCCTCTGAATCCAGTTTGTCTGTGCTGCTCTTGTCCTGGTTGACCACGTAGCCTGGAGGCAGCCAGTTAACAGGGGGGTCGAAGATGGACACCACCATCCTACTGGGAAGCCCCTTCTTCTTCCCCAGACGGTACAGGTTGCAGTTGCTCACCTGTGCTTGGGCAGACCAAAGAAGGTTAGTGAGGAGGCTGTACACACCACCAGCAGCAAAGTGTTAGCTTAAAACGGTCCAGTGAGACTCTGGATACTGAGTGATGAAAAATGACTGGTGTGTGGTGGTCAGTCATCCACCGTTTGGGTAAAGATGGATGGAAGATATCTAGGTGACCCAGCTGGTTACATCATCATCATCATCATCCGAGTGTTTGTGGATCTGTGCAACATCAGCAACACGAGGTATAATAGTACACTTACTAGTAATACCTAGACAGGAATGAAGCCTATCTAATGTCTTCGTAAGGTTCAACTAGTATGTTTCCAATCAGTTACCTCCACTAAAACAATTAGTTATGTCTGTTCTTTTAGTCAGCACAAAGCAGTTCAGGTGAACATACAAATATGTCAAATGTATCTTCCAGTGTGTGAAAATTACAAACAAAAATACAATTAAGACGATCATTTTTGAAGAATACGTTAATGTTTACGTCATGATTGATTCAATAAAATGTCTTGAAACTTTTGTTATATCATTTATGATTCCCTGTTGGCCTGATAAGAAGTCATGGCCTGTCTCACCTTCTTGCTGCGCATGTAGCTGAGTCGTCCCTCGTGAGCATCTGGGTAGGTGCAGAACAGGTATGTGGTGATGGCATGCTTGAGGAAAGAGTCTCCAAGCATCTCCAGCCGCTCCAGGTTGAAGCCATCGCTGGCATTGGATAAGGTCAAGGCCTGCAGAATGAGGCCTGGGTTTGGCCCAAGGCTTTTGGGGGAGTCTCCTGCCTGGGCTCTGTGCTGAGGGACAGTGGCAGGGTCAGGAGAAGGTGCTGTTGGAGCATTGGGGCTTGTGGCTGCCAGGCTGCAGACTGAGGTAGCTTTATTTGTGTAGACTGTGGTCCTCCCTGGTGTACATTCATCACTAGGCTGTGGAGGACTGGAACAGGTCTTCTTCAAGCTGTGAGAGGGCTGCACGGGAACTGAGGTAGTGGTTTGTATCGATTGAGGGCTCTTCAGCCCAGCAGGGCTGGGCTGGGGCCATTGGCAATTGTCATGTTTTTGAAGGTGCTCATCTTTGTGGCCCTTGTCATCACAGTCGGCGACGAGGGCAGTGCCATTGATTAGGTTCCTCGTGCATGTGGTGTCTATGGGCTCAAGGGCCGTGAAGGGGCCCTGTCCAGGCAGGGAAGAGTGTGGACTCCTGGGATGTGTTAGGGAAGTGGTGTTGGGGGTTATAGTCTCTTGGTGCTTACAGAGAGCCTCACCATCCCCGCTGCAGGACTCGGGACAAGAGATGAATGTCTTGCTGTCGATAGATCTCTTCCAGCCGAAGTCCAGGTTTGGATACCTGCCACATACAAAAAGACCATCTATATATGAGCATGTTGTTAACTGTCTGGTAGGTTTAAACACAATGACCAAAATCTGAGGAGACTCTTTAAAATCAAGTATTTTTATAAAATGATACTTCCATCTCAGCGATTGTTCAGGGATGATAAGATCTGTTGATAAAGGTTCAGCCAATAAAAGCCTAGCTCTGTGTTGTTATTTGGTCAGTGACAAACTGGGTTTGTAAATCCAGATTCCATTGACTGTTGAACTAATATGCACCATTTGTTATACTTCAGCTGAACTATCTATTGTGTGTGGCACAACTTCCAGTTGTTCTACGAGTCCTCGTTAATTTTGTCTAGCGACACGTACACGTTCTTCAGATTGGGTTTGCACTAATGCTTTTAGCTTTGAGACTACAGTGAAAAAGGGTTCAAATACCACCTTTTCAAGTCACTTTGGAATCTGGGGCTCGTGGAGGCTTGGACTACACCATATGAACTGTATGGAGTCATTTTTTTTAATCATTGCTTTCAGTAGGTTTTTTTTTGCATTTTAAAGCTCATTCAGTTGATTAGGAGAATGTTGCAACACTGTTTTGATGTGAAGGTCCAGAAATGTTTTGTGGACTGAGAAACTGAATTACAGATATGAATGACCCAACATTACAGTAGAGTAAATAGTACAGGGTCACTGTAAAGAAAGTCCTGATTCTATTCAATTCAATTTATTTGTAGTGTCAAATCACAACAAAATTTCTATCAAGGCACTTTATAAAAAGTGCAGGTCTAGACCGACTCTTCATTCTAGAGACCCAACACTCTCTAGAGGCTGAAGGCTGAAGGTGGCTCATTTCTTTACATGCTGAGCTCCAATGATGTGCAGTGTATGTAACAGGGACCTGAAGTCAGGGGGGAGGGTCTGAGCTCCTACTCCAGCTTCACTGGCTGTCTGGGCTCGGAGCTCCTCTGCTGTCAGGAGGCAGTGGAGACGATAGAGGATGCTGGGCAGACACACTGCTTTCCTCCACAGGGAGGCGGGGATGGGGTGGATGGCACACAGCTCTGGAACCAGGATCTGACAAAACAACAAAGCAGTGGTTGGGATTGTTGTAGTCCAGAATGTGTGTAGCTGACATGTCAGAACTGTGTTTAAGGAAAATGACATCATTGGCTTCTTTTCAACTATACTGGATCTAGATCAGCACCTTAAATGGTTTCTAAGTCATTGTTGTTAAAAGACTTCCACAGTGAAAAGGGGTCAAAAATATAAGAGTAAGCTTTGATTAAAAAAATAGTATGACAGAAGAAAAGTGACATGTATGTATGAATG
Organism: Chaunax sp. Z400; assembly: GCA_037577475.1. NCBI lineage: Eukaryota > Metazoa > Chordata > Actinopteri > Lophiiformes > Chaunacidae > Chaunax > Chaunax sp. Z400. The sequence continues at coordinate 27,497,140 of CM075194.1, forward strand.
GAATCACACATTACAGACAGGTGACTGAATGTAGCTTCTGAATGAACACACTGCTCAGCAGTAAAAAGTGAAGGGAGAGCAGATTATCAGCCAACTGTTACTGCAGAGCAGAGAAGCACTGAATGCATTAGAACACCATGACAAATTAACACATCAAAGGCTTCCAAGATATGATGAAATGTTTGGTCCACATTTCCATCTAATGACTGATCATTCTATAAAAACTGCCAAAAAACAAAGCCTTTTAATCTTGTTTTATGCTTTCATTTCTTAAATTTTTTTATGTATAAGCACTCTGAGATTGTTTTTAACAATGAAAAAGCACTTCTTTGTACAAATAAAATGTATTATTATTATTATTACTGTTCAGCTAATTGTGTTTACGTAGCATACCTTTACCTGAGACAAATATTTATTTGATTTATTTTTTATTTTAGATATAGTATTAATCCCACAGGAGAAATTCTTTCTCTGCATTGACCCATTCTGAGGAGCAGCGGGCTGCCTTTACGGCACCCGGGGAGCAAACTGGGGTTCAGTATCTTTGCTCAAGGATACTTCAACTTGTAGACTTGCAGGGGCGGGGGATCGAACCACCGACCGCTCTACCTCCTGACCCACAGCCGCTAACACACACAGCCCTAACCCACCCAAAATCCCGCACAGCCGTTTATTAAAGAAACAGTTAACCCAAAAATGAAAATGCACTCAGGTCCACGCTGATGGAAAGTCAGGTGAAGTTTCTTAGTCCATGAAGCATTTCTGGAGCTTCACAACAAAACAGGGCTGCAGCATTATCCTAAACACCTGAAGAAGATGGAGACTAGTTTCAGTACCCAAACTGATTGAAAAGACGTGAGTCCCTTTCACAGAGGTTGCACAATAGCACTACAACAAAGACCGTTCTCTACGCACACTTTGTTTGCACTGAACAAAAGCGGTGTGGCATATAACACAGCAGCATTACTGTCAAAATGTCACAGCAAACTGTCAAATAGGCGCTGGTACTACGTCCACTGCCGGCTCAGAGGTGGAACCACGATGACCTTCCATTCTATGTTTGTAGTGTTTATATAGAGGTGAAATAAAGGAGCAACAGGATGAGTAAAAGAGGCTGTTATCTACTGATTCTATGATAAAATCTTCTCTGTAGCCTCTAAGCTAAAAACATACAACACGAGGCCAGATCAATGAGTACTCACAATCTCTGCATACTTCCATGTTTACCTGCTACCTGGAAGTGGCATCACACACAGGGAGAGTTCTGCTGAAGTTGATATTGTCTAGCAGCGCAGACGCATGTGTTCAAGCCCTCTTCAGTTGGAGTGTGTGCTGCTTCTATCTTAGAGGCTACAGGAAAGAGTTCAGCTCTACAAAGGGTCTAAATCACGTCTTTTCAAATCAGCCTGGTGTTCTGGAGATTTGCATTGAGCCATGCGAGCTGTGTGGAGTCATTGGATTGAATTTGTAGTTGTTTTTAGTCGTTTGTTTGGGAGAATGCTGGAATGCTGTTTTCTTTTCATCCACATGGGGGTGAGTAGATAATGACTGAACTTTCATTTATAGGTGAGTGGAATGTCAACACAGTGAAAACCACAAACACCTCACCACCATTAGTCCACAGTAAATGCAAAAAGTTAAGCCAAGTTTAAAATGTTCACTACCATGTGTGATATTACTTTTCTGTATTATTATCATGTATGTTTAATATTATGTGCATTACTGTGTTCATTATCAGATTTACTCTTATCACTGATATCATTGTCAAAACTACTTTTCTAATTACATTTTACTTTATTTTTTAGTTCATTGTTATTCTATTAGGCACTGTTTCCTGCATTTACTCCTCACACACTTTATGTTTTTATTTTTCACTTGTATTTAATACCATTTTATTTTTTCATTCTGTTATTGTATTGTTGATTTTGGATTCATCTCTGGCACTACAAATGTCCGTTGGGATTAATAAAGTTTGATCTTATCTTTTGGTCACTGGCCCACAGTGGTGTCACTGAAACCAATGAGGGGCTGAGTGTGTCAGCAAAGTGCTGTTGTGAGTGTGATCACATCAGCATCCATTACCTGTTTGTTCTGCAGACTTTCCCACTTGGCCTTCCTCTTCTCTGCACTGCTAAGTGGCAGGGCTTTGCCCTTCTGGTTCAGGTGGCGAGGGGTCAACAGGTTCAGTCTGACAGCACAAGAAAAAACAGTCTTAACCTTCTACCTGCACGAAAATCAATGTACTAAGCATGTACTGAGAGTTCTACTTTATAACAGTTATAATCACATTATCAGACAAGACAAAGGCTCAAGGACTCAGGTAAAATTATTCGATTCTTATAACTTCAGCTTTGCAGTCTGATGACATTTTCAGACTCACAATGAAGAGCTGCACAACCAGAGATGGAGCCTTTTTTATTCCACACATTCTTCTTCCTTGACCAAACCTGGTGCCTACATTACCCACAATGCAACGTGACCTTGGGTCTGGTTTTTGGGTGTGCTATGCTAGTCGTGGTTAATGTGGGCTGGGGCCACTAGCCTCCAGCAAACAAAAGGAGCATGTTATAGAGGTGTGCTAAGCTCACTTCTGTCCAACTCCACATTGCAGGTTTTGCTTCAGGCCCCAGCCAACGCAGACTCAAGTGACATCACTTGAAGACACTTATCAGACTCCTACATCTCCCTCTGGGACCTTAAAATAATTGATACAGCTTTTTCTCACACATGCAGTAGTAAGTTCTGATGCACATTCACTGGAAGATGCGAAAGACCCACAAATTCTGGTCAAATATTATGTTTAAAAACAATTGACGGAAAGCGCCCAGGGTTTCCCCGACTATAGAACAGGCCTGGTGGGCTGCCTCGGTACTTCTAAAACCCTGCTTACAGCCATGGTTACCATGTTTCATTTATTAGCTGTAACTTCTTCCAGTGAAGTGTGGTAGTGTGTAATTAATGCAGTTATTTATCATCCTCTCCTTGTGATCACTTTGTTTTAAGTGTTTACATGGAAATAAATAACCAAACATTTAGTGCATGTTCATAGTTTCTATCAGCTCTGTCCACCAGGACTAAAAAGATTTCTAGGGGAAACACTGCAGCGCCGATGCATCATCAAGCTAAAGCATCAGTATTTGATGACCTGGGAATGAGACTCCACAATCATCTCCTTTAATACAATTCAAATTGTGCTTGTGTTCACAGACAGCAAAGCAAAATTTCACCTAATCACACAGGTTTGACCGCAAGATCATTTGTGTTCATTTTCCCCAAAACAAAAGAACATCTTACTGAACATTAGCCCTAAGCTAGAGAGCAATGGCAGGCACCAGGGGCGTGTCTGTGTTTCGGTCTCTCACCAGACACTCTGGTCAGACTTCCAGAATCCAATTTTTGAACCCAGAGTTTAAAAAATAAAGTCTAAGCTCTGCTCCTTCTGGTAAATGGCTCCAGATACAAGGAAATTATTTTCACCGTACATTGTGAGCAGAAAGACTCAAGTCTGGCAGTAAGACAGAACCGTCATCACCTCCTGATAGAAGATGGACAGTGGGTTACAGCCATGATCCCTGAGCTGCTCACCTGGAAGAGGTGTGGTCTACATCCAGAAGCGGCTGGTTCAGGTTGGACAGGTCCAGGTTGTACTTGGTTTTGTAGTACTCCGCAAACGTCTCATACTCCGGTGAAGGAAACTTACTGAGTGGCGTCAGGTCTGTATAAACATCAGCAACGTAGAAGCGATGAGGCTGGTCGAAGTTACGATACCTGGGAGAGGAGCAATGTGACTGGTAATGATGATGCTGAAAGTTACAATTGGCAACTGCACAAAGTGGTGGAACGTCATGAGTTGCCATGTCTGGTTGATTCTCATTTTGACTGGACAAAATGTAAATTAAAAAAGGCCAATGAAAAAGAAAACTAGAAAGTTTGTGACCCCGCTACAGGAAAACTCACTTTGTGCTGATGTGGACCGACCATAACCTCTACCACAGCAAAATGACAGCAGAATGACATGAAAACTGACAACGTTCCAATGTAGGGCTCCAGTATTCTATCGATTATTCTGGCCATTAATCAAGTAATTGAATAAGAAATAATGTGTGCTCTGTAATTTTTTTCATTAAATTACTTTTTCATTATTATTATTTATTTATTTATTTATTTTTTACAGACAGATTTTGCTCTGCAAAGGAGGATCTATCATAATCCGCATTTTATTTATTATTTAATTAGACGAGGCAACTGGACCGGAGGGGGGGGGGGGGGGGTGAAAGAAAGGGAGAAACAGAAACAGCAAGGGGTTGGGGAGACAAGGGAGATAACCACAATAACAGCAAAACAAACAACAATAAAAGCAGTAATATATGTACAATAGCATCAACATTATAACCATAACTGTGTAACCTTATTCACCTTAATGTGTGTGTGTGAGATAGAGATTGTCACTGGATGTGGTTTTAAGTGGGGGGTCGCTACAACACCACGCAGACCCCCAGCAGTAGGCAGAGGATGACCCGAACCCCGACGGCCCCACAGAGCATGAAGGACCCGAGGTCACGTGGCCCCAGGCGAACCACACACCCACCCCAAGGGAAAAACAGCCAGAGGCCACAGAGGGACAGGAGACGGCAGATCCCTGGCCAGACCAGAGGCCTTGCATTCACGTTACAGCAGAATCAAGCGCGTTGTGTCAGAAACAACATCCGTGTGAAACAATTGTCTGGATTTAAACGAAGCCTTGGAGCTTTTTAGTAATCGAGTTACTCGAGTAATTTGAGGAATCGTTTCAGCCCTATTCTAATGTGCATTAAGCTAATTGAACGAACCACACCTGTCTGACTCCTATAAACGTCTGTCCAGTGGATTTTGAGGAGATGTGGATCGACCATATCCCCTTCAGATGTACGGACGGACAGGGGTAACCTGATATACCCCCTTTGGTGGCGGCATAACAAAAAGCAATGTTAAAGAAATTGGAAAAAGTGATCCAGAATCCACAACCATTCCTGGAACCGCTTCATATCATCAATCCATTGACAACTTCTTGAGATAGACTGACAGACCAAAAAACATGGGTGATCATATGACCTCCTCCAGCTCTCCCAGTGGAGGCAATGAAGAAACTGACAGTATATTAGCAAATAACTGTCAAAAATAAATAACTGTCTAAATGAACATAACAGCATAGCAGCGTCTAGTCTGCCTTACTCAAAGAAACACCGGCAGCTCCTGTCTCTTGTCGCTGTTGTCAAAGCTACCACAATGATTACATACTGTCATACTTCCTGTAAATAGTATGGAAATCACATACTATTTGTTTCATCCTCAGGTTTCCGACACATTTAAAAGCTGTCGATGCCTCACTTTGTCTCTCATGGAGTCGTTCGACTCTCTGAAGGAGTGAAGCATTGGTTGCAGGTGTGCTGCAGGTCACTTGATGTTCAGGCTATCAAACACGGTCCACTCCTCATCTGTTAGCTGTATTTAGTGTTTGACCAGATGTTTCCTCAGGTTAGATGTGTGGTCCTGGTCAGCTTTGCATTCATTACAGATATGACAATTGTTGTCTGTATTGAGTTTGGAAAAGTGAAATCGCACATGGGTGACATAATGTCACTCTGTTTGTCCTTTTACTCTAAGTTAGCTGGAGTGCATCTGGGAGAGAGAGTAACAAAATGTGGCACAGATTAATCTAACAGGATCAGTACTTGATGTAATTTGGTCGGTCGCCCACCTAAATAAACAGTGCTGTTCTTACAGTATACAGTGCAGTGGGATCAGTATGTTCATCTGGTGCATTGGTACCTTGGAATGATCACAGCATCCTGGTAGTCCTCAAGCTTGAAGGTGAAGGGGTGGTGCTTGGTGTACTGACTGGTAGGAATGCCAATACGGGCTTCAGATTTCTCAATGTCCTCCATGAACTTAAAGTCCATATCTAGTGTGTTGGAGTCCCCGACTGAATGAGCCAATGAAGCAGCAGAGAGAGAATAGAAGGAAACCAATAAACATGGCCACATCTGATAAAGCCGTCACCAAGCTTGACAGAGAGGAATTCTACTCACCAACATTCAGAGGTAGAACGCAGTAAGCTGAATCAGCCAGTGTGGGCTTGAACTCCAGGGCAGGTTTCTCTAGGCGAAGGATATGGGAGAAGATGTACTGGTGCAGGCGGGTGATGAGGTTGAGCTGGGCAGCGGTGAGTGTGAAGTCAGACTTCTGAAGCTCAATGGAGATAGTCACCTCACCTGAGCGAGTGTACACTGGGAAATGAGGGATCTGGACAAGGGAGAAGTACCAGTTACACCCCAGAACAAATACGGACATCAAGATACCAAAAACTCATGTTACAACGTCAATTCAGACTGTATGCAGTTCTTTATGGATTCAGTTGCTCAGTTCAGACGTTTCCTAATAATACGCCTTTTGTGTCACTGTTCTAATAAAAAGAAACTGGCTCACACTCAAAATGATGTGACAGGTATGAGTGACAAAGGGGACGGCCTTGTACAATACTGTATATGTGCACTGATGTGGTTTAACTAGTATTTAACAGGGAAACTGTCATACGGTATATGTACACTCACCTGGTTTAACTAGTATTTAACAGGGAAACTGTCATACGGTATATGTACACTCACCTGGTTTAACTAGTATTTAACAGGGAAACTGTGTAATACTGTTTTTGCACTGTAGGTAGCTGATGAGAAACAACTTTTTCATTTCTTTCTGCATATGAAAATACCCGTGAAATGACAAAGTATTTATCTCTCATTTTTTTTATGTGCAATATATTGGCTAAACTTGACTCTAAATCAGTGATCATGTAAGATTGTGATTGTGTCTGTGACATTCAGATGTCATGTGAGTCATCCTGTGTGTATGTTAAGTTATGCCATGTATGAAATTTTAGTTTCCCCACGGGACCTGATCCGACCCAATCCTGCCAACAGACACACAAACCAACACCAGTTAAATACATCACCTCCTTGGCAGAGGAAATACCCAACGATGAGAGGATTGTGTAGGAGCCGTTTGTCTTTTGATAAGTGAATAACAGAACAACCTTTATTGAGGTGAAAACCTGTTTGTCTAGTCTGAGAGAACTTGGAAAGGTTTTAAACAGGTGACATACTCGAGGTATGGGTTTGGCAGTAAGGATGCCGAAGCACCTGGTGGTGTCCTCTGGTGGGTAGAGCTTCCTCCTGCGGAAGTTGAGTTCATCAGGGAGAGGGGTGGTGAGGACCATCCCAATCACATATAGGTAGTACGTCTGCTCCGGTACAGCAAAACTGTCTCGCAGACACTCTGGTATCTGAAGAGGACAAAAAGATGGAGAAAGAAAACTGGAACATTTCAACTGCTCTTGTAGACAGAAAACATCATCACACATACTTAAAGGTGACTGTAGACTCATCTTTTGGATCGTTTCTATTCAAACTATCTTCTTAAAGCAATAAGACAAAATACACGTCTAAAGGTCAAACCAAAAAGGGCTGAACCATTTGAAGAAAACATCCAATTGTGATTTTTGTGGCAAACAATGCCATTAAGATCAAACATTTTCACATAGTCTCTATAGTACTTGGGAAGATGAGTTAGTACAAGGGAAAGACAACCTTTATCAAAGGGTGATAACACTGCTTTTAGTGAGCACCACCTGAGATCTTTTTTCAAACCACTTGAATAAATGAATAACAGATAAAACCCTCAATCCAAAAAAGTTAGGACATAATAAATAAGACAATGTGAAATAATGTCATTCGTTTTTGACAAATACTCAATTAAAAACACTTAAAGACAATATACTATATCTAGTGCTTTGCCTCATCAACTTCATTCATTTTCGTACACATATGCTTATTCTGAATCTGATGACAGCAACAGGTTTCAAACAAAATGGGACAGAGCCAACAGATGCTCCAAAAACACCTGCGTGGGACGTTCCATGGGTAAACAGGTTCACGGTTGCAGGTGTTTTTATTTACTGTATAGACTATTTATAACTATTTATTTAGGTGAAATGTTGAAAAAGTCCTATCTTGTGATGTATTCATCTCTATGTCCAGATTCCCACCAAACTGTAATGGCGTCTGGCCCATGCCCCATCCCATCTTAGCTGATGGGACATTTTGAAGGCTCTTCACAAAGAACCAGCTGTCTGACACTCAGGTCCATAACAAAATGTTACATATTGGTATCACATTTTTCCAAACATAAAAATAATGGTGTTTCTTACCACTGTTGGCTGAATGTGAATAGTATGGACACTGGCATTAAGAGAAGTTACTATGACCATAAAACTAGAGCTTCCAAGCTATGGTTAGTCATAGAGGTGTGTGAATTTAATGATTTACACTTGACTAAATCTGTTCCAGCTCCCACTCAGCATCCTGAACAGTGATGAGATCACAGTGCGCTCGAGATGTCATATTATAACACAGCTGACAATGCTACATTTGCTTTCAAAATTACAATGTTTAAAATGCCAATAAATTTTTTTTTTTTTTTAAAAGCCTGTCTTCACATAACATGCCCCCTTCCCATAAAATCAGCATCAGCATCCAAAAGGTCAGTCTGACAGGCCAAAGCATTCCACCATTTGTCCCATGAAATGCATTCAGGTGCCAGCTCTCAGTTAACTCTAATTAATAGACAGGATTTACGGCTTTAGGGTAGCACTGCCTCCTCTTGGTAGAGCCGGGTCGGCCTGGTACACTGGTCTCCTCCTCGTCATGAAGGTCCAACTCCTCCTCATACTTCACTGTCTCCTTCCCCACTGGCATCAGGTGATCGTCCAGCTCACCTGGGAAGAGACATGGACACGTTAAAATAGACGCAGAGGAACGGTCTACAAACACTGGCAGTGAAGATATTTCCTTATCATGCATCTGCAACACCTCGTCTGCTTTTACCTATTTTATGTAGTTTCTCACAGCATACCAGTGCAACTGCTTTTTCTGCCAGTCTGACACAGTTCATTACAGGACCCTGGAAAGACATAGACATCAATACAATGAATGAATGAATGAGGAGAGGTTGTAATGTGGCTCCTTCCTTGAAGGTTGAATCTGAAGCAACTGGACTTGTGTTTAAGGTTTGAAGACGTTAGAGGCTTCTTCAGTTCTGACTGTGTCACAGCTCCTTCATGAAGGGCTGAACCCTACATCACTGTGGTAGTGACAACATCAACATAACAGACAGGTGATGTTTCTTCTTCTTTGAGATACTGTATTCATCCCACAGGGGGAAATTCTTTCTCTGCATTGACCCATCCCTGAGGAGCAGTGGGCTGCCTTTACGGTGCCCGGGGAGCAGATTTGGGTTCAGTATCTTGCTCAAGGATACTTCAACTTAAAGATTTGAAGGGAGGATCAATTATCTATTAATATATTAATATTTCTCCAGCTGATCCCAGATCTGTCAACAGTCTTCCTTCGAGACAATGCCAGTGTTCCATTTTGAATTAAAATTTAAATATGTTAACTTCTTTACAACTGACCTTACGTTTTTGTTTCATAGAAGATTTTATAGCTGAAAAAAGTACCTGTCAGTAACAGTACAGGTGCAAAGGTAAATGGTAGCCAACCCTATTCAGGAGACACCTGTTTCACCACTAAGTCCTCAAAATGGACATGTTCTTCCTCACCTTGACAGGAACTCGCAGAGGGGAGTTGATGGGTAAGTAGAGTGTAGACTGGAACTGTCCAGTCTGCGTCTCCACAGTTTTACACTTTGGTGCTAAGTGGGTGAATGGATCACTGGGTAGCCGGGCACAATACCTTAGTAGCAAAGCAAAAACAACACCAACAATTGAGAATTTAAAGCCACATTAACTTTTAAATAACGTTTTTTTTTCTTCTTCAAGAACTCAGGATTGCATTAACGTCCTCCAACCTGTTAATGTGTCCGATGGCCGTGTTGATGGTGACCCGGGGACCTCCATCCTCCGATCGAAGCACGTAAGGTGGGAGGATGTTGTCATCGTCTAGCACCTGCTCCACTTCAAACTCGCTCACCTCCACTGACTTGGAGCACTTGTTCCTTAAGATCTGCTCAAAAGTAAAATGACATCATCATCACGACATCATCCTATTACATAATATTTATTTTTATCTATTTATTTACAGTTTCTAAATGTATCCAAACATGATTTGGATATACAACTATAAATGCAAAGCATAAAAAGAGAATATGTCACCTTCTCTATGGCCTTGTAGGTAGTGAGATCTTCTTCAAATGACTTGGTCCTCTCACTGTCTGCCAGCATGATGTAGTTGGACACTGGAGCCCGAGCTCTGCCTTTGGACTGGACGTAGGATCTGTACTCTGTGGGCAGGTCAAACCGCACCACTAGGTTACACTTGGGAATATCCACACCCTCCTCCACGATGCTGGTGGCGATTAGCAGGTTAGTTTCATGAGCCCGGAATTTGCGAAGGACCTGTGAAGGGAAGGGGAGGTACTCCTTTAATAATGTCCACACATTTATCTGCCTTCCTAATGTAAAGTATTGTGTATTCTTCGCTCATGTTGAGTTTGATTTCTGAGTTGAGTTTGAGTTTTAGAGATTAGCTCGGGGAGCAAATTGGGGTTCAGTATCTTTGCTCAAGGATACTTCGACTTGTTGACTTGCAGGGGCTGGGGATCGAACCACCGACCTTTCATTCTGTGAGCGACCGCTCTACCTCCTGAGCTACAGCCACCCCCATTTTCCTCCTACTCTTGTCTCATCAACAAGTAAGAAAGAAACAAGTAACAGTCTGGATGGAGCAGACTGCTGTTGGATGCCCATCTAGGGCCACAACACATGTATATGATAAGTCTACTACTCATTTCAAGGTTGACCCAGCAAACATGTAAACATGGACATTAAGTATGGACAGACTGAAAAATATACACTTTGTTTAGTTAGTTCTTTTTAAATATACTTTCATTAAAATACTAATTTAGGTCAAAATACTCGGCAGCTGCTAGGACCATGCATTATAACCAGAATCTCATATCCTGATATACAGTAGGTCCTTTCATATACAGATGACAATACATACAACACAGTGTTATCTGCTAAGTTAATGAATATAAAATGACCACATACAAAGCTAATCATTCATTTTATTTTTCTCAGTCTATTTAGAACCTTTGTGCAAGTCTTCAAACATTCAATAAAATATCAAACATAAATGAATAAAAATAACGAGGTCAATAGAAAACACATGATTTATTGTTACGTTGGTTAAAGTGATGGTGTTTGAGTCTGTTCAATGTTTCCAACAGAAGGACACACTGTTTACTCACAACTACTTTCATCATGGCTTCTGTTTTCATCATGCACACACATTCACATGTACACATGTACATATGTGTATGATGCGCACACACACCTCCAGCCTGGTCTTTCTGTCTCTCCCTGTGTCAGCCCTGCTGACTTTCTTCTTCAGCAGGATGTTTTAGAAATACTTTTTTGACCTGCGATAAGTGTAAACAGACAAAGGTGGTGTACAGACGGGTCTTTGCTGCAGAGCTCATGTGTGACCTGGTGTAATAAGGACTTATGACTCAAGTTAAAGTAACAGGGGGTCCATTGGTTACAGAGGCTACTTCTGTTAGAAAGTGCCTCCTCCAGAGTGACTGACAGGGTGACTGGGTAAATGTATGAGTTAAGTGAATACACGTGGTAAATGGCTTGTTAGAGCAGCATCTTTCCATGTGGTAGGCAGAAGTTCCAAACAATTATTACATTAGGAGTAACTACACTGAGATTCTGTCTGTATACCTCCTCTTGTTTCCTGAACTCCACCTCCATCTGCTTGTTCCGCGGCTGGTTCTTGCCGATGCTGTGGCCTGTGATGAAGTTACTGCTGATGTAAGCCAGCTCTGGGTCCTGCTTCCCCGCCTCTTTGATCAGACTGAGGGGACAAAAAGGGACATCTTACAGTTTCTCTCCGCCTCAGTGGCACAGCCACATGAAGTGAATTATTGTGCTATGAGAGGTGATTTATAGGTTCACCTAGCACATTATTTTCTCCACATAGTCCCCTCCTCCTATTCACACCAACATTCATACAGTGGTGACATTCGTACCATGCAAGGCTCCACCTGCTCATTAGGAGCAGTAACCATTCACACAAACACTCACACACCAATGGAACAGATACTGGGAGCAAACTGGGGTTCAGTATCTGCTCAAGGACACTTCGACATGTAGACTGCAGGGGCTGGGGATCGAACCACCGACCTTCTGATAAGTGGACAACCGCTCTAACACTGAGCCACAGGGACAGGAACTTTCAAAATGAAGGGATATATAATTCTGAAATATCATTCTGTGTTTATGCAAATAAATATTTTCAATGAATAGGTAGGCTATTGTACATTTATTACATTCCATCAGTTCTCTTCATCATCCTGGCCACATGGTGGAGCTGTTGCCTTGACTTTAATTGTGGTGAGTGCTTCAAGATGTTTGGTGTAATTAATGTACATTTTAATTTACTTTTACACCAAACCTTACCTATATCTGTCTTTTAGAGCCAGGAGGAGTATCTCCTCTCTGACAGCTTAGAAGAGTCAAAGCCTGTGTTCCTGTGCTGTGCTGGGTGCAGCTGTGTCAGTGCTCAGGGCAGGGCTAGCCTCCCTCCCCTCAGCAGCGGATGAGCTATTAGCATCCTCGCCACTGGTACCAGGTTCAGTTTGGTAGCGACAGGTAGTGTAGCCGCGCATTTGAAAAACGATGATATTTTGGCCTGGTTTTCTCGTTGGGGTCGATGTTTGTCCCGTCTTTTGGTTTTGGGGACGTTTTTATTGCATCTAACGTACCGACGTCCTCTTCTCGGGTTACTGTCGCTCAACCTGTCTCCTCTCTTTCGCTCAGCCTCTCTGTGTGTGAAGCATGGATAAGCCGCGCCCTCGGTAGGAACACCAGACCAGAGCAGAAGAGAGTTGAATCACTGATCAAAACAGCAAAATGTATAAAAGACGCTCATGTTCTGCTGAAATGAAACAAGGGCACATATAACGTAAATTTCATAAATAAAATATTTTGTGAATGGTAAATGGATGGTAAATGGTACCAAATGAATGGTAGGGGAAACACTGAACTGGGTAATAAAATGTAATTATTGGAAAAAGCAGTGCGAGACCCGACCCTTCCAAAGAAAGAAAAAGTTGAACGGCCGCAAAAGCAAGATATGATGCAAGGAAGGAACACAAGCCTGGTGCACTGCACCATAGAAAAACAGTTTTTTTTCTTCTGGCAACATATCTCACATATAGGTCTTTTCTTTGTACAAGTTAACATCTTGGACCTCCAGAAGGTGGTCCTCAGGTTCAGCAATAATGTCATCATTACTGTCAAAATGACAACAACTAAGCTCCTTCTTCATCCTGGGGAAGAGGTGTGAGTGCCAACCTCCCCTGATGTTGTCCTCATGGACATCCTTGGGTGATAAGCCTTAGCGACCAGAGTGGTGTATGAATGCATAAAGGCCAATTGTGTCCATTAAGAGCTGACTTGCAATTTTCAATTATCCATTTAAGAATAAGAAATAGAAGATCTGGATTTTTTTCTGTCTTAAGTACACTCTCACAACACAACACAGACAACCATGAAAAGCCTACCGATTGAGGACAACCGCTGTGTACCGCCTCTCCACAAAGATGATTCCACACAGGATGTTGGTGAATGGTGAGGGAAAGTTGGCTTCAGGCCTCTCTTTGGCTTCCACCTCCTCATCCTCATCTTCATCCTCAGAGTCGCTCCAAGACACATAGTTGTCCTGGTTGCGGTTGTTGTACCACTCCACACTTTCAAACTGCTGTCGCTCAAAGGGCTTGTATTCGTGCAGAATCTCAAGCAGCCGCAGGACCTTCGGGGTGACAAACCTGAGGTCCAATGAAGCAGGGGAGAAGTGCTCCTCGCAGAGGGCATGGACTTTGCGTAGGATGGTGTCAGTAAAGAGCAGGAACTTGCGGTTGAGCTCATCCTGTTCATGTTTGATGTACTTCTGAAGTTCCCGCACCATGATGCCTGCTGCTTTATCTGCACACCAGGGTCCAAGTACCTGAAGTACGGCCCAGCAGTCACTCAGGACCTGGATGGGACACAGAGTGAGTGAGGAACAGGTTCATCAGAGCTCATCGCCAAAAATAAGAATGAAGTTAGATGATGGGACAGCCAGCACGCTGCATGCAATTTTAGTATCCACAAAAAGGTATTGAGATTCAAGTTGTACCACCCAAATTTAAAAGAGTGGGAACTCTGCTTAAAAATCAAAAAACAGAATGCAATTATTTGCTAAAAACAGTGTTTACTGAGCCAAGAAGCAATATAGCAGTAATATCCTTTATACAATTCATGTGTTCCACAAAGTGGTGACCCGATCCCATATTTGCCTTTCAAAGATGCCCTTTCAAACCCTGGGGTTTCCACCAATGCATTGCAAGCCAAGGTGTGCCCCCAACCAGGTCTAAGCATCAGGATTTTGGGAAAATCTATTTTCCAAATGCTCCATAACGTGATGGTGACAGAACACAAAAAGTGGAACTCAACTGCGAGGACAGTGCACCACCCAGTTAAGAGCGCATTAGTTAAATTTTAAGGGTTGTGATTAAGTTGGATTCAATGACCCAATAATTAGCTTTGAGAAAATGAGACATATATTGTGAATTTTCTGCGTATTCACCCAGAGACCTGCTCAGTCTTTTTCTGTGCCCGTTGAGGATCTTGGACAGTGTCCGGGTCTAACAGTGCAGCAGAGAGCAGGGTTCCCACTCTTTTCTTGAAATCATTTTCCAGGACATTTTCAGTGATGATCCAGCTGCTACAGTATGACAGCCAGATAATCGCACCATAAACTAATTTTGGCCTTACTCAAAAATAATAATAATAATGATATAATGAACCAAAAATATATTTATTTCAAATACCCCGAGAGAAACATTGTTAGCTTGCTATCTTTTTAGTCTGGCTTTTATGTAGTGTCTTATTATTATACATTTATGGTTTATACTTATTCTATTTATCATTTTTATCTTTATTTGCTGTTTTATCTATATTTTATTGCTTATATTTAAATAAATATATTTTTATTACTAGATTTTATTATTTTAGACTGTTTTTAAGTAAATCTTATTCTGTTGTATTTCATTAGTTATTTCTGTTTTATCGCCATTTTATTGTTTTTATCTTTTTTTAAAGATCTTTTAATATTTTAACTATTTTAATTATTTTAAAATGAGGAATCAACATGGTTTATTGCTGGGAAGAGGTTAACGGACGTCGGACAGGTAACTTGCAAGACATTATCAGTCATGACAGGATAATTACCGGTACCAGACAGACCGGAGCGGACTGTCCTCCTTGCGCCCCAACCGCGTTGCGTCGCCAGGGCAGGGACCGGCCCACGTCACGGGTGTCAGGGGTCTTGCGGCGATGCCAAACCCCGTGGCACAATGAGAGCGAGGAGTGGGAAACAGTGGCGTTGCCGTGCGGGTGAATCAAATGAGCATCAATACTGTAATGTTGGTCTTTAATGATAACCTGGGTCTCGGATTTGAGACAGCTTTTGAACCGCCAGCGGGTAGAATGAACATGTAAGTCTGTCCATTTTTTATTAAAAGCTTGATTTTCGCTGCCTACTTTCCTCATTTCAAGGGTGCAACATTTGAAATGACTTTTCCACTGACTCACCACTTTCCCTGTTGGTCGTCTCACTCGGGCAGCTGCACTGCTGAGCTGACATGCAAATTTGATTGGCTGAGTAGCGTCACGTGAGCCGTTACCGTAAAGGCCTGCAAGCAGAGAAGCGTTGTGCCTCAGTGTCGCCCATTGACGATAGCGTGAGAACAGAAGACGCATGAGAGAACGTTCTAAACCGTTTGCGTTCACTCACAAGGCAGGGAGAGAAGCGGAAGTAGGAGGAATAATTTTCCAGGACATTTTACTTTCTCTCATTTTCCATGTGTTTTCCAGGACGCGTGGGAACCCTGAGAGAGGCTGCTCTCCTCTGCTGGAGACGTCAGTTTAGGACCACAGCAGAATGCTCCACCTCACCCTCCTCTGTTGTCAGCAAGGAGAGTGTTATATTCAATTTCAAAATGAGTAATTAATGCAAAAGTGCCTCTTTATCTATTCATTCCATCAAAAGACACTTTACCACCAGGTATAAAAAATTCTAAGGGGGAGTATCTGTTATTGACCTTTGTAAAAAATTTGCACCCAAACAGATGTAAATATAGGGCTAGTTTTAACTTAAATGGTGATCATGATATGGTCTATAGAAACAATTTTCCTCATCCCCACGACGACATCCATGTTATCTGTTGGTTCAACGAGCTCCACCTCAAGTTAAATCCCACCTCTACATGAAGGATGCAAACTTCCCCCACCACTGGTGCTAAGAAATAGAACAGAGGAAATAAGACAGATCTCTTGAAATGAACCAGTGATTGTTCATTGACTGCAGTGAGTATGAGGATCAGCAGGGGTAGGCCAACCATTAACATAGTAAATGTATATTACAAACATTTATGACAGGATGCTGTTACAGTCACACTCATTTCTTTTCTTGTTGTATTAATAGAAGATAGTGGAAATAAATTCATCTGTATATTTTAATCATGGTGCTTTACAAATACACTATATTTTAAAATTAGTATGATAATATATATATAGTATACATAATGAGGAAAACAAAGTGAATGAATAGGAAAAAAAGATGCATAAAGATAATCGTTTTATCATCGAATCGTAGCCTTTTGAATTGGAATCGAATTGAATCAGAAGGTGCCAAAAGAATTAAACTGTTAAGGCGGACTGCCTTTAATTTAAGAAGATCATCATTGGTTTTACTTCTGATGCCATAGTTTCTCATGTTGGATCCCATGGTGCAGGATTTGAGCCACACTGATTGACGAGGTGTGTTTCCGCAGCATTAAGTAAATACTCTGAAGAAGAACGTATCCTAGACGACAGACCAATGGTAGCGTAGTTCACATCACTCTTTCCTCTTGTTTTGTCACTTGCGCTATTTCATATCAGGCCGTGGGAATTGGATACGTAATAAAACTGGCCTCTAGCCCCCATCCAAATTTTCTCAAAACTTCACAAAAAAACACCACTTGCCCCCAAAAACTGTGAAATCCGTGGCAATTTGCCATCCCTGTACTTTGTTAAACCAAATTTAAACAGTGACACAGTGGTCATCTCTGCCCATGTCTCTAGTATGGCATATCAACTCAGTCAAAACCACTGTTCTACCTAAATCTTTGTACCTCTTTCAGACCTGCTTATTTTTATCCCTTGATTGTTTCATATTTCATGGAAATAAAATAGACTAAATCTTCCTAGCTCTGACCTGTTTTGAGATGAATGTGGGATCACGGTCTTCTCTGGAAAAAGATATGTTGCAGTCGTTCAGGAAATGGAGAGCTTCTTCCAGCTCTGCCTGCAGACGAGAAGAGAGACCACTCTTATCCAAGTAAGGGCCACAGTCCAGCACTACTTCTCTTGGCTGAGACGCATATCTGAAACACATACAACGAACACATTAGACTTCAGCATAAACCGAGTACTCTGTCTGTAAAATGACCTGACAAATAAAATCAATGACTGCAACAGACTGGTAAGCCAGTAACAATTTTGACCCTCTGAATGAATTGTTATCAGTAAATATATTTGTTTACAGTCCCAACTCCAAAGAATTATTATGAGAAATGTCAATAAAACAGAATGCAATGATTTTAATCATTTTTAACTTAAATACAATTTCATAATCAGAATCGGAATCAGCTTTATTGGTCAAATGTGTCCAATAAAACTGATTTTCAGTCCACATCCATTGATGTGGACTGAAAATTACCCAGAAAAGGCAGAAAAGAACGTTGAGGTAGCTTCCTCTGTAACTTGTTCTAATACTGATCGCAGGCCCCTGAATTGAACTGAATCAAAAAGGTATCATGCAGCCTTTGTGATATCAGCAAATGTTGACAGAAACTATATAGAAGACTGAAACAAACTCTTGATTTACACCCATACAACTGGTATTGGCCAAAATTCCTTGTAATACCTGTCTAGTACCACAAGGTCAGTGGCAGTTTCAGCATTGCTCTTCAGGATTCTCTCCAGATTCTGGATCTTCTGCTCCAGTTCTGATGGGTCACACTTTCCATTCAGGATGGAGGCTGTGAGACCCAGGATACGAGGACTACATGAACAACCCTCAAATAGCTGTAGAGTGAGAGAGAGCACAGAGCAGAGCCAGGTGAGTCACGATTCCACTTGGTCTGGCTATAGACTTATTTCCACAGGACTGTGTCAGTGCTGGAGAAAGGTCTGGCTGCACCCATTATCTTTCTGGAGCAGTGGAACAAACTCTCAGGCTTGTTTTTATTTCTTTAAACAAATCACTATTGCCTTATAGGGCACTGAGCCCAGTAACGATGCCCCTGTAAAATAGTATCAAAGGTAACTTTTAGGCACATGGAGGCAAGCCATGCTATTATAATGGCTGCAAAAGTAACAGTTGTTAGCTATCAGAGGCTTGTTGGCCACAGACTGCTGACACAGTGTTCTTGTCTTATGTTCTCTATTTTATTTTATGGACTCATTTATTTGCAATATGAATTAGATGTACAACCCCGTTTCCCAAAAGGTTGGGACGCTGTGTAAAATGTAAATAAAAACAGTTTTCAATGATTTGTAAATCATTGAAACCCCATTATGTAACACTAAATAATAAATAATAATAACTAAATAACACTATCCACTACAGAATCCTGTCTGTTTTTAATACAGTGATGTCCACTACAGAATCCTGTCTGTATTTAATGTAGTGATGTCCACTACAGAATCCTGTCTGTATTTAATGTAGTGATGTCCACTACAGAATCCTGTCTGTTTTTAATACAGTGATGTCCACTACAGAATCCTGTCTGTTTTTAATGTAGTGATGTCCACTACAGAATCCTGTCTGTTTTTAATGCAGTGATGTCCACTACAGAATCCTGTCTGTATTTAATGTAGTGATGTCCACTACAGAATCCTGTCTGTTTTTAATGTAGTGATGTCCACTACAGAATCCTGTCTGTTTTTAATGAAGTGATGTCCACTACAGAATCCTGTCTGTTTTTAATACAGTGATGTCCACTACAGAATCCTGTCTGTATTTAATGTAGTGATGTCCACTACAGAATCCTGTCTGTATTTAATGTAGTGATGTCCACTACAGAATCCTGTCTGTTTTTAATACAGTGATGTCCACTACAGAATCCTGTCTGTTTTTAATGCAGTGATGTCCACTACAGAATCCTGTCTGTTTTTAATACAGTGATGTCCACTACAGAATCCTGTGTGTTTTTAATGCAGTGATGTCCACTACAGAATCCTGTCTGTTTTTAATGCAGTGATGTCCACTACAGAATCCTGTCTGTATTTAATGTAGTGATGTCCACTACAGAATCCTGTCTGTTTTTAATGCAGTGATGTCCACTACAGCATCCTGTCTGTTTTTAATGCAGTGATGTCCACTACAGAATCCTGTCTGTTTTTAATGTACTGATGTCCACTACAGAATCCTGTCTGTTTTTAATGTACTGATGTCCACTACAGCATCCTGTCTGTTTTTAATGCAGTGATGTCCACTACAGAATCCTGTCTGTTTTTAATACAGTGATGTCCACTACAGAATCCTGTCTGTTTTTAATACAGTGATGTCCACTACAGAATCCTGTCTGTTTTTAATACAGTGATGTCCACTACAGAATCCTGTCTGTTTTTAATACAGTGATGTCCACTACAGAATCCTGTCTGTTTTTAATGCAGTGATGTCCACTACAGAATCCTGTCTGTTTTTAATGTAGTGATGTCACTACAGAATCCTGTCTGTTTTTAATACAGTGATGTCCACTACAGAATCCTGTCTGTTTTTAATGTACTGATGTCCACTACAGCATCCTGTCTGTTTTTAATGCAGTGATGTCCACTACAGAATCCTGTCTGTTTTTAATACAGTGATGTCCACTACAGAATCCTGTCTGTTTTTAATACAGTGATGTCCACTACAGAATCCTGTCTGTTTTTAATACAGTGATGTCCACTACAGAATCCTGTCTGTTTTTAATGCAGTGATGTCCACTACAGAATCCTGTCTGTTTTTAATGTAGTGATGTCACTACAGAATCCTGTCTGTTTTTAATACAGTGATGTCCACTACAGAATCCTGTCTGTTTTTAATGCAGTGATGTCCACTACAGAATCCTGTCTGTTTTTAATACAGTGATGTCACTACAGAATCCTGTCTGTTTTTAATGTACTGATGTCCACTACAGAATCCTGTCTGTTTTTAATGTACTGATGTCCACTACAGCATCCTGTCTGTTTTTAATGCAGTGATGTCCACTACAGAATCCTGTCTGTTTTTAATACAGTGATGTCCACTACAGAATCCTGTCTGTTTTTAATGCAGTGATGTCCACTACAGAATCCTGTCTGTTTTTAATACAGTGATGTCCACTACAGAATCCTGTCTGTTTTTAATACAGTGATGTCCACTACAGAATCCTGTCTGTTTTTAATACAGTGATGTCCACTACAGAATCCTGTCTGTTTTTAATGTAGTGATGTCACTACAGAATCCTGTCTGTTTTTAATACAGTGATGTCCACTACAGAATCCTGTCTGTTTTTAATGCAGTGATGTCCACTACAGAGTCCTGTCTGTTTTTAATACAGTGATGTCCACTACAGAATCCTGTCTGTTTTTAATACAGTGATGTCCACTACAGAATCCTGTCTGTTTTTAATACAGTGATGTCCACTACAGAATCCTGTCTGTTTTTAATACAGTGATGTCCACTACAGAATCCTGTCTGTTTTTAATACAGTGATGTCCACTACAGAATCCTGTCTGTTTTTAATGCAGTGATGTCCACTACAGAATCCTGTCTGTTTTTAATACAGTGATGTCCACTACAGAATCCTGTCTGTTTTTAATGTAGTGATGTCACTACAGAATCCTGTCTGTTTTTAATACAGTGATGTCCACTACAGAATCCTGTCTGTTTTTAATGCAGTGATGTCCACTACAGAGTCCTGTCTGTTTTTAATACAGTGATGTCCACTACAGAATCCTGTCTGTTTTTAATGTAGTGATGTCCACTACAGAATCCTGTCTGTTTTTAATACAGTGATGTCCACTACAGAATCCTGTCTGTTTTTAATACAGTGATGTCCACTACAGAATCCTGTCTGTTTTTAATGCAGTGATGTCCACTACAGAGTCCTGTCTGTTTTTAATACAGTGTCATCTGAGGGCCTGAAGATCACGGCCATCCAATATTGGTTTTCAGCCTTCGTTGAAGGTTGATTCAGAAGCAACTCAACTTCTTTTCTTAGCTTGAAGACATTTCACCTCTCATTCTCATCTGAACTGTTGGTACGGGGTCAGGATATTTATCCACTTCCAACTTTTTTGGAAATGGGGTTGTACAATAAAATGGTGTATTAAGGCAGTCATACAAGAAAATGTACTTATGGAGCTGGGAGAGAGGGGTAATATGCCAGGAAAAACTCTGAAATTGAAGAGGTACAAGGTCAACCTCATCAAACCAGAGACATCACTGTTTAAATGTGTATTATGGCTGCAGTGGATGACATTATCAAATTGTTAAAAATCAGACTGATCGATAAGGAAATACTGAAATCCACAATTACCATATTATTGTAAGCACTGAGACTTTAAAGAGATATTGCCATGAAGAAAACAACATACCGATTTAAATTTACTCTGAAAAAATTGTGGCTCTTATATGAGACTTTCTTTTTCTCTCTCAGATCATTGCCCCTCTCCCGAACTCTGTGTTTTTTTTCCTTTTACCTATAATGGCCCTATAACATAAAAATGGCCCTGTGAATATGTAAAAACAATTAAGTTAATTCAATTCCACACATAAACTAAGATAAGATAAGATAAGATATCCCTTTATTAGTCCCACAGTGGGGAAATTTACAACAGTGGGGAAATTTACAATCTCATCTCAGATTTTATCCTGCCTATTAGGCAGCTGGGCTGCAGGACTACTAAAGAAACCAGTCTCACCTTCATTATCTCACAGTAGGGGTGGTCTGTAATGGCCAGGTGACAATCATCAAAAACCACCAAGTTGATTTTAGACAACTGTAAGATTTTATTCTTCAGAATGTGCAGGAAGATGTGACAAGTCATGACCAGCACCTGAATGAGAGAACGTTGAGACATGAAGATTATCGTCAGCAGAGAGCAGTGTGTTTCATTCTGACTACAGAATGACACTGATAAGAAAGCACAGGACTACCTGCAAAAAGTCAACAATTTGAATGATCCCAATTATTCTGAGTCAAACCTCACACTGCCAGTTGTGTGCTTTGTCTAATGCCACAACTCCACCAATGTGCTATCATAACAGTAGACTTGGAAACTCTATGCAGACAATAATAATGTATCTCAACCCTAGATCTGCATTTCTAAAAGCATCAAAGGGCTGCTGGTGGCTGGATGTCATTTGGTTCCACACCGGTTTCCACCACACATGGCTCCCCTGCTGTTTTAGAACAGAACCTCTCTTTTATGTTCAACTTTGTAAAACATCCTGCTGATGAAGAAAGTCAACAGAGCAGACACAGGGAGAGGAACAGAAAGAGACAGGGCGGAGTGTCCCTGCCACAGTTACACAGTAACAATGAACTGACTCAAACAGCACTGACCTATTTTACCAAATACACAACATTCATGTATTTCTATTTACCTTTTTATATTTCATACACTCTGATTTGATCATTTCTTGTATGCTAAAAAGAACATATACACAAAGGTTTTACATAGACCAGGATATGAGTAAGGACCTTTGACTTGCTGAGGATTTGATTTCAAACGTAATTAGAAATGGGCCTTTCTATCTGGTCATCCTATGGCCATTAAATTAGCAGAAAATGTAAGATAAGATAAGATATCCCTTTATTAGTCCCACAGTGGGGAAATTTACAGTATTGCAGCAGCACAGTGTACAAAAAACACAGCAGGAGGAGGGGAAATAATATTTTAAAAAATACAATACAATAAAGGAGGGGGTAAAGTGTCTCAAAAATATTTCACAAAAAAAAAATACTATTACAAAAAGTGTCTCAGTATTTCAATACAAGTACTACAAATTGTTTGGTCTACTAGGAGCAGTGCTGATTGTACAGTCTAACAGCTGCAGGAAGGAAAGACTTGCTCCTTCAGGCACTTTGGGTGAAGCAACCTGTCGCTGAAGGAGCTCTCCAGTGCTGTTACTCGGTCCCGCATCGGGTGGGAGTGATTGTCCATTATGGATGACAGCTTAGTTGTCATCTTCCTTCCTCCCTGTGCTATATTGTGTCCATATTAGGACGATTGGGTAATGTAAATGTAATGTAAAAACCTGTGTTGTAAACTGGTATTAAATGACCACTTAGGGCTGTTGTTAGACCAGACAGGACACTCTTACAGAGTGTCTACACTCCGACATGTAATCATTGAACCAGTATAAGATAAAATGTACTTTATTCATCCCACAGGGGGAAATTCCTAAAAGCAATGACGATGAGCCCACCTGGTTCTGCATTATTTCTTGACTCCACTGTTGGTCAGTCCATACTTTGGTCTCCTCCAAATCAGTGTACTCTCCCACCAGGAGGTCTGAGTGAGTCCTGACTGCGGCTGCTTGCTGAACTACAGACACAGCTGGACAATGTAGACCAGAGATACAGTAAATTACTGGGAAAATATTCAAGTCAAATCACTCACTCCATTTCAATTCAAACAAGCATGAAGTACTCCGGATCTCCAGCCATGGGTGTGTTTCATTGAAGAAAACTTTATTCAAGTTAACTGCAATTCTTGTTAGTTGCTGTTTGAAATTTTCAAAAGTGAAATAAATAATATGCCAAAAATGTCCAAATGATCAAAAGGCACCTCTCCAGTAGATGGGAGATGTGGATATAAAGTCTGTACATAATGTGAAAAAATGTTGACCAGTTTTTGAAACTAAACGTGATTGACAGAAGGACAGAACCTGTTCCCATATCCACACCCCCACTTCACTCTTAGTGGGGGATATTTAATAGTTAATTAATTTCAAACAAAAATACTCTTCGATAGTCGCTTGGTACTGTTTGACGACTATTTACATGTACATGACTATATAGTTGTGATTTTACTTTTACTTGGTTCTGCACCTCATTGAATTATTCATTATTTTCCCACACTGAACTTTTTGGTGGTTGTAGTGTTTCAGCACCACACCCATTTTACCTACACCTGGTGGTCATAGTGTGTTCTTCTTTTGTTAATAGCAGTTACAACCAGCTTGTAGGTGTATTGCTGCCACCTTCTGGCAGTAGTACTGCATTACTACCAGGTGCAGGGAAAAACAAAATGATAATGGTGCATACTATTTGATTTTTTATAATTCAGACTATTTGAATATTAAAAAATCAATGTCCATCCCTAATAGTCAATAATGAGACAAGTGTCACTTGAGCATGAACATACCATTTTCAAAAGAGACAGAGTAAAGCACATGGAAAATTCAGTGGAACATCAAAAGTAATAGCAGGCATAGTGTAGAGCAGGTACCTGTGTTCACCAGAAAAATAGTCCTTTTCGCATTTTCTCGATAAAGTCCACGGATTTGGTGGGAGAGCTCTTTTGTTAAAAGCACTGCGATAAAGGTCTTCCCTGAGCCAGTATTCAAGCAGACGATAGTATTGTGTTCAAGAGCTGCTTCAAGAAGTTCTACCTGTGGAGGAAGTGTCAGTTAATAAAGGAAGGTGTCATCTAAAATAAACACAATATAGAAATACATTTATAACAAAAAACTGCAATGTAGCAAAGTAGTGCTTAGTAGAGGTCGGTCATAGTCTGTACATTCTACACAATACACCAAGCAGCTAGTAAACATGGATGACAGCCTTCTTACCTGATATTTCCTAGGTGTATAGATGTTATCATGGATAGCCTCCTGCTGCCATGGCAGACCAAAGAAAGGCCCCATGGGTGAAGTGGCAGGGGTGACAAGCTGTAGGCCTGCCATGCTTCAAAGAGGTGGAGGTGAGGGACTGGGCTCCTCCAGTCGTCCACTTTATCTCATTTCATCAGTCTCTTCTTCTCACAAGTTCACTGTCAGATGACATGAGGACACTGTGTTGATGCCATGTAAACAGCAGATACAGCAGCTGAGACTTCAGCCCGTTATGCAGCCTGTTCAAGGCAGGACTGTTGAACCTTTACTGTGCTACATCCCTTCTGTATGGAAATTCCAAAGGCTGAATGGGAGGTCATCGTTGTTCTGCCTCTGAGGCAACAGTGAGGTAGTAACTGCCAACCCTTTTTAACAGATTGACAATATTGTCACAACAAAGATCTTTCTCTACACCTCCAGTTGGTTTAAACTGAACAAAACAACAACGGTGCAAGGTGTGATGAGGTGTTTTGAGATAGCATATAGACATTCCAGCATCCAGGTGTGATGTATAAAATAGTAGTGTCAGCATCTGATGTGACATGGCAAAAACAATTATTTACCTGCCCTGTGACGTTGCAGTTTCTCCTCTGCTCAAGGGCTAAGGAACCCCCGGAGCTTCTGCTGTCTCCCCAATCTGAAGACATTTTGGCTTAATTTTCTTCTTCTGCGAGTTAGCTGCTAACTGTAAATAGTTGCTTTTTAAGTCCAATGCTTGTGGATCACACACATAATACGTTATCGAAATGTCACACCCCATCCTGTCCTACTGCCTCACCAGCTCACGCTTTTTAATGCACACTGTCAATTTCGTGCTATTACTACCTTTGCTGCCAGCTCAGGGGCAACAAAGGTCTGAATGTTTTTGTAAGATTTATACAGAATGGTTATAATGGGCACAACAGATCCACCTTTAACAGGTGGCTAAAGGTGGCTAATGCCTCTATGAAAGGAATAAGCCGGCGAGGCTGCAGGACAGGACATGGGTCTGATACTTTGATGACATGATGTGTGCACGACCCACAACCACGACATTTAAAAAGCAGCTAGTAGCAGTTAGCAGCTACCTAAACGAAGAAGAACGTCAACTAAAAATGTCAACAAGAGACAATGCCAAGTTCAGGAGCTCCTTACCTACCAAGCAGAGGATGACATCAGTCCCCATATAACAGGGATGGTAAATTATATTATTAACATATTATTACATTGTTTAGAAAGCGCTGCTCGACACATGTAAAACTTCATACTCAATGCCAACGCTGCTGTGTTGTATGTTAATGCCATTTTGTTTGTGGAACCTGAGCCAGTCCCTCTAGTATTTCGCGTTTGCTATATATGTGTGTGTGTGTGTGTGTGTGTTTGTGTGTTTGTGTATACAGCAATGCTGCCGTATTTGGCTCCTATTTTCACTGTCAGTACGTTACAACCTAATGGTACGATGTGTTCATGATCAGTAGTATGATTATAATGGTTGAACTGTGAACGTAACATAATGCTGTTTAAGTAATCAGCTCACCATTCCTATGAGCAGTGGGAACTGTGAACCAGACTTCTCCACCATGAACAGGTTAACTCACACAACTCATTATTACTTTTAGCAATATAAATAAATATAAATCTATCTTTAAATTTAAGAATTCACTAAACAAAGACAAATCTTGACTGTTGGTGGGTGAAAACTGACCTCAGGAAAAGGCTTTAGGAGAGCAGACTGTATGAAAATCTCAATAAATGCACCCCCAGTGGGAAAATTTCCAAATCATGATGCCATGGTGAAATTTTTCTCCAAGCCAAAGAAGATCAATGCAGCAATAAGTCATGAACACTGTGTTCAGGATGGGCTGAGTGTGTACTTTGCACAACTGAGTAGTTTTAACAGTCATGTGACTGTATTACACGTGTATGATATTATATTTCATGTGGGATTGATATTTTGATTTATTTTTTATACAGTCTTGAACGACTTATTTAAACTTTAGTGAACCACATAATTTCCTTTATTTGCTGTAACTTCTTCCAGTGAAGTGTGGTAGTGTGTAATAAATAGAGTAGTATGAGTATAATGGTTGAACTGTGAATCCAACATAATCCTGTTTAAGTCATTTTAATTCTAGTTTTACATGGAAAAAAATAACCACAAATTTGGTGTGTGTGTCGTCTCTATTGGCTCTTGCCATTGGGCCTAAAAGAATTTCTAGGGGAAACACTGATATAAATATATACATCACAACTCATGTAAACGCCAGATCTATTAGATCACAACTCATGTAAACACCAGATCTATTAGATCACAACTCATGTAAACACCAGATCCTATTAGATCACAACTCCTGTAAACACCAGATCTATTAGATCACATCTCATGTAAACACCAGATCCTATTAGATCACAACTCCTGTAAACACCAGATCTATTAGATCACATCTCATGTAAACACCAGATCCTATTAGATCACAACTCCTGTAAACACCAGATCTATTAGATCACATCTCATGTAAACACCAGATCCTATTAGATCACATCTCATGTAAACACCAGATCCTATTAGATCACAACTCATGTAAACACCAGATCCTATTAGATCACAACTCATGTAAACACCAGATCCTATTAGATCACATCTCATGTAAACACCAGATCCTATTAGATCACAACTCATGTAAACACCAGATCCTATTAGATCACATCTCATGTAAACACCAGATCCTATTAGATCACAACTCATGTAAACACCAGATCCTATTAGATCACAACTCATGTAAACACCAGATCCTATTAGATCACAACTCATGTAAACACCAGATCTATTAGATCACATCTCATGTAAACACCAGATCCTATTAGATCACATCTCATGTAAACACCAGATCCTATTAGATCACAACTCATGTAAACACCAGATCCTATTAGATCACAACTCATGTAAACAGCTGAGACGAAACCTTCAATCAGAATGAAGAAAAGTGTCCATATAAACCCAGCTTATGTCACTATCAGGAAACGCTAGCACACACACACACACCAAACTAATTATTCATTATTACACTGCATTTCAGGAGGTTACTGTATGTGACAGGAGGTTTTTGTTGTGTGTGAGCTCACCAAAGTGAATTCCTAATACCCTGAATGTAGTTTATTTAAAGCTTTTGTAGAACATGACCACAGCCTTTTCAGAGGTTGACAAAAACAGGTTTCATCTGAGCTTGAGACCAAAAGTGCTGAATGGAAAGAATAAAGATTGAATGTCTTCTGAAATATACTTACAGGTAAAAACTGAGTGGATAAGCAGACAATACTTAAATCTGGGCTTCATGATAAGGTATCTCTTAATTCCTGATCCTCACCTACATTTACGTTGAGACAGACCTGAGAAACAAAACAGAGAACACTGTTATAATCATGCATTTCAGACATACGCTGTTGATTTGACATCGATATACCACCAATAAATGAGAATGAAAAATTATTCGGGCAGCAATTATACCCCACCATATTCTCTTTATGGTCTGCAAAATCAAAAGCAGAGGAAAATGAGAAAACTAAACATGGTCCCCATGATATGCTCAGGAAGGTTCACTGAGCAGAGGGAAGAAGAGTCCATCACTAAGAGAGCCAACACGACAACCTCTAATGTGAGGACTGCTGATCCACAATTCCAGCAGTCAACCCTGTCTAACTAACAACTAAACTAAACGTCTGGTAGGAATGTATTGAATGACAGCATGATTGCCGAACATGTACAGAACTGTGTGGAACAAACAATTTGTTTAAAATCACCTTTTTGCTTCTACTAGCTGTCACAGCAGGCGACATCGACAGATGTCAGCACAGCTTGGTGTGCGGCACCATGTGAAGATATGCCAAGATATGCCAATGATAGCTACAGGATCTTAAGAAAAATATGGACCTAATCAAAGTGCAGTACTTAAATTAAATACAAAAGCTGAACACTAGTTGGCATAATAAACCTATTATTATTAATATTATTGTTACATTAATGTACATGTAGGATCCATTTCCAGAGCCAAGAGTATGTAGGAGCCTACATTGTTCCAGGATCATATTTGTGCTTTGGGTCACCATATAGGTGGGAACTTTCACTCAGGGGACAGTTGTTTCTGGACAGAGGAGCACAAATTATTTTTTGACAATGCAAGGCCAACACTGAATTGCTGTACTGGTGAAATGTTTGGTTGTATGGAGATTTATGAACTTGTGAGTGTCACATGTGGAAGTACATTAAAGTGAGCAATAAATATTCCTTCATAGACAAGAAGCAGACGTCATACTCTGATTTTACTAGACACTAAACAGTGGTACAGCAAACATATAATGTGCCTGTCTATGCACCCCATAGCTGAAAGGCTAGCTTGGTTGATCCTCTGCCTGTGGAGCCATCCCTGGCTGTTTATCTGACCCAGTTTCACAACCATGGTGTGAGACTTCTCCACAGCTCAGCTGGATAAAACATACTGATATACAGGCACAGCTCGGGCGCTGAGCTCCGTCCCCATGCTCCAAACTTATCAAACCATGTGTCTGGTGGAATGTCAGACACTAGTACCCCTGATGTTCCTCTGGCGCCTCTTCTTAGTGAAGTCAGGATTGCCACGGATTATATTCTTATATATATTCTGATATTATTTTCTTTGTGTCGAGCTGTCCTGCAGTCTCCCTGGGCAGAGGGTCTTCAACTTCTACAGTGGTGGCACAGAGATCCGTGTGGCTGACTGTCCTAGGGATGGGAATATCAAGTATCAGGCTCAGGCTCACCCAGCCCCCAACGCGAACGCAGAAACACACTGACGGGAGCCAATTTTTCAACTAAACAAGTTATCGGCTCACATGCATGATCATCATAGTTTCTCCAGTCTTGCGGTGATAGTTTTTCTGGATGAAAACCGTCACCTTCAATAAAGCTGATGGGAAGTATGTCTTTAGCCATCATCTGTGAGATGACGGTCGTTGTTTATTCTGCAAGTCTTCTGCCAGGTAAAACTATCTGCTCACATGTCTACAACAACTATGCACAATCATTTGAGAGCAAAGTACCAGCAGAAGAAGATCCATCCACAGTTCAACAATCAATGGGTAGTTCTGTTGGCAGAACAAGTAAGTTTGATGTTAGACGTCAAGTCAAGTTAGTTTTATTTATATAGTGCCTAATCACAACAAAAATTAAAGGCACTTTCCAGGTCAGAGCAGGTCAGGACAGACCCTGTATTCTACAGAGACCCGACAAGCACTTGGCAAGCACCTGTCTTTTAACAGGCAGAAATCTCGAGCAGATCCCGAACTAAGGTGGGCGACCCTCTGCTACAAACAGCCATGACATGCTTCCAATCAATTAGTAGGCAAACAGTGTGGTATTTTTGGTTGAAATGCCCACCCTATTAAAGATGCATGCGTTTCAGCACTGTGCTCTATCTAACCAGCTGTGTGCACCATGTCACCTCCACAGGACGCTGACGATAACGTCGTCTTGCATGTCTGCTCTTGACCCTTGGAGGGAGGTGGCTGCTCTGTGAGGCGTGTCCCATACTACATGTGTTGTTCCAAATGAATTGACTGAAAAGGAACAAAATGTTACAATTATAACTTCTGTTCCCTGAACGAGATTAATGAGGAAGAGCACTTGGCTGCCCTGCTGGACTTGGTGAAGAGCGGCTATCGAACTGAAGGATGACTGTGATGATGGAGGTATTTATGTGCGCATGAGACTTCACACACATCACCACAGGTCACCTGCCGTGAATAGAGGTGTCTTCAGTAAGGACATTCAGGGGTCATGATTTCCCATACTACATGTGCTGTACCTCATTCCTCTCCTTCTGAGAACAGAAGTTATAGTCATAACATTTCTAGGGCTGCCACTAACAACTATTTTTCTATCGATTTATCTAAACGATTAATTTTCTCCAAATCTAAGTAAACATTCAATCTTTCACTCGTGCTGCTGTTATGCTAGGGTGACTTTGCATATGGTACAAACCACTTTCTTGTTTTCTCTTAACTGGAAGTACTTTCATACTTTTGAAGCCTTTGGTCATGAGAAACTAGTTTGAACAGTCTGCTGCCGCCGCCATTTTCACAGTCCGTCGTGTCGCTCAGCAAAACAACTTCACAATGTATGAAGAGCTGCTTCGACTTAAAAAATTGACGTCGACGCTCATCGATTACGTCGGGTAGTCGCAGCAGCCCTAAACATTTCATTTCAATTATATGAATTGAAGACAAGCAAACATGGACCGCTGGTTAAAACACAATTATTCGAAATCTGAAGTGGAGCCCATTCAGGAAAAAAACATGCCAAATCAGCAAAGTCTGTGATGTCATGTGAATGTGGATTCAGAAATTCACTGAATGATACACACCAAACTGATGCTAATTTCAGAGCTTGGCCTTCCCCAAGAACAGTCTCATTTTAACAAAGTGTTTATTAAGTTGAAAGAGATGAAGAGCAGGAGACAGAGGTCAGGGAAAGAATAAAGCATGTCATGGAGCCAAAAGAAAAGAGCCACAGAAGAAAGACTAAGGACACTGATGCAACTCAAAGAGATGACTACTGAGAGAGGAGGAGAAGAAAGAAACAAGTCTCAGCATAAAATTCAGAAAATCCCTTGTTGGAGGAGAGTGAGTAAGAAAAGGATAAAGTCAGAACTGTACTAACCTCACAAGTGGTATCACCCCAAAGTGTATAAATCCCCACTATGTTTAGCATTTAAGGGGGGAATTCCCCCTCATTTTGACAAATGAATTTCAGACCTGGGTTAACAGAGTAAAAGAACAAGAACAAGTCAAGGGTCAAACATCGTTACGCTGACGGGATACTTTGTTGGACAATACAAATCAAACTCACCACGGGCACAGAACTTGAATAATCAAGTTAGAAGGCTAAAATTAAAAATCTTCAGCCTAACAGGAATGTTGAATTTGGAAATCATATCGATGAACTGGACAACAAATACATAAAACCAAGCAGGAAACGATTCTCACAACAACGAAGTAAATGAATATCAGATCCTAAACATGCCACATTTGATGTGATATTAAAGAACTACTGTTGAGCTGACTTGTCATTTATTTGTATGCTAACTTTGTTTATTTGTGTAAGCCAATTGAAAGGATTATTTTTAATAGTATCTCAGGAAGAGATCAGAAATAGTATTTCTGTTGACAGCAGTAGAGTATCCTCTTATGTTTCTGCTGTATATTGTTATACAAAAATTCACTGCAATACCCAACGCTAGCAGCATGTGTAAATGAGAACCAGTGTATGCCAGTGAGAAGTTGTATATGATAATGGGGTGTTAGTGACACAGTAGGACAAGAGGCAACAGTGACATACCAATCAATATTTACTTCCTAAACAGGATTGGAAAACAATCAACCACTTTCTGATTTGTATCTTCACCTGACATGAAGACTTCTGTTCCTTAACTTACAATTTGTCCCTTCACAGTATTTTGTTGAGAACAGGGCAAACAAACATGTCAATGACAAATAAAAGTAACAAAGAGAAAAGTTGGTCTGAAAAGGGCTTAATAAACATTGATCCACATGCTTTAAATTCCTGAATCTTTCAAACCTGTGAGTTCATATTGCCATGCCATTTTTGAACGAGTGGCTGCCAGATAGAGAGGGAAGTGGCTCTGTCGGATACGTCAACCATGGCATACATGTAAAACATAATTTTCCAAATATTGGCCAGAATATTCCATTTTTATTGCATCATATCAAATGGTTATTAGGAACTTAAAGGCCCAGGACCAGTATGATATTCATCTCTGCATTTCCCTCGACTCAGTGCACAGAGGTAAACGAGTAATCTGTGAATTTTGCACAATATTAGTTTCCTCTCTCAAAATGTGCTTACTAATTCATGGGTAATAACTAAACGCTTGACCATTAATGTTATTAGCAGAGACCATGCTGAGTAATATTGGCTAGCTAGTCAGCAACTAAGCAGCTCAATTGCTGCAAGCATATATTTTTAGATAACGTTAGCCGAGTCAGCACATTAACAGAATAGTAAAGCAAATGTATTAAATATTTACAGTCTCGTTTGAAAGCATCTACACACTAAATAGCAAAACACCATCTCGAGGTCCCTGGCCTCTTATTGGTATGAACCGTGACGTTAGCTAGCTTACACTAACACATTGGTGGGTGCTAACGTTAAGACATGACACATTATCTCATTTACACAGCTGATCGTAAAGAAATGGCGGAGCTGAACCGTGTGTCAGATATCACATTAGAACTTACATAGCGTTATCAACTGCTAAAAATCTCTTCACTTATGACAGCCAACCAAATTGCAGCGTTCAACGAGGTAACTTAACCTAGCCTAGCATGAGCAGCGACTGTTAAATCATAGGGCTCGCGCCTGACTGGGACCTGTTACTGACCCGACTGTTTTGATGGCTGAAGGCATACATGTCTGGGTGTGCTTTGCCCGGCCTCGACTGCATGATTTATGGAGCTAAGCTTGGGCTTGGCTTCACCCTTAATTTATAGCGTGTAATGCAACACGTCTTGACAGTAACAGCAGCCACCATGCACCATCACCAGCCAGCTTGTTAGCTAGCTAGCTAATAGCTAGCGAGGCCAAAACATGCAAAAGAGTAGCGCTATTCAAGACAGACAAATCACAATATTCGGTACATAATGTCACCTGATGTGTGGTTTTCAATTGATGGTCTGGGATAAAGAGATTTGAAATCGTTCGGTGGATAACGTAATTGCCATTCACTCCACAAGTCTCGCTTTAGGGCAGCTCTTCCACGGAGGGACGACTTCCTTTCAATTGAGCCTCTGCTACGCCAAAACGTCGACGTAAACTTCGTGAGTGCCTGTCGCAGTCGCAGGCATCTACGTAAACTTCGTAAGAGCCTGTCGCAGTCTAAAATATCACTGTAAACCTTTTAAGTGCATTTCGTGCGTGATGTGCTATGTTAAATGTTCAGGCAGGTATTCCAGAAAGCGAGTTTCGTGGAAAGTTTGAGTTTGTTAAGTCTGAGATGAGGGAAACTCTGGGATTTCCGTTCCAGAAAGTGAGGTAAATTAAACTCTGTGAACGTATAGCCTACTGCTAGCTGGCTGCTTGAGGTCAAGACTAAGTGACTTCCACCTCTGACATTTTACGCATCTCAACCACTGCTCTCAAACCATACCTCAGTATCAGCCTTCTCATTAGTGTCAGTAAGTTACTAGTTTGTTGGTCATCTAATTCATAAATTCATGTTTTGAATTTGTGTTTCTAGTTTCTGAGTGTTTTGAATTTGTGTTGGAAAAATCTGCTGTGTCAGCTTTTTTAAATGGTAACATCTGTCACTATTAACACTTAAAGTCAAAAACACAGTTATGCACTTGAACGTATGGAACTTAATGTATTAAACTTGTGAATAAGATTTGCCTCTAACTGTCGGTGTGATGATGTACCTGTAGATGTGACACTAACGACTGCTGTCTGAACGATCTTGTGTCAAAGACCAGAGCAGGTTTCATATGTTTTGAACTTAGAGGTACAGACAATATTTCATCACCCATAATAAGTCATGTTTAAAATGAACCTGAGGTAAAGATATGTATTTGCTTCATGGAAGTTTGAGGTATTCCAGACCGTTTGTTCTTTATGTTATCTGACTCTCCAGATGTGAAACAAAGGTAGAATTAGTTTGTTGAGACCTGTTCACACCTGAGTGGCTTACATTTGGTTACATTGTCATTTGAAGAAATGACAATAGTTGTGTCATTGAAAATAAAATAGTTAAGAACCGTGCAAAAAAAATGTCAGGAGGGACCGTTTAATGCCCTATGGCATTTACACATTATCAAATCTGGCCCTCTTTGAAAAAAGCTTGGACACCCCTGGGCTAGAGAGGAAGACGAACGGCCCAGGCAAATAAAGAGTCAGTAACTGCAGTGTTTCTGCAAGTAGAAAAAGTATAGAATAGAATATAACTTTATTGTCATTGTAGAACAATGAAAGGCAGTTTAGCAGCTCTTAGATTAGCAACATGTCAATACAACTCAAGCACACAAAACAACAGTCTGTCCAGTCACACTCTCAGCACAACAGTTTATAAATACTTCATGTATACAACATGATGTGGAAGCAGGAATTGTTAACTGCTATTGGAGACTCTGAAGGACTACCAGTCCTATGGGACTGATCATATACATCGATACCTCTGCTTTAACTGCTTTGTATTTACTAGGTACATTAACACAACCTCCTCTAACATCGCCATATTTGTTGTTGGTGAAACCTTTGACTCTTCACTGCCCTCTTGTAAAAGCATCAATGCCAACATAAAAGATGGATGGAAGTATAAGGCCATTGACGGACACACAGTTTGAAATGGATGTATCTATATTTGTCTGTAAATGAATAGGGTTGGGGTTGGTCATAAATGAACCTTTTAGTTTTGCTGTAGTTTATTTTTGCCGGGACAGTGCACAATTAAAAGTAATTGCACCAGAGTTAGCTTGCAGCTAATTTACAACTAGTATCTGGGCAGGTAGATGAAAACAACCACAATATATAAAAGTCCATCAGTGTGAGACAATAAATAAGATCAGCAGCCCATAATAAATACAATAAGTACAAGGCAATCATTAAAGGCAGTCAGCGGGATGCAGAGTGTACTTCTTAAATACATTTTAGACTGGGGTGACTAGAAATTTTGTGGACTTTTAGAGGGTACTGAAAGGCTGCACTAGTGCAACATACAACCAGCAGAAAGACCGGAGTGGACCAACGAAGGGGCTGTCACATCTGAAAAACAAACAAACCCCACAACAGTGTGAGGAGAAGACCAATTGGCTGCAGTGCAGATATCACCTAGATACCCCATTAACAATAAGCCCCATGATGTTGCCACGCCCCTGGTCGAATGTACCGTCACACCCGGGCAACATAAGACCACTGCTGCTCCAAGGGAAAAGCCTCCACAATCTGCCTGTTAAAGTCAGTTTCTCTCTCTACTGTCTCCATGTTCCTCTCATGGAGGATTGTTGGGTCTCTGTAGAATAAAGAGTCAGTCTAGAGCTGCTCTGTTTGGAAACTGCCTTGATATAACTTTTGTTCTTATTTGGCTCTATAAAAATAAATTGACTTGACAATTCAGTCAGAAAGCCCCTGTTTAGACAGGACCTTGGCCCTAGCTGGCTTAACAAAGCAGACAAACAACTGGTCACAAAGACGCACACTGGGTGTGATCTGTTTGTGTGTAGCACACACACAGGGCAGAGGGAATGCAACCTCCTCTGCTCCTCGGATGCAAAAAGGGGGGGAAAGAAGCTCAAGAACTCAAAAGCCATAGGGCTTTAGGCTGCAGAGATAACTGTAATCCAGGTGTAAAGTAACCTCAGATAGCGCAGTGGTTAGAGCGCCCCATGTATTGAGGCTAAAGTTCTCTAGCGGCCGGTGCGGGTTCTATTCCAACCCATGGCCATTTGCCGCATATCTTCCCTCCACTCTCCTTCCACATTTCCTGTCACCTCTTCGGCTGTCCTATCAAAATAAAGGCATAAAAAAAAGTAACCTCAGGACCATCTGATGTGAACTGGATATGGGAGGGATGCACCGATAAAGCCTGAGGATCAGACTCAACGGGCTCAGGAGCCTCAAGTACCAAAGCTAAGTCCCATGAGGAGACGCTGGATTTAAACACAGGCCTCAGCCGGTGGTTAAAGCCTCAAAAAACACATGGAGGATCGATAGCACACCGTCACTCATAGCCAATGAAACAGGGAGATACGGCAGCCTACACCTACACAATGGAAAAGTACAAAAACATTTTTTCATTCAGTTTATAAAGTTATTGTTCTGTAAATAGTTTTCTAGTAAATAATAGATACAGCAACTCACCCTTTTCTGGTTTGAGCCTCACCCATCCCGTGTGTGAACACGGACCATGCATTCAGAACAGATCCTGTAATGGCGTACTTGCTCATCCCTATGCTTGAGGCAACTAAATGATGATTAATGTGTTTTGGTTGTTTCTGTTTACCTTAAATCATTCCATTAAAGGGAAAAGGGAAACATGGTTGATGCCTTGAAAGGTCCATTTTCACTCTGTGACCAGGCGGAGCTCAAGGATTTCAGTTTTGGCTGTGTGTTTGTTCCAGTTAATACTGTTTGCCTTCCTTTGGTGGTTTCCAAGTATTCTCACTAGAGCAGAAAGAACTGATAGCATTTTGTGGAGGTAGACAAATACACCTGGTTGATTATGACACATGCTAAATCTTAATTCATTACCAGACAGATTTTATTGATTAGAAGTGCTCAAATCATGTGAAATATGAAACACATCTTCCTGTCTATTGTGTGTCTGCTGTGGATTGTGTTCATGTCAAACACTGACATTTTAATCCTATTTAGGGATATTCCATCTTTGTGTTGCTGATCTTGCTGGATGTTACCTGTTGATCAATTAAAAGCTTATTGAACAGTCTGTCAGGCCAGTATGAAGAAGGAATATTCTTCCAGACATGGTTTTTAGGTTCTCCTCATCTCAAAAGGAAATGTATTAGCAGCTAAGAAATGAAGTGACTTGTAGACTTGGTGACCTGCAGTCTAACTGCTGATACATTGTACACAGCTGGAAACTGATCAATCAATCATTTACTTTGGCTTCAGTATGTCTATCTGCAGACTCACAGGAGCAACAAGACACACCTACCCCATGATTATTTTATATAGAGTAGTCTTTGTTGTCTATTCAAATGTTTATTTGAAGAATTAAGAGAAAAAACTTGGCAACATATTTTCTGCCAGTCATCCAGGATGGGCGACAGATGTCCTGTGGGAATAACTGGAGTGTTGGAACATTGTATAGTAACTGTCCAAACAATACGTATACTATGACAGTAAGTATGTTGTCTATACTGTGTGCAGTTAGATAAAACACATCCACACCCACACTGGAGATGGCTGTATGGATGACCTCCAGTCAGTGGATGGAGGAGCTGGGTTTCTCCTCAGGTCGGCTGGTGTGGAAGAAAGACCAAAAGAAGGAGACGAATCATAGACAGACTACAGACGTGGTTCAGAAATAACACTTTTCATTGCAAAGCATTCTCTTTCCATTGGCAGGTTTGGACAAGCTCAAGCATAAAACATTTACTTATCATAAAACTTTTTAAAAATCCATTCATACATCTTATGAGCCATAAAATATCACAAATACACATCTGTTTAACAATATAGAGCTTGGCTGATGCTTTAGTACAAGAGTTCTACTAGACCTTCTGCTGTATGTGGTAAAAACAGCATTTCCATTAGTGGTCAGCTTTTTGTATTATACAGTATATACTTATGTACTTTTTATTATACGTTTTTATTGTTTTACAATAGTGCAACAACTCCAGTGACCCTCCAATGGGTTAAATGGCTATTCAGATCCATAAATTCATAGTGTACACACAAATATCATATGTATACATATACATATATCTATATATATCTATACATATAGATATATATATACACACACATCACATATATATAGAGATATATCTATATATCTCTATATATATATATATATATATATCTATATATCTATATATAGATATATATATATATATATATATGTATATATATATATATATATATATATATATATATACACAGTACCAGTCAAAAATTTGGACACAGTTTCCCATTCAAGTGGATGGGAAGGTATGTCCAAACTATTGACTGGTACTGTATATATATATATATATATATATATATATATATATATATATATATATATATATATATATATATATATATACACACACACACACACACACACACACATATATATATATATATATATATATATACACACACACACACACACACATATATATATATATATGTACACACACACACACACACACCAGGGTGTGCTGTACAGTCATGTAGTCTTGTACGTTCAGCTCTGTCATCTCTGCACAGCAATAAACCACAAACTGCTAGTGTCTTAAAAGAGGATCACTGTTCACAGATTTCAACAATGACACTGTAATATTGTCAGAAACATTATCTTATTATGTTCGACAAATAAAGTCAGAATGTTTTGAGTAAACAGTGAACATTTGGAGAATAATACATCTGACAAGGAAAAAAAGTATTCATATCAAGAGTTAAAGATGTAACTTTAAAAGAATTAGTCTGAATATTACAAGAATTATGTCGCGATGGAAGGACTAATATGTCATTATATGATTATTTAAATTCAGAATTAAAAATTAATTTGAATAACATTACTTTCTTATCATAGAATGACTTTCCAACATGCAAATTAGTTTTTCCTTTCAACAACTTTTAAATGTTCTGATTTATCCATGTACAGTTTCAACTTTAGTTTATATATGAGTACTTTCTAAAAATCATTTATTCTTAAATATTATGACTTTACGTGGTAAAATTATATTTTCTTGAAATTATGACTTAAAGTATGATGCTTTTCTCAAAACATTACATTTTTAGTCTTGAAATTATACAACCTTTTCCTAAAAAAAGACTTTTAATCTTGTAAATTTGCAATTATATTCCCATTACATTACATTTCTCATAATTTTGTATAATCACTTTTTCTCTACATATAATGGTAAATGGACTGTACTTGACGTGACTGTATGTCACCTTTCTAGTCTGACTGACCACTCAAAGCTTCACAATAGCAGCCAGTACTCACCCATTCACACACATTCATACAGTGGTGACACCATGGAAGGAACCAGCTGCTCATCAGGCATGACAACCCATCACACAATCACTCACACAGCAGTGGAACAGATACTGGGAGCAGGTTAAGGTTAAAGGACACTTCAACATGTTGACAGCAGGGGTAGATGAGTGGACGAGCGTTTTTCTGAAATGTCTGATACACTGTCAAACAGATTACTTCAAGCCACATCAAAAACTAAAGAGCAAAAGCCTAAAACAGTGTCAGTCGTTTGAAATAGACGTTTTAAATGGCGTCAGCTGATCTGGAGTCTGTATGATGACGAGGAAAGAAGAGTGGCAGTGGAGCTGTTTGTGTGTGTTTGTTTGTCCTTTTGTGTGTGTGCAGTGTGTGGGGAGGGTTTCAGTGGTGGAGGTTCAGCAGCAGGCTGGGCAGGGTCTTCAGGTCCATCTGTGGCAGCAGCCACCAACAGTAGAGCAGCAGCCACAGCAGCAGCAGCACATGTAGCTCCCAGCTGTCGGTCCGCCTACACACCGAGGGACGAAACAACAACAACACATGAAGACAGCATTACCAGCAGCACTGCAGCAGCAGGCTTTAGCCATCAGCACAGAGGAAGCACAGATTGGAGTTTGGATTGATTCTCATGTTTATTTTGGGTTGTCTCATGCTGTGTCCCAGTTTAGGGCCCAGGTCCCCGGCAGCCTGCATTTCAGCCCCATTTCTGCTCTACGTTAAAGACGGAAACGACAGGGCCCTCCGTTCGTCGTCTGGGTTCATTCCGTTCGTCGTCTGGGTTCATTCCGTACGTCGTCTGGGTTCATTCCGTTCGTCGTCTGGGTTCTTTCCGTACGTCGTCTGGGTGGTCTGGGTTCATTCGGTACGTCATCTGGGTTCATTCCGTTCGTCGTCTGGGTTCTTTCCGTACGTCGTCTGGGTTCATTCCGTACGTCATCTGGGTGGTCTGGGTTCTTTCCGTACGTCGTCTGGGTTCATTCCGTACGTCATCTGGGTGGTCTGGGTTCATTCCGTTCGTCGTCTGGGTTCTTTCCGTACGTCGTCTGGGTTCATTCCGTACGTCGACTGGGTTCTTTCCGTACGTCATCTGGGTGGTCTGGGTTCATTCCGTACGTCGTCTGGGTTCATTCCGTACGTCGTCTGGGTTCTTTCCGTACGTCGACTGGGTTCTTTCCGTACGTCATCTGGGTGGTCTGGGTTCATTCCGTACGTCGTCTGGGTTCATTCCGTACGTCGTCTGGGTTCTTTCCGTACGTCGACTGGGTTCTTTCCGTACGTCGTCTGGGTTCATTCCGTACGTCGTCTGGGTTCTTTCCGTACGTCGTCTGGGTTCATTCCGTACGTCGACTGGGTGGTCTGGGTTCATTCCGTACGTCGTCTGGGTTCATTCCGTACGTCGTCTGGGTTCATTCCGTACGTCGTCTGGGTTCATTCCGTACGTCGTCTGGGTGGTCTGGGTTCATTCCGTACGTCGTCTGGGTTCATTCCGTACGTCGTCTGGGTTCTTTCCGTACGTCGTCTGGGTTCATTCCTGACGTCGTCTGGATTCATTCCGTACATAAGCAGACATGTTTTCAGAGAGCTTGCAAATATGGACGAGACAGATGGAACGGAGCGACACCACCAGAAATGGATGATGGAACTGTAGCTACAATTCAAGCAGGTACGACAAGGAAACAACAAAGAAGAAAAAAGTGAAGCGATAAAGTGTAAAAACTCTCCGTCCTCATGTCTCGATGTATTTAATGACCTCACAGACCACCGTAGAGTACATCCTTACCTCCACTGTTACCGGTTTGTATTTACTAGGTACATCATCACAACCTCCTACGACTGTCGACATATTTGTTGTTGTCAAAAATGTTGAAACTTCACTGCCCTCCTGCAGTTGTATCGACATCGACGTAGAGGACGCATCATATCAAGGCGACAAAGTCATTACCAAAGAGGATATGTCTCCATGGCTGAAGACCACACTGAACTTCTGGGTCACAGGTAAACACTGAGGGAAGCAGTGTGTGTGTGCACACTGTTGGTAGGTAGGATTGACTCATAAACAGGAAGGTGGATAACATGACATAAACAACTGTGAAGCATACAGAACGCACCAGATCAGAGACACCAACACTCATTCAGACATAAATATATAGGAATCATTCCTAACAGACAGTAACCACAGTTACACACATGATACCATCAACTAGAACAACTTTAAGCAGGTTACATGAAGGACAGTGGCGACATCTTCTGGTTAAATGAGGGTACTACATCATGAGGTCTTACAGCAGACACTTCCTCCCCACATGGTGGTGCTGTTCACAGCCGTAAAATCAGTATCACCTTAACTAAACACATAAGGAATCACAATATTCTCAATATTTAACGAAATTGTCACACTATCAAGCCAACATGAGCTTCATTAGAGCACTGTGTCTGTATTGGTTGAAGAGTGATTACTGGTCCAGCATGCTGGAAATGCTCACTAGTAGAAATATGCTCTGTAGCATACACGGCTAAAAAAGGAGGGTTCTTACCATAAATCAGAGTCATCATTGTCAGCTGGTCGGGTCAATGCAGTCTGCCTGTCCTGTGAGTGAGAGGAAATAGAGGCTCAGTATATCAGAGAGGACAGTAATGTGTCTGGAGGGCAGGAAATGGATGGAACCAACCGTGGACTCAGTGGAGCGAGGCCCCCGTCTGTGATAGAGACCTGGAGGGATCTGCTTCTCAGCTCGTCTGCTGGAACCTTTAGTGTCAGTCCTGAAAAGACAACGTCTGTGGGTCTCAACAGGAGGGATCAGGCCCACAATAGGCATCAAATCCATTTCTTCTAAATAATGAAATAATGAAACTAAAATGTCCCCAAACGTGAGTGTGTTCCAGTCCCCTTTACTTCAGCTGGTGACTGGTTTGGTTAGCTAGCTGCTAACTTTGCCGGTTCTGAGGAGGCAGTGTACAGTGGGTTTATCAGAGCTGTTGCAGTGAAACAACAGCTGCTGTCTGCTGCTGCTCCATGAGAATGAACCAAAAACAGCGATGCCAAAACGAGCTAAACGAGGCGAAAAAGCTCCTGGGGATAAACTGCAAAATTGGACATAATACCTACTTTATTTTTGTATCTCTGAGGAATCTCACATTACAAATGCTTCCTGGGCTTCTCTACGTTTTTTACTTGGATTTATTTTGTTAAAAACATTTTACTTTAATTTTACACACTGTCACACCCCATGAGTAAAATGAAAAAATACTGGATTTAAAATCAGACTTTGTCTCCGCCTCCTAATACATCATTTCCTCTGAATCTCTTGTGTGCAGGCTGTGACCCCTACATATAACCAACAAAAATAC
Organism: Chaunax sp. Z400; assembly: GCA_037577475.1. Taxonomy (NCBI): domain Eukaryota; kingdom Metazoa; phylum Chordata; class Actinopteri; order Lophiiformes; family Chaunacidae; genus Chaunax; species Chaunax sp. Z400. Next base: position 27,540,212 of record CM075194.1, read on the forward strand.
AACTGCAATATTTTTGTTTTTACCCTGATTTTTTCACAAGTTCAAGTAAAAGATTTAAAACGTTTTATACACACAAGTTCTTTTTGGTTAGGTTAAAATCTGTCAGTGAGCATTTCTCCTTAGCCAGCTTATATGTGGGATGCTCTAGGTTGAGGACAGTGTGTTCTGTTTTCTGAACACTACACCAGCTGGACACAGCCAACAACCAGATCCACTCTATTTGAAGACGTGTGATGTCTACTGAATTTATTCATGATGATGATGATGATGACAGGTGAACATCATAGATGATGATCTGGATCCTCAGAGTCGGGAGTTATTGAAGTTCCTTTTCTGACTGTCTCATAGCAGTGAGTAGAGAGGATCCTCATCAGCTCACCGCTGTCATCACCACTGCTTCCATCCCACCCAGCTGAGAACACTCTGGCTCCCGTCACCAGTGAAGGGACACATGATCTCTCACCTCCCTGCTGGGTGAGCGTTTGGCCTACATCTCTCTGCCTGGCCTTTGTCTCTACATCACATGTCCATTAAGCCCCAGAAGTCCTGTGGCCCCTGTGGATGGTTTTTTAATGTTAAACTGGTTTATTCAGTGTTAAACTGGTTTTCATCAGTAGGTCTGTTTGTTCTGGAGAGGAGGGGACCTCCTAACCTATGGCGAGGTGAGCATAAAGAAGCAGCGCTAACATTAGGGTTAGCATGCTAGTTTTGGGCCTTTTGGCTTCCCTGAAGCTAACTGCTAACTATGCCGTTCCACAGAGGGCTGATTGCATCCTTTTATAATCCAGCCTTGAACTGCAAAACTATGTAAAATAAATGCATGATTATAAATCTGACACTAAATGTCTTCTGTGATGATTTATTCATTTTTATTTGTTGGAAACCTGAAAACACTTCCTGTTGTTGTTGTTATCCATCAACTGGAGCTTTGTTGAGTCAGTCGACCAATCAGAGGCCTTTAAATCAGTGCCCCCCCCCTGTTGTTCTTTGGGTTATCTGTGACTCTTGTCATGTGAAGTCCATGGTTCAGTTGCAATAAATGTCTTGAAGGTAAAAGTACACATTTTAGACCAGTCACACACGTGGCTGTTTAATGAATGATTAGATTCTCACACATTTCTGTTAGTCGGTGTGTAAAAAAGGAAATAAGGGGGTGCAGATAGCGCAGTGGTTAGAGCGTGCGCCCCCTGTACCAAGTCCTCTAGCAGCCAGTGCGGGTTCAATTCCAACCCATGGCCATTTGCCACGTCTTCCCCCAACTCTCTCTCCCACACCTCACCTCTTCAGCTGTCCTAAGAAATAAAGGCATAAAACGAACCAAAAAATAACTTTAAAAAAAGGGGGGAGTAAGAACAGTGTTAATATGTTTCATGTTATTATGTTCATAATAATGGGGTATGAACAGAACTCTGTTTGGTTTTATTAATTAATTCAACCAAATGAATGTCTGCAGCCCCCATCACCTTCGTTCAGACTTGATTCCCTCAACCCTCAGAAGGTCAGTCTCTGTTCCCATCACCAGCCTACATAGATACAGTACATGTAAGGAAATATCTGAGCTAACAGAGAGGCCAGGTCAGAGCAGTCCCATCCACTCGCATAACACTGCTTCCCTCCAGGGTCCAGTGTGTTTCTCAGTGTACTGAGAATAGAAAGCCTACCTCACACACACTGTGTTTTCTCTGGCAGAGCATGAGCTCTGTTGCTCAGCCTCAGTGAGATCACTGCCGTCAGCTGGAACATCAACACCACCCCAGATTCCTCCTTTCCTCTCTCCAGACAACAACACATGTTCCTGGGATTCAGATGCTTTGTCACCCTCCTGGTTGGTCTTAGTGATCACCTAATGAGAGGAAGACACAAACAAAGAGAAATGTTTTACCAGCTTAGTATGAAAAGATGGAGTCAAAGTCTGGTGTGTTTCAACAACTCCTGGTCCAATTAGATTATCTTAAGTCCAGAACACTTAAACACATTTCAACAACTCCACAGAAGACCTAATGGAAGGCGGTCAGAACATGGATCCAGTCGGCAGGGTGTGGTGTCTGTGTTGTCTGATAATATTCAGAGGGGCAGCTCCCCATCACTTAATCACTGAAGGAGGCAGTGGGAGGAAGCTCTATCATTAGATTGGTACACTCATTGTCAATATAACCGGGTTGCTGCAGTAATGTTCAGCATAGACTTCTATCTGTGAGAAATCCGGCCAAACTCGACCCTGGTTTGGATCCAACCCGCATCAGCTGCAATCGAGACCCAGTGAGCCGTAGTCACATGCTTTGGTTATGCCCTAAACAGACGTTTTTTTCAATAGGTGTATTTAATAGCTTTTCCTGTGTGTAATAAGGTTATTGATCCTAAGTCATTGTTGCTTTCTTATTATTATCTTATTGCAACAAAATCCTCATTCAAAGACATTTTTACATAATAACAGGTTCTCCACTGTACAGAGACTATCTCTCCACAGTCACATATTCCATATGGACGTTTGTACCCAGCTGACAGATGAGGTGGATGATTCTATGCTGGCTCAAACAGAGACACACCTGTGTTCTACAGACACATCTGTGTTCTACAGACACACCTGTGTCCTACAGAGACACACTTGTATCCTACAGAGACACACCTGTGTTCTACAGAGACACACCTGTGTCCTACAGAGACACACCTGTGTTCTACAGACACATCTGTGTTTTACGGACACACCTGTGTCCTACAGAGACACACCTGTGTTCCACAGACACACCTGTGTTCCACAGACACACCTGTGTTCTACAGACACATCTGTGTTCCACAGACACACCTGTGTCCTACAGAGACACACCTGTGTTCCACAGACACACCTGTGTTCTAGAGACACATCTGTGTTCTACAGACACACCTGTGTCCTACAGAGACACACCTGTGTCCTACAGAGACACACCTGTGTTCTACAGAGACACACCTGTGTTCTACAGACACACCTATGTTCTACAGACACACCTGTGTCCTACACACACACACCCCTGTGTTCTACACAGACACACCTGTGTCCTACACAGACACACCCCTGTGTTCTACAGACACACCTGTGTCCTACAGAGACACACCTGTGTCCTACACACACACCCCTGTGTCCTACAGACACACCTGTGTTCTACAGACACACCTGTGTCCTACAGAGACACACCTGTATCCTACAGAGACACACCTGTGTTCTACAGAGACACACCTGTGTTCCACAGACACACCTGTGTTCTACAGACACACCTGTGTCCTACAAACACACCCCTGTGTTCTACAGACACACCTGTGTCCTACACACACACCTGTGTTCTACAGACACACCTGTATCCTACAGAGACACACCTTTGTCCTACACACACACCTGTGTTCTACAGATATACACCTGTGTCCTACAGATATACACCTGTGTTCTACAGAGACACACCTGTGTTCTACAGACACACCTGTGTCCTACACACACACCTGTGTTCTACAGACACACCTGTGTCCTACAGATATACACCTGTGTCCTACAGAGACACACCTGTATCCTACAGAGACACACCTGTGTTCTACAGAGACACACCTGTGTTCTACAGAGACACACCTGTGTTCTACAGAGACACACCTGTGTTCCACAGACACACCTGTGTTCTACAGACACATCTGTGTTCTACGGACACACCTGTGTCCTACAGAGACACACCTGCGTTCTACAGAGACACACCTATGTTCTAGAGACACACCTATGTTCTACAGACACACCTGTGTCCTACAGAGACACACCTGTGTTCTACAGACACACCTGTGTCTGTTTACCTCAATAAGTGTACAGAACCTGTAGAAGATGGCCATGGTTTTAGTCCCTCTAGTCGTATGAATGTTCTTTGTTCAACATGTTTCTTTGTTAGGATTAGGGTAACGTCCCACGTCACTGGTTTTACTTTCTGTTTGGTGGATGCAGATCAGTGATATCTGTCTCACTTCTGTCTGACACTATGTGTGTAAGAGACGCCCGTTTCGCTGTCTAACAGGCAGTCGAAGAGGAACAGAGATTCTGTGTTTAGTAATAAGCAAATGTTCGTGGTATGATAAACCATCAGATTTTATACATGGTATACAGTGAAACCGTAACCACTGAAACACTCGTTACAATGTAACCTACTTTTAGGCTACCCTTCTTCTACATCTTAAATGAGAGTGATTTTCTTTTTTTTAAAACAATGTAATTTTCATGTAGTAAAACATAAACACTGGCTCAAACAAGAGTTTAGATAATTGTCCATTTTATGTTGCTGCCATGATGTTTTGAGGCAGTATTCACTGTTTGATCAACTTTGAATATTCAGTTTCTCTGATCAATAATTCTTAATAACAGACAACCCTGACAGGCCTTTCACAGAACACTGGAACTGAACATTAGGCCTGTATACGATGCATTTCAGCAGGTCATCTGCTCATTAAGAGAGATGTGATGGAAGTGTGAAGTGTCACACTGCTTCATGTTCCTGTTTGGGCTGGTGAGACACTTATCTTCACCAATGAATGAACCAAAAAAAGAAAGAAAAGGAAACGCACCCTGATCACCATGGGGGTTGTGACACTATTGTTTTACAGCCGCATCTTTCCCAAGTCTGTTTGGTTTGCATCATGGGACCAACCGAACATCAGCAAATCAATAGAATTTTTAAATTATTTCAATAATTGCAGTCTCTTTTCCCAAACTGAGTTAACACTGCACTGAACTAGTTTCACAAGATGATGACACTATTAGTGCACACTAAACACAAAGAACAGCTGAGACTGATGAGAATGTAACCTGATGACCTGATGTTGGCACTTGACTAACAGATGACCAAAGTTATTCTAATTTCATTCTGTGGGGAACATAAAGAAAATATCTCTTCTGTGTCAAGTATCCATCGATCAAAAGCAGCTGAGATATTCACTAATAAAGATTCATTCACTAGGATTGATCCTCTGAAGACTAAGAATATCTACAGAAAATTTCATGACAATTTGCATGAGTACATTGGTCAAATATTAATTATAATATTTCTGTCTTGACCAAAGATGTGGATTGTTTGACTTACCCATCAACAGCCACGCCTCACCTAGTAGTCGCCCAGCACTGGAACTAAGCTCATCTGAAGACCAACTGTACCAAGGTATGGCTGAATAAACTGACATTTACCTTGACATTCTCTTGTATCACATCCACTCCAATCCTGAACTCTTCTCCCAGTATGATGTGTGGTCGGTCATCTGGCAGAGCCTCTGAAGCTGGCGCTGGCTGGAGAGCAGAGACACTCAAAACAGATGGCCAACTCTGCATGTCAGTATCAGGAGGCTCTGTCAACAGGGGCTCCTCTTTGTCAGGGTAGAACAGATCCATAGGTTCAAAGTGGTCACCACTGAGGTCATCATTGGGAGAATTTTGATCAAACTGTGTGTAAAACGAGTCCATATCTCTGGACACGCCACCCTCTTCACAACATGGTATGCCTGCCCTACCACTGTGTTTCCAGTTGACTGGATTCAGTATGATCTGCTGTGTGGTAATGGAGTCATCCGGTTTGTCTTGCTGCTCATCCAGTTGGTTAGTTAATTCTATTTCCTGTTCAGTATTAGCAGGCTGACATTTAACACTTTTAGTAGAGGTCAGAGCCATGAAGTCCTTGTCAGTGTTACGTGTCAGAGAATCATGCCGAAGAGACTCACGTTCCTGTTTGGCTTCACTTCTTTCCATGTTATCCATTGTGTCTCCATTTGATGATCTGCTGATGGTTTGTTCATCTGTATTATCCAAATGCCCACTTTCTATGACTCCTCTTTGTTCCAAGGTTGTTGGCTTCAGATTTTCAGATTGCAGGCATGAAGGAAACTCGGCATGGTTTTTGTTAGTATTATCACGGGAGTCATCGCTCACTTCATCCGGGTTTTGAGGGCTCCAAACATCGTTGTCACTTTCCACTCGGTGTACCAAGTCCCCAGGATGATCTTGTCTTTCTGGATCACATGTGACTTCTTCCTGCAATGCTGGCTCACTTGAAATAGAGATAAGAGGGACATTTATGCCTCTTCGGTTTAGATTTGTTTTTAATGCTTCATCTTGGTTGTCTGGATGTGTGCTTGCTAAAGCATCACAAATCTCTGAGTTAAAGCTTTCTAGAGGATCTAGGTAGTCTCTAAGGACTCCTTCTCTTGCTTTGTTTTGTGTTTCTACAACCCCTCCATCTCTTCCCTTTAAAACCTCTGATTCCTCTATTAACGCCTCTGTTGTCTCCTCTAAAGGAGAATCTGTTTTCTGACATTTAGTTTCTTCTTCATCCTCAGAGTTTGTTCTCTCAATCTGACTTTCAGTTATGGTATTCATTTGTCCTTCAATATTCTGTACATCCCCACTGAAACCCACAGCATCCTTTAAACGTTCTGGTTCTTCGTAAGTCTGCTCTGCAACAATGGCTTGCTTAATGAGTTCTTCAAAATGGTCAGGAGGTGGTAGGTCAGTATTGGACATGAGTTGGGACTGGTCAGGTTTTTCACTTTCAAGGACACCAGTGTTTGCCAGTGCTTCTGCATCACACGGTCCAAAAGAAGGTTCTCTTGGAACTTCACCTTTCTGAATTACACTTGTCTCCAGTTGTTTAGAGTCTACTTCCTCTGTTATCTCAGTTAAACTATGATCAGGCTCCTGTACTGCCATGTCCTGGTTGTGTTTCGCAAGGTTGGCCTTTGTCACCCTAAATACTTCTGCCTTCTCTTTCACAGTATGCCCTTGGATCCTCTCCTGGGTGCTCTCCAATGAACTCAGTGAGTCAATCCCTTCATCGATATATGAGTCAGTAATCGACTGCCCATCAGGGGCTCTATCCTCTATGGATGGGACAAATCCTTCATCAAGGGTAGTGATCTCCACAGGGGTGGCACGATACACATCCCAGGCTGTTCCACTGTCACACAAAGAGCTGTCACTTCGGCTCTCACAAAACGTCTCTGGCATGACAGCAAACTCGCTCTCAACCCAAGACTCCGGTGAGCTGATTGCTGAGTCACCAATTACTGACTCAGTGTTTACCGACTCAGACACTGATGAGCCAGTAGGAGAGTGAGTGCAACAAAGTTGTGGGGAGTAAAAGGTTGAGGTGATTAAGACCTCATCGGCAGCTTCCTTGGGCTCTTTGGTGACATTGCTGGCGATGCCCTCCAGACGGGGGGAATCTGCTAAGAAGTCTTCACTGGACCACGAACGAGCTGCAGTTGATCTGAAGGGGCGGGACATGGTGCCCCTGTCCTCCGACACAGAAGAAATTAAGATTTTTGGAGGTGGTTTGGCACAGTCTCTCTGGAACATATAGGACCTTTCCTTCACTCTAGATCCGTGACCATCATTTCTTATGTGGTCAGAATCACTGTGACGGAGGTTGAGTCGGCACATGGAGATGCTTCTCTCAATCGGCTGACAGGGCTCCTCCGTCTGAAAGAGATCAAACAACCTGGTAGAAATCTCTGCATTCACGCTCAGAAAGCAGAAAGACATACCACTGACAATACCACTGTCACCAGTCAGACGATGGTTTCCAGGCTATGTCAAAATAAAATCCTGGAACAATTGGCCTCATGCAAAATTAACTGCCAACCTACTCCTAGCATCAGGAATCATGTATTATTGTCACTAGTATCTAGTATCAATAATGGCAGATCCAGATCTGCATTTCATTTACAAATATCTCCTTAATTTCACAGATACATGACATTTAATTGAATGACTCTGAATCTGTTTTGTCGATGTCGATATATATAATATATCAATTATTTTCATTTTGATTGGCCCATTTTTATTAGTTTTCATGAAACTGGTCAAATGTTTAAAGAAAAAGGCTCTATGTTGCATCGTTGAAGAAAGTGAAAAACAGATCCAGAATCAGAACGCGTGAACATTTCATCACCTCTTCCTTTGGCAAAGATCCACCCCTTCATAAAATTTCATCAAAATCTGTTGGCAATTCTTCAAGATGTTTTGCAGACAAACAAATAAACATGAGTGATGACAACTCCTGTTGGTGGAGGTAATGAACATTTTGACAACATACAGCATGATAGATACATTCTGTATGATGAATGCACTCTACAAAGGGGTTTCTTACCTCCTCTATGCCAGGGAAGTGCTCCAGGAACTGTGACACATACGTCATGATTGATTGCTCATCTGGTGCGTTGATAGTCACATCTGGGCAGATAAAGAATAATTACCACTGTGGCTTTGTAGGCCTCCTCATAACCGTTATGACTTGCATTACTTAAAATAGCTGGCCATTTTACATGCAGGTATCATGTCTGAATTAAAGCATGAAATATAAAGAGACAGATATTAAATGCACATTGCCTCGTGTCAGACGAGCTATATAAACATGCGTTTCACTTATTTTTTCTCTGCCTCTCTGTATCAGATGCCAAATATTACACATGGATCATGGTCCTGTTATTACTTTCTTACATTGATGAAGCCAGCAATGTTAGAGTCTGAAGAGGGGCGATGTACTATATATGCAGCAAAATGTGGCAGCAATGCCTACATGTGGTAAGCAAATACCACTGGGCTAATTTCAAACCGTTTTATTTTTCAAGTTTCCTCTACAGAGAGAAGATGTGATGACAGAGCCATAAAATAGGAGTGGAAATAGTAGGTGGGGAATGTGTAATATTTTGCTTAGAGTGACAACCTTAAACTAAAAGTTCTCTGATTAAAACCAAACAAAAGATTGACAAACTACACTAAAACTTTCCAGAAAGTTTATTGGTGCAACATTTCCATATTGCAGAGATTGTTGCCCTACTAACCTCACTTCCAGAAGTCAGTCAGGAATCAGTCTAAATGATGCAGTGATCTGATTGGTCTCATTGGTGAAGAGCTCTTGATTCTGTTTGTCTAGTAGGCCAGAAGTAAGAGAGCTGAAATGTCTGTCTGTCTGTCTGTCTATCTGACTGTCTGTCCATCTGTCTAACTGTCTGTCTGTCTGTGTGTCTGTCTTTCTGTCCGTCTGTCTATCTGACTGTCTGTCCATCTGTCTAACTGTCTGTCTGTCTGTGTGTCTGTCTGTCTGTCCGTCTGTCTATCTGACTGTCTGTCCATCTGTCTGTCTGTCTGTCTGTGTGTCTGTCTGTCTGTCCGTCTGTCTATCTGACTGTCTGTGTGTCTGACTGACTGTCTATCTATCTGTCTGTCTATCTATCTATCTGTCTGACTGTCTATCCATCTGTCTGTCTATCTATCTATCTGTCTGACTGTCTATCCGTCTGTCTGTCTGTCTGACTGTCTATCTATCTGTCTGTCTGACTGTCTGTCTGACTGTCTATCGATCTGTCTGTCTGACTGTCTATCCGTCTGTCTGACTGTCTATCTATCTATCTGTCTGTCTGACTGTCTATCCGTCTATCTGTCTGTCTGACTGTCTATCCGTCTATCTATCTATCTATCTATCTGTCTGTCTGACTGTCTATCCGTCTGTCTGTCTGACTATCTATCTGTCTGACTGTTTATCCGTCTGTCTGACTGTCTATCTATCTATCTGTCTGTCTGACTGTCTATCCGTCTGTCTGTCTGTCTATCTATCTATCTATCTGTCTGTCTGACTGTCTATCCGTCTGTCTGTCTGACTATCTATGTCTGACTGTTTATCCGTCTGTCTGACTGTCTATCTATCTATCTGTCTGTCTGACTGTCTATCCGTCTGTCTGTCTGTCTGTCTATCTATCTATCTATCTGTCTGTCTGACTGTCTATCTATCTATCTGTCTGTCTGACTGTCTGTCTGTCTATCTATCTATCTGTCTGTCTGTCTGTCTGTCTGTCTGACTGTCTATCTATCTTTCTGTCTGACTGTATCTATCTATCTGTCTGTCTGACTGTCTATCCATCTGTCTGTCTGTCTGTCTGTCTATCCGTCTGTCTGTCTGTCTGTCTATCTATCTATCTATCTATCTGTCTATCCGTCTGTCTGTCTGTCTGTCTATCCGTCTGTCTGTCTATCTGTCTGTCTGTCTGTCTGTGAAGATCAGACACACATTGTTGTCTCTAAAAAGGTGAAAGACAGTCCAGTTTATGAGGTGAAACCTGAACCTGGCACAGAGAGAGGTAGAACCCTCCATCGCAGCATGTTAATGCCATGTAATGCCTTCCCATGGAGAAAGCTGCCCAAAACACTGTGGGAGGACGAAACCCTCCGATGGAACAAAGGAACCATCAGAGGACACCACCAGCAGTCTGGAGAGCAAAATGTTTCACCCCCAGTTACTCCTGGAACAGTACCTGAGCCTGAACCGGGTATGGGCCACTGGATATGACACCTGGAGGTGACACAAGGTGACACATCTGTTAAGAGGTTCACTTTGGACTGTTGCTGATTATTCTGTGAAATATGGGCACAGTAACATGTACTGTAGTGAACTGAGTCGTCACTGTCCACTATGGCTGCCACGGGACATTTAGGACTGAGACAAATAGACTGGAAAAAAAATCTGAATGTAATGAGAAGTTACCACCTGTGATGAACTGTTGTTTATACTTAGCTGGTTTCTACAAAAAAAGATGATGTGTTAAATTTAGTTTGAGTGCTTTACATTCTGAAAATGTTATTCACATGGGTTTCGTAACTGGACAGAGTTCTAGTCAGAAGCTGGATGTTTGGGCATTAAGTGATGCCATTGAAATAACACAAGTGGAATGTTCTCTGGAGAATATAGTGAGAGGAAAGGAATGTTTCTGCTTATTGTAATATTGTACTATTGTTCCAACTGCTCAAGGTTAAACTAGACTCAACACTATAGTGGTGTCTAGATAACATGGTATACTATAGTTGGCTTTTCATATGGTAAAACCTGCTAATTACTGGACTAGAATGGTTTGCTTAAGATACTTATCAAGGAGAAATCTGTTGACGACTTGCAGCTTACAGCTACATTAAACAGGCTGCTGTGGCAAGGAAACACTTTTCACTCTTGTTTTTACCCTCAAGTAAGGACTGAGTCATTACAGTAAAGTTTAGATGATCAGCTACTATTAGTGGACGCGTTCTCGGTTTGAATCAGAATATCAGTAATTCTAAGGTTCTAACTGATTGGTGTGGAGTTTCAGGCTGACAATGTCTCTAAAGACGCAGAAGAAAAGAAAGGGAGCACATATATATCAAGAAAACTGTGCCTCCATTAAATCAGCAAGGAAATCTGGAGAAAAAAAGTCCAAGAGTCAAGAGTCGTATCAGTAGAAGAAGAAGAAGAAGGCATTAGCTGTTGTAAGGTAACACTTGATAGACACTTGACAGAACTGAACTTGTTCTAAATACTCATAATCTTTTGCAGCTTGATTACTGGCAGATAATTTGATGAATGCCACAAAAAAGATATAAACAAACTGCAGTTGTTACAGAAGGAGGGACACCCTGCTCTCCAGTGTCTGCATGGCATCTGTATACAGGTGAAACCCACTGCTCCACAAACGTATAGCACAACACAGGAGAACCAGGTCTTCAGGTCAGGACTCAGCAGTCCACCTACATCTAAGGTCGCTTTCACACCTGAGCTGTTTGGTCCGCTTTAATCGAACCCTGGTTCGTTTCCTTGGATAGTCCGGTTTGTTTGGGTTGGTGTGAAAGCTCAATCGAACTCTGGTGCGGACCAAACAAGCAAACTCTGGTCCGCCTGAAAACGGGGGTCTCGGTTCGCTTGCAAGTGAACCCTGACGTGGTTTGTTTGTGGTGTGAAAGCAAACTGGACCAAACTATAAACCAAAGGTAGGAAGTGGAGCAAAGCAGTGCATCATGGGTAAACGAGGCAAAACAAACGGCAGGCATGTGGAAAACATCGACTACAGGAGTGGAAAAAATGTCTCGTGGACAGACGTGGAGCAATGAAGAGGTGAACGCTCTTTTTAATATATGGTCAGATGATCATGTATCACAGTTGCGTGTTGCCACTCACAAAAACAACAAAGTGTTTAAACTATTGAGCAAGAGAATAGAGACATTGGGATTCAATCGCACAGCTGATCAATGTCGCATTAAGGTATAAAAAAAAAACAAATTCGGCAACAATACATGAAATCTTCTAAAATCTTCTAAATGGAAGATATATGAGTGGTATTCTTCTTCTTCTTTTTTGGTGTTTATTGGTTCATTACCGTCACAGATGAGCAGTCGTTAAGACCGCGCCATGTTGTTCAGAAGGTTTGGTTCGTTTGACAAAGTGCAGTGTGAAAGCGAATCAAACCAAATATAAGTGCAACAATGTTGCAATTTCACCCCCCAATCGAACCGAGTCCCCCAGACTATCAGGTGTGAAAATGACCTAAAGGACAAGGGACAACAAAGGAGAACGAGCTTTTCAGATCAGGGAACTCATTTATAAAACTGAGCATAGATTCCATTCTAAAACATTTTGTACTCAGAGACCTCAGAATGTTCTTCTATAAGAAAATATTCACATCTATAAAACCATGCGGCGCAGACCTGAACACAGTCTACTAATCCTAGAGTCGTCCCACTACTCCTCCCAGTGTCATCCCACTCCTCCTCCCAGTGTCGTCCCACTACTCCTCCCAGTGTCATCCCACTACTCCTCCCAGTGCCATGCCACTACTCCTCCCAGTGTCATCCTATTACTCCTCCCAATGTCATCCCACTGCTCTTCCTAGTGTCCTCCCACTACTCCTCCCAGTCTCGTCCCACTACTCCTCCCAGTGTGGTCCCACTACTCCTACCAGTATCATCCCACTACTCCTCCCAGTGTCATCCCACTACTCCTACCAGTATCGTCCCACTACTCCTACAAGTGTCGTCCTACTACTCCTCCCAGTGTCATCCCACCACTCCTCCCACTACTCCTCCCAGTGTCATCCCACTACTCCTCCCAGTATCATCCCACTACTCCTCCCAGTATCGTCACACTATCCCTCCCAGTGCCATCCTACTACTCCTCCCGCTTCTCCTCCCAGTGTCATCCCACTACACCTCCCATTATCATCACACTACTCCTCCCAGTGTCATCCCACTACTCCTCCCAGTGCCATGCCACTACTCCTCCCAGTGTCATCCTATTACTCCTCCCAATGTCATCCCACTGCTCCTCCCGGTGTCCTCCCACTACTCCTCCCAGTATCATTCCACTACTCCTCCCAGTCTCGTCCCACTACTCCTCCCAGTGTGGTCCCACTACTCCTACCAGTATCATCCCATTACTCCTCCCAGTGTCATCCCACTACTCCTACTAGTATCGTCCCACTACTCCTACAAGTGTCGTCCCACTACTCCTCCCAGTGTCGACCCACTACTCCTCCCAGTGTCATCCCACCACTCCTCCCACTACTCCTCCCAGTATCATCCCACTACTCCTCCCAGTGTCATCCCACTACTCCTCCCAGTGTCATCCAACTACTCGTCGCAGTGTCGTCCCACTACTCCTCCCAGTGTAATCCCACTACTCCTCCCAGTGTCATCCCACTACTCCTCCCAGTGTCGTACCACTACCCCTCCCAGTGCCATCCTACTACTCCTCCCACTTCTCCTTCCAGTGTCATCCCACTACACCTCCCAGTATCATCCCACTACTCCTCCCAGTGTCATCCTAATACTCGTCCCAGTGTCGTCCCACTACTCCTCCAAGTGTCGTCCCACTACTCCTCCCAGTGTCGTCCACCTACTCCTCCCAGTGTCGTCCCACTATTCCTCCAACTACTCCTCCCAGTGTCATCCCACTAGTCCTCCATGTCGTTGCATTACTCCTCCCAATGTCATCCCACTGCTCCTCCCGGTGTCATCCCACCACTCCTCCATGTCGTTGCATTACTCCTCCCAATGTCATCCCACTGCTCCTCCCAGTGTCATCCCACTACTCCTCCCAGTGTCATCCAACTACTCGTCGCAGTGTCGTCCCACTACTCCTCCCAGTGTAATCCCACTACTCCTCCCAGTGTCATCCCATTACTCCTCCCAGTGTCGTACCACTACTCCTACCAGTATCGTCCCACTACTCCTCCCACTTCTCCTTCCAGTGTCATCCCACTACACCTCCCAGTATCATCCCACTACTCCTCCCAGTGTCATCCTAATACTCGTCCCAGTGTCGTCCCACTACTCCTCCAAGTGTCGTCCCACTACTCCTCCCAGTGTCGTCCACCTACTCCTCCCAGTGTCATCCCACAACTCCTCCCACTACTCCTCCCAGTGCCATCCCACTACTCCTCCCAGTATCATCCCACTACTCCTCCCAGTGTAATCCCACTACTCCTCCCTGTGTCATCCCACTACTCCTCCCAGTGTCATCCAACTACTCCTCCAAGTATCTTCCCACTAGTCCTCCATGTCGTTGCACTACTCCTTCCAGTGTCATCCTACTACACCTCCCAGTGTCGTCCCACTACTCCTACCAGTATCATCCCATTACTCCTCCCAGTGTCATCCCACTACTCCTACCAGTATCGTCCCACTACTCCTCCCAGTGTCGTCCCACTATTCCTCCAACTACTCCTCCCAGTGTCATCCCACTAGTCCTCCCAGTGTCATCGAACTACTCCTCCCAGTATCTTCCCAGTACTCCTCCATGTCGTCGCACTACTCCTCCCAGTATCATCCTACTACACCTCCCAGTGTCGTCCCACTACTCCTCCTAGTGTCGTCCCACTATTCCTCCAACTACTCCTCCAGTGTCATCCCACTACTCCTACCAGTATCATCCCATTACTCCTCCCAGTGTCGTCCCACTACTCCTACCAGTATCGTCCCACTACTCCTCCCAGTGTCGTCCCACTACTCCTCCCAGTGTCATCCCACTACTCCTCCCAGTATCGTCCCACTACTCCTCCCAGTGCCATCCTACTACTCCTCCCACTTCTCCTCCCAGTGTCATCCCACTACTCCTCCCAGGATCATCCCACTACTCCTCCCACTGTCTTCCCACTACTCCTCCCAGTGTCGACCCACTACTCCTCCCACTACTCCTCCCAGTGTCATCCCACTACTCCTCCCAGTATCATCCCACTACACCTCCCAGTGTCATCCCACTACTCCTCCCAGTGTCGACCCACTACTCCTCCCAGTGTCATCCCACCACTCCTCCCACTACTCCTCCCAGTATCATCCCACTACTCCTCCCAGTGTCATCCCACTACTCCTCCCAGTGTCATCCAACTACTCGTCGCAGTGTCGTCCCACTACTCCTCCCAGTGTAATCCCACTACTCCTCCCAGTGTCATCCCACTACTCCTCCCAGTGTCGTACCACTACCCCTCCCAGTGCCATCCTACTACTCCTCCCACTTCTCCTTCCAGTGTCATCCCACTACACCTCCCAGTATCATCCCACTACTCCTCCCAGTGTCATCCTAATACTCGTCCCAGTGTCGTCCCACTACTCCTCCAAGTGTCGTCCCACTACTCCTCCCAGTGTCGTCCACCTACTCCTCCCAGTGTCATCCCACAACTCCTCCCACTACTCCTCCCAGTGCCATCCCACTACTCCTCCCAGTATCATCCCACTACTCCTCCCAGTGCCATCCTACTACTCCTCCCACTTCTCCTCCCAGTGTCATCCCACTACTCCTCCCAGGATCATCCCACTACTCCTCCCACTGTCTTCCCACTACTCCTCCCAGTGTCGACCCACTACTCCTCCCACTACTCCTCCCAGTGTCATCCCACTACTCCTCCCAGTATCATCCCACTACACCTCCCAGTGTCATCCCACTACTCCTCCCAGTGTCGACCCACTACTCCTCCCAGTGTCATCCCACCACTCCTCCCACTACTCCTCCCAGTATCATCCCACTACTCCTCCCAGTGTCATCCCACTACTCCTCCCAGTGTCATCCAACTACTCGTCGCAGTGTCGTCCCACTACTCCTCCCAGTGTAATCCCACTACTCCTCCCAGTGTCATCCCACTACTCCTCCCAGTGTCGTACCACTACCCCTCCCAGTGCCATCCTACTACTCCTCCCACTTCTCCTTCCAGTGTCATCCCACTACACCTCCCAGTATCATCCCACTACTCCTCCCAGTGTCATCCTAATACTCGTCCCAGTGTCGTCCCACTACTCCTCCAAGTGTCGTCCCACTACTCCTCCCAGTGTCGTCCACCTACTCCTCCCAGTGTCATCCCACAACTCCTCCCACTACTCCTCCCAGTGCCATCCCACTACTCCTCCCAGTATCATCCCACTACTCCTCCCAGTGTAATCCCACTACTCCTCCCTGTGTCATCCTACTACACCTCCCAGTGTCGTCCCACTACTCCTACCAGTATCATCCCATTACTCCTCCCAGTGTCATCCCACTACTCCTACCAGTATCGCCCCACTACTCCTCCCAGTGTCGTCCCACTATTCCTCCAACTACTCCTCCCAGTGTCATCCCACTAGTCCTCCCAGTGTCATTGAACTACTCCTCCCAGTATCTTCCCAGTACTCCTCCATGTCGTCGCACTACTCCTCCCAGTATCATCCTACTACACCTCCCAGTGTCGTCCCACTACTCCTCCTAGTGTCGTCCCACTATTCCTCCAACTACTCCTCCAGTGTCATCCCACTACTCCTACCAGTATCATCCCATTACTCCTCCCAGTGTCGTCCCACTACTCCTACCAGTATCGTCCCACTACTCCTCCCAGTGTCGTCCCACTACTCCTCCCAGTGTCATCCCACTACTCCTCCCAGTATCGTCCCACTACTCCTCCCAGTGCCATCCTACTACTCCTCCCACTTCTCCTCCCAGTGTCATCCCACTACTCCTCCCAGGATCATCCCACTACTCCTCCCACTGTCTTCCCACTACTCCTCCCAGTGTCGACCCACTACTCCTCCCACTACTCCTCCCAGTGTCATCCCACTACTCCTCCCAGTATCATCCCACTACACCTCCCAGTGTCATCCTACTACTCCTCCCACTTCTCCTCCCAGTGTCGTCCCACTACTCCTCCCAGTATCGTCCCACTACTCATCCCAGTGCCTTCCTAGTACTCCACCCACTTCTCCTCCCAGTGTCATCCAACTACTCCTCCCAGTATCGTCCCACTACTCCTCCTAGTGTCGTACCTATACTACTCCGTGTCATCCCACTACTCCTCCCAGTGTCGTCCCACTACTCCTACCAGTGTCGTCCCACTACTCCTCCAAGTGTCATCCCACTACTCCTCCCAGTGTCGTCCCCCTACTCCTCCCAGTGTTATCCCACAACTCCTCCCACTACTCCTCCCAGTGCCATCCCACTACTACTCCCAGTATCATCCCACTACTCCTCCCAGTGTAATCCCACTACTCCTCCCTGTGTCATCCCACTACTCCTCCCAGTGTCATCCTACTACACCTCCCAGTGTCGTCCCACTACTCCTACCAGTATCATCCCATTACTCCTCCCACTACTCGTCCCAGTGTCATCCCACTACTCCTCCCAGTGTCGTCCCACTATTCCTCCAACTACTCCTCCAGTGTCATCCCACTACTCCTACCAGTATCATCCCGCTACTCCTACCAGTATCGTCCCACTACTCCTCCCAGTGTCGTCTCACTACTCCTCCCAGTGTCGTCCCACTACTCCTCCCAGTGTCGTCCCACTACTCCTCCCAGTGTCGTCCCACTACTCCTCCCAGTGTCATCCCACTACTCGTCCCAGTGTCGTCCCACTACTCCTCCCAGTGTCGTCCCACTACTCCTCCCAGTGTCATCCCACTTCTCCTCCCAGTATCGTCCCACTACTCCTCCCAGTGCAATCCTACTACTCCTCCCACTACTCCTCCCAGTATCATCCCACTACTCCTCCCACTGTCGTCTCACTACTCCTCCCAGTGCCGTGCCACTACTGCTCCCAGCGTCATCCTATTACTCCTCCCAGTGTCCTCCCACTACTCCACCAAAAACTCCTCCCAGTGCCATCCTACTACTCCTCCCACTTCTCCTCCCAGTGTCATCCCACTACTCCTCCCAGTATCATCCCACTACTCCTCCCAGTGCCGTGCCACTACTCCTCCCAGTGTCATCCTATTACTCCTCCCAGTGTCATCCCAGTACTCCTCCCAGTGTCCTCCCACTACTCCTCCCAAAACTCCTCCCAGTGCCATCCTACTACTCCTCCCACTTCTCCTCCCAGTGTCATCCCACTACTCCTCCCAGTATCATCCCACTACTCCTCCCAGTGTCGTCCCACTACTCTTCCCAGTGTCGTCCTATTACTCCTCCCAGTGTCATCCCAGTACTCCTCCCAGTGTCCTCCCACTACTCCTCCCAAAACTCCTCCCAGTGCCATCCTACTACTCCTCCCACCTCTCCTCCCAGTGTCATCCCACTACTCCTCTCAGTATAATCCCACTACTCCTCCCAGTGTCGTCCCACTACTCCTCCCAGTGTCATCTCATTACTCCTCCCAGTGTCGTCCCGCTACTCCTCCCAGTGTCGTCCCACTACTCCTCCCAGTGCCGTCCCACTACTCCTCCCAGTGTCGTCCCATTACTCCTCCCAGTATTATTATACCACTCCTCCACCTAGTGTTGTCCCACTACTCTTCCCAGTGTCCTCCCACTACTCCTCCCAGTATCATCCCACTACTCCTCCCAGTATCATCTCATTACTCCTCCCAGTGTCGTCCCACTACTTCTCCCAGTATCGTCCCATTACTCCTCCGAGTGTCGTCCCATTATTCTTCACAGTATCGTCCCACAATCCTCCATAAATGGTCGATGCTAAATGTCTCATGAATATACTGACGTTGTTAAGGAGCCTTTGTTGGACTATCAGTGATGATGATGATGATGATGATGGAGATGAGTATGAAGAAGAAAGCAGAGTTTGCAGAGTGTGAGTTAGAGGTTCTCATCACCGTAAAACTGTTTTGTTTGGAGGGCTTAGCAGTGGAATATCAAATAAAAGGAAACAGTCTGAAGGTATTGGGTAATACTGTAGACTGACATGCTGTCTAGCCAATCAGAGAGCTAGAATTAGTAGCTACGGTGTCACTGTTTGAGTGATCAACAAGGTTAGCTGAGATTCTCTGGTGTTACTTGCTAAGAGCTCATGTTGATGTTGTGCAGCGTGTTAATAAAACACAGTTAAAGGACAAGTCAGCAGTTTGTCTGACAGAAGCATGTGGTGGATGGTGAACAGGGTTGGATCAAACAACCAACTGTTGCAGAGTCAAAAAGAAGGTCAAAAAAACAGAGCTGAAAAAAGAGAGATGGAATGGTTCCTAAAATTCAGAACATGTTTTTATCAACCAAATATTCTGCTTCTGTCCATATTTGTTGGTTTTTAGCCTTTAAAAACAACATTTTTACTGCAGTCAGAAACTGTTTGACACAGAGGAAAAGTCTCACCTCCTGACCGATACACAATAATGACATTCAATTAAAGATGTGACAACATAAACAATCCTCAAATAATTCAACCATATCTGCATCAAACAATATAATGACATTAAATTACATTTACATATTTGTGTATTTAGGTTCTAACAAATAAATATAGACTATATCCACCATCAGAGGCATTATGAAATATATATGTGCTGATGTGTGTGTTTACATTCATCTGTGTTTTTACTTTTGACTGAACTTTATTTAGTGATAAAACCTTAGAGTGTCTCTGATTCTGACTCTACAGCAGGGTGAAAGTTTACGTAGAAATACGTAGAAATGAACCTTTTTCTGCTGACAAATTCTCTATAAATACCAACGTTTGTGGTGAAAGATGTTTACACACATTTCACCCCATTTACACTACTTT
The DNA here is from genome assembly GCA_037577475.1 of Chaunax sp. Z400. Taxonomy (NCBI): domain Eukaryota; kingdom Metazoa; phylum Chordata; class Actinopteri; order Lophiiformes; family Chaunacidae; genus Chaunax; species Chaunax sp. Z400. Next base: position 27,559,953 of record CM075194.1, read on the forward strand.
TTAGCGCGCAGCAACCTTTAAAAATGAGGCCCCTGGAGTCAACAGTCCACCTACATCTAAAGGACCAGGGACAACACAGCAGAGCCAGCTGTTCAGACCAGGACTCAGCAGGACTCAACAACACTTCTTTATGGTGTTTTATGTTTTATGGCAGTTGATCTCATCCTCTGTTTGGAGGGTAAGACCTCCTGGATCTCATATTGTCACCCTGTTTGAAGACATTTCAGGTTAATTAATCTTTTTGAGTTAGGTGCTAACTGCTACTCGCTGCTAACTAGTTAACCAAGTGATTTCTTGTTACCCTCAGGCTCAAGTAGCCGTGGGATACCAAGGCTGTAGTGGGCTATCCTGAAGGCTTCCTCCAGATTCTCTCTTGCAGTCCTCAGCAGTGCTTTTCTCATGTCCACCAGGCTGGGGTCAATGGATTTAATGACAGCCAGGAAGGCCAGACCACTTATCCAGCTCTTCCCAAAGTCCTTCACTGCCACACCAAACCTAAAGTATGATATGACATATTCAGTGGTCTGGGTCAGTCCAGATAGACCACCAGACCCTACTGTATATTCACATGAAACAAACAGAACACTGATGAGAAATTATTTCGATCAAATGACCTTTAGTGAACATAGTAGACTATGCATACTTGCGTGTTCGTTTCTGGACCCACTGCAGCAGTTTCTTGATGGCCTTGTTGTGCTCTCGCACGGCTGTGGAAGCAGACTGTCGATCATCTGACGGTGAGCTGCAGAAGGACGTGTCAGAGTCGGAGCTGGTGGGGATGGATGAAAGGCTGGAGGAGGAGGGGAACTGGCTCCTGATGTTGCCAGTCAGCTCCTTGATCTGAAAGGACACTTGCATTATATTTCCCTTTAGGTGACTGTTTCACCTTTTGAGTATCAAATTCATCTATGTCTCTTCAGCAGATTATTTACCCAAGTGTTTTTTGTTGACATTTGAGCATAATTGAATATTAATAATACAAAGTTATCAGCACCAAATATTGCTTAGTGGGTTGTTGTCATCAGAGTGTGAGACAGAAACTATCCCATGTATGAACTATTATCAGGTCTGTCTTAAGATTCTGTCATCGAACTACAAACAGGTAAAAAGGCCAAGTCAGTAACAAATTCATTACATAATAGATACCATGGCAACCGTTATGTAAACATTTCAACAGATGACCAACACTCAGAGGATCTCTCTATTCTAATTCTAAAGGATTCTGAGCGCTGAATCCTTTAGAATTTAAACATGAATGACAGAGTTAAAAAGTTACATAAGTGAAAGTTACAACCATTAGTAATGGTCAGTCTGACTCAGCCTGTCAAAGCAGCGCTATGTAGAGGAGACAACCCAAAGGTCCACCCTAGATGGTGTCAGACTTGAGGACGATATATTTGAACTGAAAGTCAGTGTAACAATCCAGCTATCCAAGATTCTGTACCTTCTCATTTCTGTTATCACATAACATTTATACACATCAAGTGATTGAGTCTCAACAGGTAAAAATCTGACATCTTAAGACTCGATAGGCAATGCTCTCCTCTGCCGTAACACCAAATGTGTCCATTGAAATTTGCATGAAGCGAGAGAACCTTCCAGTTAGAACGTGCACACCTGAATATGGAACCTCATCATGTAAGGCAGTGAGACCACCGTCAACTATCCTCACCCTCTTCATCCAGCAGCGCAGCAGTCAGAGGGCTCATAAGTAGAAGACTCCGTCAGTGCCTGTAGAACTACAGTTACAATATCCTAATTTTTGTTCTTCACAAAGGCTACGACCTCCACCGGACTCTATGGGTACAGTGGGTGGAGCCTGATGAATGATCACCCTGCTGTGACCTAAAATCACCCAGCCACACCAAACCTTACCAGCTAACAAAGAATACAGATTAGTTTGAACATTTCCAACATATTCAGAGCTGAGAAGCTCCACAAAGTGGTGCAACAGCAAAAGAAGTTACTAGCTGGCCAGCTAACCAAGCATGCCAGACCCTGCTTTGGGTAAATGAGCCCAGCTTGATAGTCTCCCCCCAGACAGACCAGCTAGTTAACAATTAGCTTCCCAGCTACAAAAATTCACCACTTGGCCTGTAAGTAGCCTTGTCACTACATCACCAAACGTCCCATCAGTTAAGTGACAAACCTCGTCCATGTGAAGGACAAGGAGCCATCACTTTGGTAAACATTGTTTCAATATTGAATACTGGTCTGAAACAGAATATAGAAAAACATAACAAAAGAAAGATGGGGCAAAAATTAAAGTACTCCTACCAAAACACAGAACAGTATGTGGACGTCAGGAATTTTAACATCATGGTGTACCATATGCAACTCCACCTTTATATATTTGTGAACATGGTCTCATTTGATGTGCGAAACAAGAAATCATGTCTGAAGTGAAATTTTGGCTGGGTTCACACTACAAAATCCTAAAATCCTAACCAAGAATCTCCACAGACTATCTTCTCTCCAATCTCAAACACACACAAACTACAAGATTAGAAAATAATGTTTCATCACTTCGGGATTCATTAAGACTCTCATGTTGACCCACTTTACAGTGAGAAAACAAGAAAACAGAAGGAACGACTGTGGATGAATAAATTGGTGGGAAGACGCCGTCAACACGGGCTGCTATCCTTCAGCGAACTGGAGGAGAGATTTTAACTGACGGTTTAATATCTGTCAACAGTAGTATGCTAGCTAACATTAGCCTAAAAGGATCAAATGTTTACTGTTGCTAGGCAGCACAGTCAGCTCCTCCACAATGTCTCTCTCATTGGCTGTAGTGATCTCAGAAAGTAGTGATGTCATCATCAAGATTTTATCTCCTAAATATCAAACATGTTTTAAATTATCAGGGCAGCTCTGATTGTCCACGAGCAGATCAGGAGGAGTAAAATTGGATCTGTAAGTGCCTCAGACCACCAGATAATCTGGATCCAACATCAGGACTGACTAAAGGTCCAGATCAGATAATCGGGGCCCAACATCAGGACCAACCAAAGGTCCAAACCAGATAATTTGGACCCAACATCAGGACCAACCAAAGGTCCAGACCAGATAATTTGGACCCAACATCAAGATTAACCAAAGGTCCAGACCAGATAATCGGGGCCCATCATCAGGACCAACCAAAGGTCCAGACCAGATAATTTGGACCCAACATCAAGATTAACCAAAGGTCCAGACCAGATAATCGGGGCCCAACATCAGGACCAACCAAAGGTCCAGACCAGATAATTTGGACCCAACATCAAGATTAACCAAAGGTCCAGACCAGATAATCTGGGCCCATCATCAGGACCAACCAAAGGTCCAGACCAGATAATTTGGACCCAACATCAAGATTAACCAAAGGTCCAGACCAGATAATCGGGGCCCAACATCAGGACCAACCAAAGGTCCAGACCAGATAATTTGGACCCAACATCAAGATTAACCAAAGGTCCAGACCAGATAATCCAGACCCAACATCAGGATTAACCAAAGGTCCAGACCAGATAATCCAGACCCAACATCAGGATTAACCAAAGGTCCAGACCACATAATCCAGACCCAACATCAGGATTAACCAAAGGTCCAGACCAGATAATCCGGACCCAACATCAGGATTAACCAAAGGTCCAGACCAGATAATCGGGGCCCATCATCAGGATTAACCAAAGGTCCAGACCACATAATCTGGACACAACATCAGGATTAAACAAAGGTCCAGACCAGATAATCCGGACCCAACATCAGGATTAACCAAAGGTCCAGACCAGATAATCTGGACCCAACATCAAGACGGATCAGAGTTCCAGACCAGATTTATCCAATTGTCAGGGTGAATCGAGTTGAAATCGGCCTGATTCTCCTGTAGAGTGAGCCTGGCTTTAGAGGACTGGATTACTGTTTATTAACGGTTTAAGGCAAATCTTACAGTAGCTCTTACTTTTGGGTTAGTTGTAACTGGGTTGATTTCATTTTACAGGGGGAATCTGGTGAAGTTACCCATCAGTTCTTCTGAGCAGGTTTAAAACCAAACCTCTGTTAAAAGGCCATCAACCCTTTGTTGCCATTCATCCTGGTGGTGTGGTCAGCTTCAGACAACAACCTCCAGAATGAGAGGACAGTCTGTGAACTGCAGAGATCAGTGTTTCCTCGTGGTGTCTGTTCAAGACACTGAAACTAACTAATGTATGGTTTTGTGAATGGAAGTCCTCATGCTGTGACCTCAGTTTGAGTTAAAGGAGAGGCAGAGGAAAGAAGGGGAGATGAAAACTCAAAGCATAGATGACAAAGAGATAATAAATTAGAGGATGGATAAAAAATTACCTGAAAGAAGAGGATGATGTTCCAGATGAGTCCCAGGATGATGGAGGAGTTTCCATCTGCAACATCAGCTGCATCGATACTGACCAGCTTTACCTGAGGACACACGTTTCTGTTAAATTTAAGACAGTCAACAAAATGTAGTTTGAAATGTCTCCATGCTGCCTCTTGTGGTACTCACATTTCTCTCCTCCAGGAAAGACAGGACTTTGGCAATGTTGTTGAGTCTGAAAATTCGATGGGAGGACTTCTTGAATCCATGAAGCTGGAAAATTATTAGGAATAAGAAAAGTATTGTGGAGTGGTATAAAAACAGCCGACCAAAACTAGTACTGTTACTTCCAGTACAGGGGCAGTGGCTCGGGAGGTACAGGAGGTACATCGGTCAATCAACTTACCAGAGGGTTTATCACTCCTGATGGCATGGTAGCCTCTGCCACCACAGTATGAATGTGTGTGAATGGATGATTGTGTGAATGGGTGAATGTGTTTGTGAATGTGTGTTAATGGGTGAATGTGTGTGAATGGATGATTGACTGAATGGGTGAATGTGTTTGTGAATGGGTGAATGTGTGTGAATGGATGAATGTGTAAATGTGTGAATGTGTGTGACTGGGTGATTGTGTGAATGGATGAATGTGTTTGTGAATGGCTGAATGTGTGTGAATGGATAAATGTGTGTGTGAATGGGTGATTGTGTGAATGGATGAATGTGTGTGAATGGATGAATGTGTGTGAATTGATGAATGTGTGTGAATGGGTGAATGCTATAGGGCTCTACAGAAGTACAGCCCATTTATTAATAGTATTATTATACACGATACTGTAGACACAGGTGATAGAATGTGGTACTAAAAACAGACAGAGGAGGGTCTGACCAGCTTACTGCCGGAGAGCTCCTCCAGCAAGGCCATGAGGATGTGTCCGTCCTGTATGTCACGAAAAAGGTCATGAACCTGGATGGGTGGGTCGCACTGAAAACGGAGAGGAAGAAAGAGGAGAGACGGAAGGTGAGAATTAGATTAGTCAACTAATCACTAACTTGATCAACAAAAAAATACTAAGCAATAATTTTGGTTTATTTGATTGTAACGATTTGCTGTTTGCTGCCTTTAAATGTGAAGACTTGATTCTTTTCCCTTGACTTACATGATAACAACACTAAATAAACAAACAATTTTAGAATTCATGTATCATGGGCACATTGAAGGTCAAAAATACATCCTGGAAACTGTAGATGCAACCAAGTATTCAAGGTGGTCCTTTTCTGGTCAGATGATAAAGTGTTGATGAATCCATCTTTTCATGATGTATATAAAAATACATTTGATTCAACCCATACAGTCATACAACACATGCAACATGTTTTTATAGTGTTTATCTGATGACAGATTAGCTCAACCACTACAATAACTGTCTGTGAGCCTGCATTGATCTGTATGGTTGGGGGAGAGTCGTCATGATAACATTTCTGTTCTGCATAGCGTGTTTTCCTCTAGCGCATACAGTCGACCTAAGCAAAGCCTCCTGGGATTGCCATTGGATGGCTAACAAACAAGCTAACAACTATTCTCATCAACAGGTAGAAAAACGGTCAATAACCATAGAAGACATTCAGTGTCAGATTTATCATGGAGTCAAAAGTCTCCAAAAAAACTCAAGGCTGGATTACAAAGATTCTAAAGGATATGGTCGGATTAAAAGCGTCATTGGACAAACATGACCGTTAGCTTCAGGGGAGAACTAGAGAGTTTTTGTCCAAGGACACAGGAACAAATTGAAGAAAATTAATTATGAAAGGTGGTGCAGTGGGTAGCGCTGTCGCCTCACAGGAAGAAGGTCCTGGTTTCAAATCCAACCTGAGGACCTGGGACTTTTCTGTGTGGAGTTTGCATGTTCTCCCTGTGTCTGTGTGGGTTCTCTCCAGGTTCTCCGGCTTCCTCCCACCAAAAACATGCAGTAGAGGTGAACTGGTGACTCTAAATTGACCGTAGGTGTGAATGTGAGTGTGAATGGTTGTTTGACTTTCTATGTGATGAACTGGTGACTTGTCTATAGTGAACCCTGCCTCCCACCCAAAGTCACCAGGGATAGGCTCCACCCCCCACCCCACGCAGGAGAAGAGGTTACAGAAAACGAATGAATGAATTATGAGATGCACACCTTTATGCTCCTACAAAGTATGTGTGAAACTCATTGAATTCTGTCCAGTGGTTTTTGAGAATATGTGGATAGACCATACCCGCTCACATACAGGATGTATGGATGGATGATCCGACAAGAGTAACCCTATAAGACCCCTTTGCTAAGTGCATAAAAAATAAGTAGGTTCTCTACAAAAAAATAATGATGCGTTAATAATATGATGCTATTTGGTATAGAGACGGCTGGGAGCTCAGAAACATTGGCTCAGCTTGTTTGTCTGATAACTGAACATCTGATTCAAGCTGAGAAATAATTTGAGTAGGATAATGGTACGAGCATAACGCTGAGTCCACTTGCTTTCACATCACTTTGGTCAACATGGTCATTTACCAACTCACCGCAATATCAAATCAGCTAGGGAGAAAGCAATACAATCGTATATTCTTGACAAGACCTGTTTTAATGTAAAGACATTGTGGACATGTGTGAACAATCTGACGTCAGATCAGTGGAGGATGAACGCTAGTTTAAACCTGTTTCTAGAATATCTTTGAATTCTTCTTGAGCTTTAGTACTTGCTGATCCAATATGAAATTGTCACCTGTTGCTCAGTCTGATACTCACATTTCTTGTCATTGCAATTCCTGTCATTTTACAATGGAATGTTTTCCATTCTTGTCTGATGTAAGATTTCAGCTGCTCCAGAGTTCAGGGTCTCCTTTGTCCTATTTTATGTTTCATAATGCTCCAAACATTTTAATGGGTGACAAGTCTGGACTGCAGGCAGGTCAGTTTAGCACCTGACTCTTTTACTACGGAGCCATGCTGTTGTAATACCTGCAGAATGTGGTTTGACATTGTCTTGCTGAAATAAACAAGGCCTTCCCTGAAAAAGACGTTGTCTACTTGGCAGCATATGTTGCTCCAAAACCTGTTTATATGGTTCAGCATTAATGGTGCCTTCACAAATGTGCAGGTTAGCCATGCCATGTGTCGGTGGAGTTTCTGGATCAGGTTTATATACGGTTTCCTCTTTGCATGATAGAGTTTCAGCTGTCATTTGTGGATGCAGCGAAGAACTCTGTTCACAATGTCTTTTAGAAGTGTTCCTGAGCCCATGTAGTGATGTCCACTACAGAATCCTGTCTGTTTTTAATATAGTGATGTCCACTACAGAATCCTGTCTGTTTTTAATGCAGTGATGTCCACTACAGAGACCAGTCTTTTTTTAATGCAGTGATGTCCACTACAGAATCCTGTCTGTTTTTAATCAGTGACATCCAATACACAATTTTGTCTGTTTTTAATACAGTGATGTCCAATTCAGAATTCTGTCTGTTTTTAATGCAGTGATGGCCACTACAGAGTCCTGTCCTTTTTTAATACAGTGATGTCCACTACAGGGTCCTGTCTGTCTTTCCTACAGTGATGATCACTACAGAATCCTGTCTGTTTTCAATACAGTGATGTCACTACAGAATCCTGTCTGTTTTTAATGTAGTGATGTCCACTACAGAATCCTGTCTGTTTTTAATACAGTGATGTCCACTACAGAATCCTGTCTGTTTTTAATGCAGTGATGTCCACTACAGAGACCAGTCTTTTTTTAATGCAGTGATGTCCACTACAGAATCCTGTCTGTTTTTAATACAGTGATGTCACTACAGAATCCTGTCCTTTTTTAATACAGTGATGTCCACTACAGGGTCCTCTCTGTCTTTCCTACAGTGATGATCACTACAGAATCCTGTCTGTTTTTAATGTAGTGATGTCCACTACAGAATTCTGTCTGTTTTTAATACAGTGATGTCCACTACAGAATTCTGTCTGTTTTTAATACAGCGATGTCCACTACAGAATCCTGTCTGTTTTTAATGCAGTGATGTCCACTACAGAATCCTGTCTGTTTTAATATAGTGATGTCCACTACAGAATCATGTCTTTTTTTAATACAGTGATGTCGACTACAGAATCATGTCTGTTTTTAATACAGTGTGTCCACTACAGAATCCTGTCTGTTTTTAATACAGTGATGTCCAATTCAGAATCCTGTCCTTTTTTAATACAGTGATGTCCACTACAGAATCCTGTCTGTTTTTAATGCAGTGATGTCCACTACAGAATCCTGTCTGTTTTTAATGCAGTGATGTCCACTACAGAGACCAGTCTTTTTTTAATGCAGTGATGTCCACTACAGAATCCTGTCTGTTTTTAATCAGTGACATCCAATACACAATTTTGTCTGTTTTTAATACAGTGATGTCCAATTCAGAATTCTGTCTGTTTTTAATGCAGTGATGGCCACTACAGAGTCCTGTCCTTTTTTAATACAGTGATGTCCACTACAGGGTCCTGTCTGTCTTTCCTACAGTGATGATCACTACAGAATCCTGTCTGTTTTCAATACAGTGATGTCACTACAGAATCCTGTCTGTTTTTAATGTAGTGATGTCCACTACAGAATCCTGTCTGTTTTTAATACAGTGATGTCCACTACAGAATCCTGTCTGTTTTTAATGCAGTGATGTCCACTACAGAGACCAGTCTTTTTTTAATGCAGTGATGTCCACTACAGAATCCTGTCTGTTTTTAATACAGTGATGTCACTACAGAATCCTGTCCTTTTTTAATACAGTGATGTCCACTACAGGGTCCTCTCTGTCTTTCCTACAGTGATGATCACTACAGAATCCTGTCTGTTTTTAATGTAGTGATGTCCACTACAGAATTCTGTCTGTTTTTAATACAGTGATGTCCACTACAGAATTCTGTCTGTTTTTAATACAGCGATGTCCACTACAGAATCCTGTCTGTTTTTAATGCAGTGATGTCCACTACAGAATCCTGTCTGTTTTAATATAGTGATGTCCACTACAGAATCATGTCTTTTTTTAATACAGTGATGTCGACTACAGAATCATGTCTGTTTTTAATACAGTGTGTCCACTACAGAATCCTGTCTGTTTTTAATACAGTGATGTCCAATTCAGAATCCTGTCCTTTTTTAATACAGTGATGTCCACTACAGAATCCTGTCTGTTTTTAATGCAGTGATGTCCACTACAGAATCCTGTCTGTTTTTAATGCAGTGATGTCCACTACAGAATCCTGTCTGTTTTTAATACAGTGATGTCCACTACAGAATTCTGTCTGTTTTTAATACAGCGATGTCCACTACAGAATCCTGTTGGTTTTTAATGCAGTGATGTCCACTACAGAGTCCTGTCTGTTTTAATATAGTGATGTCCACTACAGAATCCTGTCTGTTTTTAATGCAGTGATGTCACTACAGAATCCTGTCTGTTTTTAATACAGTGGTGTCCACTACAGAATCCTGTCTGTTTTTAATACAGTGGTGTCCACTACAGAATCATGTCTGTTTTTAATACAGTGGTGTCCACTACAGAATCCTGTCTGTTTTTAATACAGTGATGTCCACTACACAATTTTGTCTGTTTTTAATACAGTGATGTCCAATTCAGAATCCTGTCCTTTTTTAATACAGTGATGTCCACTACAGAATCCTGTCTGTTTTTAATACAGTGATGTCAACTACAGAATCCTGTCGGTTTTTAATGCAGTGATGTCCACTACAGAATCCTGTCTGTTTTTAATACAGTGATGTCCACTACAGAATCCTGTCTGTTTTTAATACAGTGATGTCCACTACAGAATCCTGTCTGTTTTTAATGCAGTGATGTCCACTACAGAATCCTGTCTGTTTTTAATACAGTGATGTCAACTACAGAATCCTGTCGGTTTTTAATGCAGTGATGTCCACTACAGAGTCATATCTGTTTTAAATACAGTGATGTCCACTACAGAATCATGTCTGTTTTTAATGTAGTGATGTCCACTACAGAATCATGTCTGTTTTTAATGCAGTGATGTCCACTACAGAATCCTGTCTGTTTTTAATGCAGTGATGTCCACTACAGAGTCATATCATTTTAAAATACAGTGATGTCCACTACAGAGTCCTGTCTGTTTTAATGCAGTGATGTCCACTACAGAGTCATATCATTTTAAAATACAGTGATGTCCACTACAGAGTCCTGTCTGTTTTAATACAGTGATGTCGACTACAGAATCCTGTCTGTTTTTAATGCAGTGATGTCCACTACAGAGTCATATCATTTTAAAATACAGTGATGTCCACTACAGAGTCCTGTCTGTTTTAATGCAGTGATGTCCACTACAGAGTCATATCATTTTAAAATACAGTGATGTCCACTACAGAGTCCTGTCTGTTTTAATGCAGTGATGTCCACTACAGAGTCATATCATTTTAAAATACAGTGATGTCGACTACAGAATTCTGTCTGTTTTTAATACAGGGATGTCCACTACGGAATCCTGTCGGTTTTTAATACAGTGATGTCCACTACAGAATCCTGTCTGTTTTTAATGCAGTGATGTCACTACAGAATCCTGTCTGTTTTTAATGCAGGGATGTCCACTACAGAATCCTGTCGGTTTTTAATGCAGTGATGTCCACTACAGAATCCTGTCTGTTTTAATACAGTGATGTCCACTACAGTATCCTGTCTGTTTTTAATACAGTGATGTCCACTACACAATGTTGTCTGTTTTTAATTCAGTGATGTCCAATTCAGAATTCTGTCTGTTTTTAATGCAGTGGTGTCCACTATAGGGTCCTCTCTGTCTTTCATACAGTGATGTTCACTACAGAATCCTGTCTCTTTTTAATACAGTGATGTACACTACAGAATTCTGTCAGTTTTTAATACAGTGATGTCCACTACAGAGTCCTGTCTGTTTTTTATACAGTGATGTCCACTACAGAGTTGGGTTTGTTTTTAATACAGTGATGTCCACTACAGAATCCTGTCTGTTTTTAATGCAGTGATGTCCACTATAGAATCTAGTGTGTTTTTAATATAGTGATGTCCACTATAGAATTCTGTCTGTTTTTAATGCAGTGATGTCCACTACAGAATCCTGTCTATTTTTAATACAGCGATGGCCACTACAGAGTCCTGTCTGTTTTTAATGTAGTGATGTCCACTACAGAATCCTGTCTGTTTTTAATGCAGTGATGTCCACTACAGAATCCTGTCTGTTTTTAATACAGCGATGGCCACTACAGAATCCTGTCTGTTTTTAATACAGTGATGTCCACTACAGAATCCTGTCTGTTTTTAATAAAGTGATGTCCACTACAGAATCCTGTCTGTTTTTAATACAGTTATGTCCACTATACAATCCTCTCTGCTTTTACTACAGTGATGTCCACTACAGAATCCTGTCTGTTTTTAATGCAGTGATGTCCACTACAGAATCATGTCTGTTTTTATACAGTTATGTCCACAATAGAATCCTGTCTGTTTTTAATACAGTTATGTCCACAATAGAATCCTGTCTGTTTTTAATACAGTGATGTCCACTACAGAATCATGTCTGTTTTTAATACAGTGATGTCCACTACAGAATCCTGTCTGTTTTTAATACAGTGATGTCCACTACAGAATCCTGTCTGTTTTTAATACAGTGATGTCCACTACAGAATCATGTCTGTTTTTAATACAGTGATGTCCACTACAGAATCCTGTCTGTTTTTAATACAGAAAATTACAGAAATTTATGATTGTAGGTCTTTCAAGCTAGAGGTATAGCTACATTATTACTTGAAGCTAGGCTTAATGTCAAAATTGGAATCTCACACACACATGCACACACACAGGTTTGGGTGCAATAATAACTAAGAAAAGTCATGCTTTACAATCTGTGACACACAGACAATATAACAACATTGTTTTGTTGACTTAAATATGTGGTGAACAAGCAGGCAACCTTACAAATGACCTAACGTCAGGATAATGTAATCAATGTTAAATATTTCAACCACAGTGATGTGGTGGTCACACATCAAGAAGGTCCTGGGTTCAAATCCACCTGAGGACTCTTCTGTGTGGAGTTTGCATGTTCTCCTCATGTCTTCAGCGGTTCTCTCCAGGTTCTCCGGCTTCCTCACACCACCAAAAACATGCAGTAGAGGTGAACTGGTGACTCTTATTCACCTGTAGGTGTGAATGTGAGTGTGAATGGTTGTTTGTGGTAGCAGGTCTACAACTGATGCAACAGCAAACAATTAATTTCCATGTATCAGTCCAGTAATCACAGTAATCAGTAATCCGTTCCAAATAAAACATTAAGTGCACAAGTGTTAAAAATTAACTGTGTGCCAATATTCATCTGAAATACACCCATGAGCTTTAATTTAACACGAGGTGACACATAACCGTGACTGAAAAACCAACATACACTCACTATAGTGTGGCTTAGGGACATATATGGAGACGCTCAATACTGAGGGGCGTGTCCAGACTTTTTTAACTGGGGTGGCCCAAGTGGGTCAATAAGTGCAGGCACGCTCACACATGTAAGAGTAGCATCAATTTAGCATTTCTCAAATGGACATTAAATACCAACATTTAGTGAGCTACAGTTTCTTACATTTCTGTTTATTTTTTATTACATTAATTTAGCTAAAGTGTATTTGACAGATTTAAAATATAAATAGTTCTACCAATTACAACAGAGTGGGAACAAACAGACATGATACAGAGCTTCCATAATTTATTCTATTAGTCCTCAAAAAGAAATGGCTGCTCCAAAAGTAGGTTACATGCAAAAGAAAACAATGCATATTCAAACACACTTCTTACACCTGGCTCATAGTTAGTTCCACCTCTTGATTTTTTTCAGCCTGTCATACAGGAAAATGGAATTACACTTGGTATGGCTAATCAGACCACCCCTGGCCCCTTTGTGGATACGCCCCTGCTCATTGTGTGATTTTTGAGTGAAATTTAAATACACGATTGACACAAGAGTAAACTAAACAGACTGATCTGCCTCAGACAACATTTTCACAACAAGTCATCACTAAGCCAGGCGTTTGTGAACATGTCTGAACGTGGTGAATGGGTGATGGAAGGGTGTGTGTGTGTGTGTGATAGGAACTTTACAAGATGACAGAAGACAAATATGTGATTGTCAGTTGGTGGGTCAGGGATTTGGTGCAGGGCCAAACAGTGAGGAACAGAAGAGTGGCTCATTGTGAAAGAGAAAACAAAAGATTTGATCAGACTTTCAGTTCAGCCTGACTCACCCCTGACTCACCCCTAACAGACTGAAACCAGAGAGGGGAGGAGGAGTGAAACAGGGTGTCGGGGTACACAGGTCTGCTGGAGCTTGATGGGTCTCCAGGTGTGAGTCTGATCTAAAGAGTGACTTTGGATGGATTGGTGACCTCAGCATCTCTGCGGTTTGTATTCACATACAGCAGCTAGTACAGACCTGTATCTTAACACTTTACATCCTAATGAAACGTTAATGCTGCAAACAGGCTGCTCCACAAAACCACATACATAATTCAGAGAGCAACATGGAGAGACTGCAGCTGTTGTTACTGTGCTGCACGTGTCTCAGCTGAACATACAGTAGGCATGGTGGAGGAACCTCAGCTCCGTGATGGAGACTATGGTGAAGATGGAGCTACCCTGGGTTTAAGGGTGGAGTGTCAGTAAAAGACGGAACCACGTGGTAAATGAGAGCTCTGTGAGCTGCCCTGTAATAACTGAGAGGACAGACCATAATTACAGTTTCTCCTTCTCTACTGTTTTATGAAGTTATCAACAAACCTTCTCTAAATGTAGGTTCATCCATCGGGTGAAGGTCCTCTTCTGAACCACTTCTCTTTCAACTGCAACACAGAAAAGACCAGAACATTTTCATTTTCAATGTCATCAGCAACTGAATCCAGAAGCACAGAATCCTCAGAGTCTGTGAGGTGAGCCTACATGATTCACCTGTAGCCACAAACATAGAGCAAATACAGCCACAGTAAAGACAGGGCATGTAAAACAGTGGGCCTCTCTGGTTTCAGCAGTCCTGTCATCTGTCCATCGTTCACAGAGAAACCAGTCTCAGACACCAGAAGGTGTTTTCAGACCAAACAGATGTGGGGACTCTGAGATCCACCAATAGGACAGCAGTCATAACAATAGCATTGAGCTATTGCTCACATGGCCAACATTTAGAGGTTTGACAGTAATGCATTGGCTCATGTTTAACCAATCAGCATACACTTACATCAGTCAACGTTCCACCTGTGTCTCTGCTGAAGTAGGAGCGAAAAAAGTTCTAATCATTTGTCGTTTCTGCGGTGAAGATACAATAAAAGGTTTGACCATCTGGAAACACCTGATGATGCATTTGAGGATGATTTAAGAAACAGATTATTTGAGTTTGAGTGATCTCCTTACTTTAAACAGAGGCACACACCCACACCGTCTCATGGTTTTGGTCTTTGTTGGTGTTCTCCTGGTTCGTTTTGTAGATCCTCCCTGATCCTCTGTTTCTCATCTCCCAGTGGATTTAGTCTGTGTTACTCCTGTTTGTTCCAGTCTGTTTAGTTTCTGACATTCCAGCCTCTTTTCCCTGTGTTTTCCTGTGGAAGTGGTCTTGTGGTTTTTTTCTAGTTTGTTCTCTTTTGGACTCTGCCTGTTCTTTTTGAATGCGTTCTTTTGTCTGGTGGATTCCTGTGTATCTTGCCTGTATTTGGACTCTGAGCCGGCCCTACCCTCTGGATACTGTTGCCTTTACTGGACTGTTTTCTGGTCTCTTGCCTGTTTATTTGGACATACATTGGGACGTTGACATTAAAATCACTGAGCCGTGTCCTATTTGTCCTCAGCTCCTTGTGTATGGATTTAGTTTATATTGCTGAAATGTAACACACAGGCATTTCCACATACAGTGGCTGATGAGGCATCTGTTAATTAGCCAGAATCTGTATACTGCAAGTTGACTTTGGGAAGAGCTATGAAGTGAAAATTTTAAGTTATGTTAAAAGTTATGTGAAAATGCATGTAGACCTATGAGAATAAAGCTGTTCGCTGTCCCAGCATAGAATAACATTACAAAGCTAACAAAGTGTGAGGCAGATGACATCACAGTCTGAACAGCAATGTTTTACAATTTTATAATCTGTTCCTTGGTTTAGTATTTGGCTAACATTAGCATGCTAAACAAAAATAGTTAACAGTGTATTTATTAGCATAGCAGAGCTGCTGTCCAGCTTCACAGACCCGATAGCTGTGGCTACTTGACAGCTGAGTATATCTTTGGAATTATGGGTTCTCTCTTATGTCAGTTACCCCCCAAAAAAGTCAGTTTGGCTAACATAGCACCAATGTATTGTTCATGAGTCATTACAGCCATGAACTAGAAGGACTCTCAGAACACATGCTTCTGGCAGGGCTGAACAATGCCCCACCCCTCCACAAACCTTCATGACAGTCAGTTCAGTAGTTAACAGAAATAAACCTTCTGCTTCACACTTGAGTGAGGGTCTTTGTCGTATAAATGTCTTCATCAGAAAGTGTACGGAGAGGCTCTGTGCAGAAGGCCATGTACCTCCAATAAGCCAGGACCAGGCCACACAGCTACACTACAAGGCCACCAACTGAGCATGAGCTAGCAAACTAAAACAGGTCCTGAATTTGAAGAGCGGCTGTATGAATTCATCCTCACTTCCTGCATCTCTTCAACCTGCATTAGAAAAAGAGTAGAACTTAAGCCTGTTCACCAACATGTTCCTGAAGTGTTCCTCAGCCCATGTACAAATATCTTTCACACAATCCTGTGTTTCACACAGGGGTGAACCTCTCCCAGTCCTCTCCCATCTGTATCCAGTCAACCTGTTTACTTGTGGAAGGTTCCAATCAGCTGTTTTTGGACCACCCACCAGTCCCAACCTGTTAGAGACGTGTTGCTGCCATCAGATTCAGAATAAAGATCGTTGTAGTTGATGGCGTCAGACATTAAATATATTGTCTTTGTACTGTTCTCTATTCCAAATATGTCAAACAGGATTAGCTAATTGTACCATTCTGTTTGGATTCAGTGCTATGCAGCTCAGATCCTCCTCTTCCCTTCTTTACAGGATGTTACCACTTTGGTTCGTATTGTGAGGGATAGGTTGCCTGTAGACACACATGTGGAATGCATCTTCTAAGTGGACTCTACAAAGTACTCTTAACAGAAATACTATGCTGTAAGTGGTGTCCACAGCTGTCTGTGAACATGTGTATTTGGTAGTATAATCCAGGCCTTATAGTGTTTTCACTTGCATGGTCCATGGTCACCATTTGGGAAGCCATTCTTCTGACCTTCTTGTGTTCATGAGCTTTTAAGTCGTAATGTGGGAACTACATGAATGCTAGAAGAGAAGATGTGTATTTTATTTGTATTTTATTGCTCAGAGTTTGGTTCGCATTGCCAGCAATAAGTCAGACTTGTTTCCAGTGAGAGCTGGACTCCGTCAGGGCTGCCCTTTGTCACCGATTCTGTTCATAATCTTTATGGACAGAATTTCTAGGTGCAGTCAGGTGACGGGTGTCCGGTTTGGTGGACTCAGAATCGCTTCTCTGCTTTTTGCAGATGATGTGGTCCTGTTTGCTCCATCATGCCGTGACCTCCAGCTGTCACTGGGACAGTTTGCAGCTGAGTGTGAAACGGCTGGGATGAGAATCAGCACCTCCAAGTCTGAGGCCATGGTTCTCAATCGGAAAAGGGTGGATTTCTCACTCCAGGTCAGGGATGAGTTGCTGCCCCAAGTGGAGGAGTTCAAGTATCTCGGGGTCTTGTTTACGAGTGAGGGAAGAATGGAACGGGAGATTGATAGACGGATCGGGGCAGCGTCTGCAGTGATGCGGACTCTGTATCGGTCTGTAGTGGTGAAAAAGGAGCTAAGCTACAAGGCAAAGCTCTCGATTTACCGGTCAATCTACGTTCCTACCCTCACCTATGGTCATGAGCTTTGGGTAATGAACGAAAGAACAAGATCACAGATACAAGCAGCTGAAATGAGCTTCCGCTGCAGGGTGTCTGGACTCACCCTTAGAAATAGGGTGAGGAGCTCAGTCATTCAGGAGGGGCTCAGAGTGGAGCCGCTGCTCCTCCACATTGAGAGGAGTCAGCTGAGGTGGTTCGGGCATTTGGTAAGAATGCCCGCCAGACGTGTCCCTGGGGTGGTATTTTGGGCATGTCCCACTGGGAGGAGACCCTGGGCTTGGGAACGCCTTGGTGTATCCTCAGAGGAGCTGGAGGAGGTGGCTGGGGAGAGGGAGGTTTGGGCTTCTCTGCTGAGACTGCTGCCCCCACGACCTGTACCTGGATAAGTGAAAGAAGATGGATGGATGGATGCTCAGAGTGTTTAAACATGCGGTGCTTTTTGAGTTTGAAGCTCTACTTTGTACTGGACTTGTTGCTGCACCAGTTTTTGAGTGTTTGTTCTGACTTGAGGAGGCGTTTGTGACTTTTTCCCAGCAGAGAACAAATTTTTCCGATTCCAGTACATGAATGCACCATTAGTCTGTTGAGTCCAGACTGACTCTGCTGCACCACAATGCCGAGAGCAGACATATGGGGGGGGGGGGGTAACCAGAGAGCATGGGAGGAACTCAGGAGTGGTTACCATGGCAACAAAGTTGGCTGTCAATCATCTTTATGTCCACTGTGGGTCATTGCAGGCACTGGGGCTGGCTCTGCAGTACAGACACTAAGGCTGATGAGAGACCTGGCTGCTGGAATGATACTGATTGTTTGTTCCTCCAGCAGAGTTATGACTGCATCACTGATGCTGATAGCGAACACCTCCCTACATTACAGCTGAGTTTTACTACAGCCCATATAAGAACGTTACCAGAGGCGTGAAGGTTCCCACATTCAGTCCCCAGACACCTTACGGTGTAAGGTTTTGAATGGTTTAAGTGCTTAATGCTTTTGGAAAGGTTTTAGTGTTTCAGTGTTTGCTATATGTGAGAAATGCCCTGATCTATACTATATGAGAAAGAATTTCTGTGAATGTGGCGTGAGCTTACTGCCCATTCTTATTAGCCCCAGAATGCATTGCATCTCCTCAGACTGTCTGCTGGCAGCTGTAACTCACACAGTCCACAGACCAGTAGTTTGTAACAGCTGTGTAGATGTAGAATATCAACACAAAAATGATGGTAACTTGAACAGTAGCTCCACTAGTGTCTGTGGGGTTAGCAAGCTAACCTCTGGTCATCTGTCTGTCCAGTGTACAGACCCCTCACACAGACCACTCTCTGAACCATTACTTGCTGTATCACACCTGAAGCTGTCACTTCAGTTAGTTTTACTTACTTATACATGTTGAAAGATTTAATGTCTGAACTGAAGGATTAAGATCTGAGAAAAGGATCTGATACTGACTTTAAATGAGTTAAATGCCATCAAACCTAAGAACTAGACGACACATTAAAGAGGTAAAGTTAAAGTGATAGATGGAAACATTTGGCTGTGTTTAGATCCTCATTATCAGTAAAGCGAAAATGATTTTCAATGCATTTGATTTGACATATTTAATGTGTTTAAGACCATTTATAAAATAGCAGCAGTACAGGATTCATCCACTGGAGACCTTGAATATTCTTCTCTGCCTTCTGGCTAAGATCAAGTGTAGTTCTGTTCTTATCAGTTTAATATCTGATATGTCCTCTATAAGGGGACTACATATGAAGCAGATGTTTAGAACTGAGAGCTGAAAAGGGGACTTGATCCATTCACTGCGCATTGACCTGGTATTGCAGTGCAGCCAGGGGTTAAATGTTTACAATAGTATGGAAGACATGACGTTGTGACTGGCTAAAGCAGCTCAGTCTCAGACCAGAACAGGAAACCAACAGTGGAGCGACGACCACAAATGACAGTATGGTACATTCATGAGGACTCTGATGGATCCCAGTCCGGATGCTGTGACCTAATCTGTCATAAACGTGTCCCACACTCTAAAGCCAGTGTTTGCTTTACACTCAGCAGTCCTCCTCAACACAAACCTGAGCTCCACTTTGGATGGTGAACCAGGAAAAAATGACATTACTTTTATTGTGCATAATGGGCTTCTTTTAAAGCTATGATGGGTCTTAATTATAAGTCTGACTAGACGTGTGTCCCCATGGTGATTGTTGTGTAAATACAAAATGGGTGTGGTTGATGTAATATGTAAAATGAAGATTAGTAAAAAACACAAGTTGATGTGTTTGTACCGCAGTGGATCATCTGAGGCTAAATAAATGGAACGCCTGTAAAGGAGTGCTGTGTGTCTGCTGTCAGTATTTAAAAGGTGGACATGGGATGTTCTGCTGTAGTTTGTCTGAGATGAGTCTGTCTGAGATGAGTCCTCTCTGAGATGAGTCCTCTCTGAGATGAGTCTGTCTGAGATGAGTCTTCTTTGAGATGAGTCTGTCTGAGATGAGTCCTCTCTGAGATGAGTCCTCTCTGAGATGAGTCTCTCTGAGATGAGTCTGTCTGAGAGGATTCCTCTCAGAGAGGACTCCTCTCTGAGATGAGTCCTCTCTGAGATGAGTCTGTCTGAGATGCTCTCTGAGATGAGTCCTCTCTGAGATGAGTCCTCTCTGAGATGAGTCTGTCTGAGATGCTCTCTGAGAGGAGTTATCTCTGAGATGAGTCCTCTCTGAGATGAGTCTCTCTGAGATGAGTCTGTCTGAGATGCTCTCTGAGAGGAGTTATCTCTGAGATGAGTCCTCTCTGAGATGAGTCTCTCTGAGATGAGTCTCTCTGAGATGAGTCTGTCTGAGATGCTCTCTGAGAGGAGTTATCTCTGAGATGAGTCCTCTCTGAGATGAGTCTCTCTGAGATGAGTCTGTCTGAGATGCTCTCTGAGAGGAGTTATCTCTGAGATGAGTCCTCTCTGAGATGAGTCTGTCTGAGAGGATTCCTCTCTGAGAGGAGTCCTCTCTGAGATGAGTCTGTCTGAGAGGATTCCTCTCTGAGAGGAGTCCTCTCTGAGATGAGTCCTCTCTGAGATGAGTCTGTCTGAGATGCTCTCTGAGAGGAGTTCTCTTTGAGATGAGTCCTCTCTGAGATGAGTCCTCTCAGGCTGAGGGCTCTGATTCATTTGCTTTCATACAAACAGGAGGCTCAGCTGAGATCCCATATCCACACGGCGGAAGACTGGACTGGTATCAATGATGCGTTTTAGTGATTCCAGCACTGGGTGTCAGAGAGGAACAGAGGGAGCAACTGCATTTAATTAGAGGCTATTAATGAACTCACCTCCATAAAACAGTGGACAGACATTAAGAGACTCTTTGGTTGGGTTTTATGTTCTGTGTCTCTGTGGTTTGTGGCCTTAACCAGAGCACAGTCTGTTCACTCAGAGAGAGGATATCAGAGACACATGATGTGCATTTTATTCACCATGACTCTTTATTTGTAGAGCAATGAGTTGGATCAGATACATCTTCATATCATAAACTTTGTCTGGGGTCTAGGACCCTCGTCTTCAGTGATGTTTCTGGACCGTTCCATAGTTTTCCCAGTGCTGTGTTGCTCCTGCACCTACTTTTTGGAAACATGCTGCTGGCATTAAAATCTAGAATTTGCATATGTTGATGAGGTAAACCAGTAAATATATTGTCTTTGTTCTGTTTTCAATTGAGTTTATGTCAACAGATGAGAAAATGAACACATTCTCTTTTGCAGTGTTCCAACTTTTTCAAATCTGGGTTATGGAAGAAGACTTCATTTTTTAGTGACTTGCTTAATATGCATCTTGAATGACTATTTTCTAAATCTTTGTATGACTGAAGTGATACGGGTCAGGTTCACAGTTTTAATGTTTCATGTTTAACACCAGTGCAACTATTTGGTCTTATCTCCACTAAAAAACATTTATGGTTAAGAATTCTAATTGGACAGCATTACAGGCAGACTGATTATGCTTTATATTTATTAAATATGTCGCTCTTCTGCCAGTAGACTCGTCCATGTTTGTGATTGGTCATAATCACCACCTCTTTTATGTCAACATTCATGTCTACATTGACATGGTTGACATCCACCTTCGTGTGAGATCTGTTTACTGAAGCCAGATAAAGATATCCTGTGTTTGTTGAACTTCACTGCAAAGGCCTCTGGGAGAGAAGCAGGGGGAAACAGTCCAGCTGAGCAACAACGGAAACCACTGTCAACAGCCACTGTTAAGACTGAAGGACTATTAGACACACCTTTTTAATTACAGTTACAAAAGAACATTTTATTCACCACAGTGATGCGTAAGAGTCCTAAAAGATTACTGCACACCTCTCCTTACCTGGATCAGTGTAGGACGGGTTAGACAGCATATATACTGAACAAAAATATAAACGCAACACTTTTGTTTTAGCTCCAATTTTTCATGAGTTGAAAGCAAAGATCTAAGACTTTTTCTATGTACACAAAAGGCCCATTTCTCTCAAATTTTGTTCACAAACTTGTTCAAATCTGTGTTTGTGAGCACTTCTCCTTTGCCGAGATAATCCATCCACCTGACAGGTGTGGCATATCAAGATGCCGATTAGACAGCATGATTATTGCACAGGTGTGCCTTAGGTTGGTCACAATAAAAGGCCACTCTAAAATGTGCAGTTTTATCACACAGCACAATGCCACAGATGTCGCAAGTTTTGAGGGAGCTGCAATTGACATGCTGACTGCAGGAATGTCGACCAGAGCTGTTGCCCGTGAATTGAATGTTCATTTCTCTCCCATAAGCCGTCTCCAAAGTCGTTTCTGAGAATTTGGCAGTACATCCAACCGGCCTCACAACCGCAGACCACGTGTAACCACGCCAGCCCAGGACCTCCACATCCGGCATCTTCCCCTGCAAGATCGTCTGAGACCAGCCACCCGGACAGCTGATGCAACAATTGGTTTGCATAACCAAAGAATTTCTGCACAAACTGTCAGAAACCGTCTCAGGGAAGCTCATCTGCATGCTCGTCGTCCTCACCCGGGTCTTGACCTGACTGCAGTTCGTCATTGTAACCGACTTGAGTGGGCAAATGCTCACCTTCAATGGCGTCTGGCACTTTGGAGAAGTGTTCTCTTCACGGATGAATCCTGGTTTTCACTGTACTGGGCAGATGGCAGACAGCGTGTATGGCGTCATGTGGGTGAGCGGTTTGCTGATGTCAACGTTGTGAATAGAGTGGCCCATGGTGGCGGTGGGGTGATGGTATGGGCAGGCATATGCTACGGACAACCAACACAGGTGCATTTTATTGATGGCATTGTGAATGCACAGAGATACCGTGACGAGATCCTGAGGCCCATTGTTGTGCCATTCATCCACCACCATCACCTCATGTTGCAGCATGATAATGCACGGCCCCATGTTGCAAGGATCTGTACACAATTCCTGGAAGCTGAAAACATCCCAGTCCTTGCATGGCCTCCATACTCCCCGGACATGTCACCCATTGAGCATGTTTGGGATGCTCTGGATCGGTGTATACGACAGCGTGTTCCAGTTCCTGCCAATATCCAGCAACTTCGCACAGCCATTGAAGAGGAGTGGACCAACATTCCACAGGCCACAATCAACAACCTGATCAACTCCATGCGAAGGAGATGTGTTGCACTGCGTGAGGCAAATGGTGGTCACACCAGATACTGACACTTCAGTGCCTATAAATGTCTCTTTTCAAGATAAAACTGCACATTTTAGAGTGGCCTTTTATTGTGACCAACCTAAGGCACACCTGTGCAATAATCATGCTGTCTAATCAGCATCTTGATACGCCACACCTGTCAGGTGGAAGGATTATCTCGGCAAAGGAGGAGTGCTCACTAACACAGATTTAAACAAGTGTGTAAACAAAATTTGAGAGAAATAGGCCTTTTGTGTACATAGAAAAAGTCTTAGATCTTTGCTTTCAACACATGAAAAATTGGAGCTAAAACAAGTGTTGCGCTTATATTTTATAACTGAACTTTAATGCTTAAGAACACAAATCTTTTTCACCTCCTGATAAAAACATTTGACAGTAACTAGAAGCTGAAATACCTTAAAGGTGTATTATGGAGACCAGCCCAACACTCATCCAGCTCCATCCTCTTACATTCTAACATTAAAGCATGATCTCACAGATGATGTCAGCGATTCTACATCCATGTGTTTCTACAGCCTATATTCAAAGAAAATAAACTCCTCAGAAGGATGACATGAAACCCCTGATGAATATGATGGTGGGTGTCAGACAACACAAAGTGATCATGGCTTTATGATCCCTTAGATTCATTTAGAGCCTGCCTTTGAGTAAGCTCCTGTCTGAACAGTCAGACTGAGGGGTCAACACAGCACACACTGGTGCACATTCCAGCAGATTACACAAACCCACAAACGCCTGAGGAGGAGGAGGATGACTGCAGTTACATGACCCAGAACCCAAAACAATGGGTTGAAACAGGTGCTTAAACTGAGCATTACCTGTTCATTTTTAACTGCTGCTTCTCCTTAGAAGAGAAGATCAGAAGTAAAGATGGAATGAATGTGAAGTGACAGAGGAGAAAGAAGTGACTCATCAGGAGAGCGAGGAACACTCAGGGTAAATCACAGCTTCCTTTCCAAAGCTGTTTTTCTGCTTGTACCTGCTGAGAGGTCGTCTCTTAGAGACACTGTGCTGAGCTGCAGGGCTCTCTGCCATCAGGCCTGCTGACCCTCTGTAGGCAGCTCTGCTGCAGCGTAGAGTCAAAGCCTTTCCTCTGGTGGAACCACCTGCATGTCATAAAAACCAGCCTTTTACCCCGATCACAGACTGGAGACAAAGAGTGAGCTGAAGCAGGCCTAAACCCCAGCGGTGGAGGTTTATTTCACAATATAACGACTGACCTCCAAACAAAGACCAGGCCTTTTTAAGGCTTTATAACAGGAGCACTTCAGGGCCAGTGGCTTTACAGGGAACTGCTTCATAAAAACAGTGGGAGACTTAAAGCTGCTCTAAGCTGTAGGAGTTTCCGTCAGAGTGCACCTAGATGGGCAGATCATGTCTCTAACAAATGATCAGCTGATTATTTAGGTTTCAGCTGACATATCCCCCGTTCACAATTATTCACTTCTGATCTAAATTCAACAATATAAGCTTGTCAGCCCAGTAATTTTGAAGCAGAGCCTTTAGAAGTTATATAGTTCTATACCATCGTCTACAGCTGCTACATGAGTACCACTTACATTCAATGAACATTTATATGTTCTGTTTCCTGAAACAATTACACTCAGATCATATGCCCCGTCATTTCCATGTGATCCTATCACATTGCCCTCACTGTCAACTATCTAACCACAGCTTGAACCCATCTCCCTTTCAGCACTAACTGCAATTGTTGATGGGTTGAAACCAACGAAATGCAACTCTGACATCATTCCCTCCAGACTTTTTAATGAAGTTTTTGGTGTTATTGGACCGTGCATTTTAGCAATAATGAATAGCATTTAAGTGACAGGTTCAGTCCCAGCATACTTGAAACAGTCAACAGTCCGCCCTCTACTAAAGAAGACACATCTGGATCCTACCAACCCCTCAGATTTCAGGCCTATATCAACATGACCTTTTCTGTCCAAGTTGATGGAGAAAGTCGTTTCCCAACAACTACAGACTTTTTTTAATATTATTTTTTGCCTTTATTGATAGGACAGGCAGAAGAGGGGACAGGAAATGTGGGAGAGAGAGTGGGAGGAAGACATGTGGCAAATGGCCATGGGTCGGAATTGAACCCGCGTCGACCGCTAGAGGACTACCTCGGTACATGGGGCGCATTCTAACCACTGCGCTCTCTGCAACCCTCTACTGATTTTACTTGATCTCATTGCTGCACTTGACACAGTGGATCACGAGATCTTGATCTCCCATCTCAAGAGCTGCGTTGGCATCCATGGCACTGCGTTAAATTGGTTTAGGTCCTATCTCACTGAGAGATCCTTTTCTGTCAGCATTTCCACCACAGCCAGCCAAATCAACCCCGAAACCAACACGAAGACATGGAAATACTCAGGTGAGAGTAAGTGACAGGATAGATCAGATGGTAAATGATGAGACTTCAGAATGAGATAATGAGTCACAAAGAGGATACTGGTTGAGGATACCAACAAACCGGGATGAGCCGAGAACCACCGATTCCCCTGAGAGACAGAGGAGGAAAAAGGTAGTGCCCGGGGCCCAACTCTCACAGTCCCTGATGTACCTCAGGCTGACGAGGAGCCAGCGTTGACTCAACATGAACACCTTGAGGAGCAGATACTAGGCTCTCAACCCGACTCCCCTGTCTGCCTGCCACGGTCCACTAGGCAGAGATGGCCTGGCCAAATGCTTACCTATTCATCCCTTGGCCACCCAACATACCAGTCAGGTCCAACTGTAAATACTGTTGATACGTACCCCATCCCAGTCTGAGGCATTCACAACCATACCTGCCACCATTCCAAGGGACACCCCTCATTCAGTACCCCTACTTACACGTTCTCTCCCCCATACATAGCTATTAGAAAGCAACAGCACATAACTAGTTCTCAAAATCACATATTCAAGAGGAGAGAGATAAGACCAGTGTAAGGATTTTGTATTACATGTTTTTTGAAAAAAAAATGCTGAAGTGACTCAATAGAAACTTAAGGTTAAGTGTCAGGAGCCACTTTTATTGTTGGGGAGCGTGTGACACCCCTAAAATAGGGATCCCACATTTATGTGGTAAAATTTTACAGTGATTATTTTTATAATAATTTTAGGTTATAGCACAAATCTAAACTTGCATTTAATAGCGGTAATTGGTATGTTGTACATTTATTTTGATACCAGTGGGCGGAGCCGTCGTCTTTGCTCGGGTTGCTCTGGGGAACGGTAGGTGAAAACCTGCCTCCGATGTTTCCTCAGAGACAATCTGGAGAGAAACGATGCAACCATATCTTCAATGCTCCTGTTTTCACCTGCTTAATACAGGTCAGTAAACTGTAAAAAAAAAAAAAAACACAAATGTTTACTCATGATGTCGCTCATTATTAGGTTAGGGCCCACATAAAGTTTCAGAGTGTTTGAAGTGAATTAACTATTAACTAATTAACTTGTGGTTTTTATTTTGTTATTCACTGTGAAGCACTTTGGTCAACTCAGTGTTGTGCTTTAAATGTGCTCTACAGATAAAAGTGACTTGACTTGACTTCTGCTCACAATGTCTTCTGAGCACCTTTGACCCAAACATCTATGACCTCCGCCAATGAGGTTAGGTGTTCACCCATGTCCGTCGGTTGGTTGGTGGTTCGGTCAGTTCTTATTTAGCTAATTGATAACATTCAGAAAACAGTCCCAGAAATTTCCCATTAAAATAGATAAAAAGCACCTAAAAGTCACTGATGTACCTGCTGCACCGCTAGCAGCTAGTTGCAAAGTAAGTGACCCGGAGAATGTAGGTATCAGGCGCAGCTAACACCCGTCTTCCCCATCAGCTGCCAACAACTGAGGCAGTGCACTTTACACCACAGACATCGTGAACCTGACAGACCAAGTGGACCACTGCTGCTGGACTAATGATCGGCTAAATATGAAACATCTATGAAGTCATATGCAGTGAAGGTAAAACTTTGGGACTGTGGACTCTCACCATGAACAATGGTGAGAATATCTGATATCTAAGAGCCTTTAATCCAATCCAGCACTGTAACAGCTTTAAGGCTGTTTAAGGTCTGACTGTCTGACAGCATCAAAGTTGCTAACTGTCTGTTAGCTTACATTAGTGAACAGGAAGACAAGCAGGTCCAGCTGTTATAGTGTTTCATTTGGATCTTCTCCAGCTGTGCTCAGCTATCAGTGTCCTGGTGATGTGTAGATGTGATGTAGCGTGTCCTACTGTGTATGACCCAGCATGACATTCATCCAATACAGACATTGTGTAACTCAGATGAAAGCAGGTAAGAGGCTGTTGTGAGTCAGAGTTATGTAACCTGACAGATCTGCCTCCATATGAAGCCAACATTTTAATCTCTATTATAACAGACATGGTTGAACATGTCTGTGTCCCTCACTCCCTCCCCCTCTCCACCTAGCCTCCTCATCTCGCTCTTCCTCCCCATCTATCTCCCCATCTCTGTCTCTCTCACCCCAACCAGACAAAGTAGAGGCTCCGCCCACCTTGAGTCTTGGATCTGCTCCAGGTTTCTTCCTGTTAAAGTCAGTTTTTTCTCTCCACTGTCTCCATGTTCTTCTCATGGAGGATTGTTTGGTCTCTGTGGAATGAAGAGTCGGTCTAGACCTGCTCTTTTTTGGAAAGTATCTTGATTTATCTTTTGTTGTGATTTGCCAAACAAATAAATTGAATTGAATTGAACATTTTGGCAACACAATGCTTTTAATTATGTACAATTCTGCTCAGGAATGTGATAGTGAGCACGTTAAAACCAGTCAGTCGACCATCCAATCACTGCAGAGGCCAACCATATCACCATGTCTCAGGTAATTAGTACAGGGAGTTTACAAAATATGCTCTGACATACTCTGGAAACAAACCTTACCCTCTTTGAGGTCA
Organism: Chaunax sp. Z400; assembly: GCA_037577475.1. NCBI lineage: Eukaryota > Metazoa > Chordata > Actinopteri > Lophiiformes > Chaunacidae > Chaunax > Chaunax sp. Z400. The sequence continues at coordinate 27,587,832 of CM075194.1, forward strand.
AGTCCAGTACCAAACTGTTGCCACAGAGATGCAAAAGAAATCAATTGTATAATTTGTGATTAGCAAATGTTACATTTTACATTATTCCTGGTATACATGTACAATCTGTCAAAGAAAGAATAAACAGTTTACAGGATGTTCTTCATAAACCAACCTCACTGTTAGTTGTTACAGTGGAAATGCAAAAAACAAAGCTTTAAAAATGTCTCACTTCTTACAGGTGGGTGTTTCATCACCTCCTTCACACGGACCAGCTGCTGACTCATCATGTTGATCATGTGACCTGCCAGCCCACATTTCAACACACCTACACTGAGCACACAGAGAGAGCGTCTGTATGTCAGCCTTCAGCGCCTCCTGTGAGGGGGATGTTTCCAGAGCATACAGTACAGACATAGACTGCTGAATGTTTTTGTTACGGTGGCCCTGAGAGGTCAAAACACTCAACCCTAAGAAAACACAATGCAAATGTATACAACCCTGATTCCATAAACGTTGGGATGCTATGTAAAACAACTCTGACCTACGTCTGACAGACGATGGTCATCAGCAGAGAGGAGCAGCAACGGATTTGTCTAACAAATGAATATTACAGGGGTGCAGTGGGTAGTGTTAACAGCACAACACAAGGTCCTGGGTTCAGATCCACCTGAGGACCTCTCTGTGTGGAGTTTTCATGTTCTCCCGTGTCTGTGTGGGTTCCCTCCAGGTGTGTGAACTGGTGACTTGTACAGGGTGAACCCCGCCATCTGTCCAATGAATGAATATTACAGGAAAAGTGTGGAAGTGGACAAAAATGCAGCAGCACTACTGACATGAAGCCACCAATGTAGTTTTACTGCTTTGTACTAAAGGAAATGTCTTCAGGGGTTCGTAGCAGTCTCAAGAGGTGGAGGTGGAGCATGATGATGATGTCATGAGAAAATGACCTCATGATAATTTGAAATAAGGTAAACAATGTTTCAGTTTATTGATTAATTTACTGCAAACAAAAGAAGTATGTTCCATCATCTCTACCTTCATCCATGAAGTACTAATTTACAGCACTATCCACATAATTAACTCCTGTTAGGACATGTGGGACTGGTCTGCTGCTCGTCCCTACAGTAGAACTAACATCATGTTATCCTGCAGACCTCCAGTTACTGGACTGACCCTGACCTCCTCCTCTACCCAGTGATGGCTAATCCTGTTAGCTTTTAAACTGCTTCAGTTGAATTCACTTATAAAAGTGTTTTCACTTAATCCTACATCTAATATGAGGGTATTTGCTGTCATACATGTAAAGTCCAGAACGCCCGTAAGTCTATTTTCTGTATTTGAGGTCAACAAACAATGAAAAGCCTCATTTTGGTCATGTGACTGTATCATAGAGGCTGGTCTGTCATTTATTATCATCTGTTTTAAACTCCATTAAAGTCACACTTATATCTTGTGACATAAAAACGGTAAATATAAAAGATCATTAAGTTAAATATAAAAGATCATTAAGCTAATTATAAAAGATCATTAAGCTAAATATAAAAGATCATTAGGCTAAATATAAAAGATCATTAAGCTAGCTAAACGCTTTTTGGAAATAGTTTTAGGAGGTTTGAGACAGGACATAATAATATATATAATTACTATGTAATTATATATATTATATTATATTATATTATATTATATTATATATATAATTACTATATTCACAATATAAGTGAATAAAGTGTTAGTTATATTAGCTTGTGCTTGTAATGGTATTTAAAATATGAACATTATGTTTATGAACATAACGCCAGGTGTTTTATTATGTTGTGTTTTATTATGCTGTGTTTCAGTATGTTGTGTTTTATTATGCTCTGTTTTATTATGTTGTGTTTTATTATGCTGTGTTTTATTATGCTCTGTTTTATTATGTTGTGTTTTATTATGCTGTGTTTTATTATGCTCTGTTTTATTATGTTGTGTTTTATTATGCTGTTTCAGTATGTTGTGTTTTATTATGCTCTGTTTTATTATGTTGTGTTTTATTATGCTGTGTTTTATTATGCTCTGTTGTATTATATTGTGTTTTATTATGCTGTTTCAGTATGTTGTGTTTTATTATGCTGTTTTATTATGTTGTGTTTTATTATGCTGTGTTTTATTATGCTGTGTTTTATTATGTTGTGTTTTATTATGCTGTGTTTCAGTATGTTATGTTTTATTATGCTCTGTTTTATTATGTTGTGTTTTATTGTGCTGTGTTTTATTATGTTGTGTTTTATTATGCTGTGTTTCAGTATGTTATGTTTTATTATGCTCTGTTTTATTATGTTGTGTTTTATTATGCTGTTTTATTATGTTGTGTTTTATTATGCTGTTTTATTATGCTGTGTTTTATTATGCTGTGTTTCAGTATGTTGTGTTTTATTATGCTGTGTTTCAGTATGTTGTGTTTTATTATGCTCTGTTTTATTATGTTGTGTTTCAGTATGTTGTGTTTCAGTATGCTGTGTTTTATTATGTTGTTTTATTATGTTGTGTTTTATTATGCTGTTTTATTATGCTGTGTTTTATTATGCTGTGTTTCAGTATGTTGTGTTTTATTATGCTGTGTTTCAGTATGTTGTGTTTTATTATGCTCTGTTTTATTATGTTGTGTTTCAGTATGTTGTGTTTCAGTATGCTGTGTTTTATTATGTTGTTTTATTATGTTGTGTTTTATTATGTTGTGTTTCAGTATGTTGTGTTTTATTATGCTGTCTTTTATTATGCTGTGTTTTATTATGCTGTTGCAGTATACTGTGTTTTATTATGCTGTGTTTCAGTATGCTGTGTTTTATTATGTTGTGTTTTAGTATGTTGTGTTTTATTATGTGTGTTTCAGTATGTTGTGTTTTATTATGCTCTGTTTTATTATGTTGTTCTTTTATGCTGTGTTTTATTATGCTGTTTCAGTATACTGTGTATTATTATACTGTTTCAGTATACTGTGTTTTATTATACTGTTTCAGTATACTGTGTTTTACTATGTTGTGTTTTATTATGTTGTGTTTTATTATGTTGTGTTTTATTGTGCTATTTTATTATGCTCTGTTTTATTATGCTGTGTTTCAGTATACTGTGTTTTATTATACTGTTTCAGTATACTGTGTTTTATTATGTTGTGTTTTATTATGTTGTGTTTTATTATGTTGTTTTATTATGTTGTGTTTTATTATGCTGTGTTTTATTATACTGTGTTTTAGTATGCTGTGTTTTATTATGCTGTGTTTTATTATGCTGTTTTATTATGCTCTGTTTTATTATGCTGTGTTTTATTATGCTGTGTTTTATTATACTGTGTTTTAGTATGCTGTGTTTTATTATGCTGTGTTTTATTATGCTGTTTTATTATGCTCTGTTTTATTATGCTGTGTTTTATTATGCTGTGTTTTAGTATGCTGTGTTTTATTATGCTGTGTTTTATTATGCTGTTTTATTATGCTCTGTTTTATTATGCTGTGTTTTATTATGCTGTGTTTCAGTATACTGTGTTTTACTATACTGTTTCAGTATACTATTTTTTATTATGTTGTTTTATGTTGTTTTATTATGTTGTGTTTTATTGTGTTGTGTTTTATTATGCTCTGTTGTATTATATTGTGTTTTATTATGCTGTGTTTCAGTATGTTGTGTTTTATTATGCTGTGTTTTATTATACTGTTTCAGTATACTGTGTTTTATTATACTGTTTCAGTATACTGTGTTTTATTATGCTGTTTTTTGTTATGTTGTTTTATTATGTTGTGTTTTATTATGCTGTGTTTTATTATGCTGTTTTATTATAATGTGATTTATTATGCTGTGTTTTATTATGCTGTGTTTTATTATGCTGTGTTTCAGTATGCTGTAAAGAACTTTGAATGGTCTTGTTGTATGTAATGTGCTCTGTAAATAAAGCTTGTGAAATCATTAATTTATTTAACCTTTATTAACCAGGTTATTCTATTGAGAACCGAGATCTCTTTTTCAAGGACGACCTGGCCAAGAGTAGCAGCAACATAGTTTCAATAAAAATAAAAAATCTAGAGCTTCAGTCATATAGAGTACTGTGATTTGTGCAGAAACCTGACTGAAATGATGACAGAAGAGAATTGGTAGCAATATAATCTTTCACTTGTTCGCTAACCAAGGACTCAAGCACCTTTGCCACAACAGAGAGTTTAGAGATTGGCCTGTAATTATTTAAGATAGATGGGTCACCTCCTTTCAAGAGGGGAATAACAAGAGCAGATTTCCAATCCTTGGGGATTTTATTTGATTGCAAAGATTAAAAATGTGACACAGGGGTTCAGCTATAATTTCAGATGCCAATTTAAAAAAGACAGGCTCTATATGATCTGGACCAGGTGGTTTTCTAGGATTTACTGTAGTTCTCTTAGACCTCTCAAGACTTCTGTTGTGGTAAATGGAGTGAAGTTAAAGACCTGAACATTGCCAACGCTCCTGTCAGTGGTAGGTGGTACTCTAGGAGAATTTTTCCGGTTTAGACAAGAAACTAGAGAAAATAAAATGATTGTTAAAGTTATCTAATATTTCTGTCTTGTCAGTTACCCTAAGACCATCAATAAGTACACTGGGTGGAAGAGTGCTTGACTTACAGCTAGCAGACAAAGACTTGATTCTCTTCCAGAATGTTTTTGGGGGTTTTTGGCTTTCTGTTGGGTACAAATAAAATTCTGCTTTTGTTTTTCAAAGGAGAAGGGTACATTTATTTCTCAGTTGTCTAAAATGAAGCCAGTCAGTAAATTTTTTTAAAATATTTTTGTAAGCATCTGGAGCTGTAGCATCTATAGCAGCATCTGTCCACAGCTCTGTAAATGAAACAATCTGGAAGCACGTAAATGTTCTTTAACCTCCTAAGACCCAAATTCTTGTTTGGTATGCATTTTTAATTTCTCTTTGCTATTTGGGCTTATTGGGACCTGATAAGTATAAAAACTAAGCATCATCTTTTGACATGATGTCATTTTTGAGAAAAATGATGTCCACATACTATGTGGTATAGACATACATATACTATGGTATAGACAACCCAAAATGTGATGTCCACGCATGTGGACGCCAGGCCTTTGGAGGTTAATTTGCAGCACACTGCGGACTTCATGCTACGTTTGCAACATGTGCTGCCTCATCACAAATTCTGCTGTTGCCCAGTAAGAATGAGCCTGAGGGGCTGAGCAGAGAGAGCTTATTTACTGTGAACCAAGTGGAGAGAGTTTAGAAAAGCTTTGTGGAGAAAAGACTGAGGGTATGAACCAAAGAGAAGGGACCTTTTGTTGTCACCGCCCCCTCTCACCTTCAGAGAACTCCAATCAGTGTGAAGGCTGAGGCTCTGTCATCCAGCCTGCTCCTGGATGTCGGGCTGCTGGGCATACATTCAAGAACGCTGCATTGTGAGCAGCAGAGGCTGTGCTGTCTGTTTGCAGACGTCTCTTTTTGACGGAGGAGGGTCAACAGACGACGGCGAGAGAAGCGACTTTGCTTGGTTTGTCTGAACTCTTCGACATGCTGCAGTTTGGATTCAGCAGGGTGGTTTAATGGGAATCCTCAGCATCACTCTTGGACTCATATGTTTGGACTGAGTACATATTATGTCCATCACTAATATCTGTCCATCCATATGACCGCTGGAATGATGGAGCTGACAAATCACTGTATTAAACAAGAGCATTAGGAGGCTGCAAACCGCTGCCACCAGAAAGGCTGATAACATCTGTAATATGAAGTAACCAGTAACCAGGATAATGCAGCGTTCATGGTTAACAACACATAAATCCTCTGTTTACGGGTTATTGGCACAAACCTCTTGTTGTGGATCATTTACTTTGAAAAGTTGACGATCTGATAGGCAAACAGAGGAAAATGCTGTTATCACAATTCAACACATTCCAGCACCTTCAGGAGTTTCCCAGTGTCCTGTTCCAAATGTTGAGGCAGAGCATGCTGCAAACAGAAACGGTCGGTGCCGTCTTTCCAGTGTGGCCATGAATGTTATCGTCCTACTCAAACAAGTGGGAGAGGCTCCTTTAGAGCCAAAACCAAGTCCTGTAAGGTCTCATGTTTATCCTCCACTTTCTTTTTGTTCAAATTCACCTTTACAAGGATTCTTCTTTCATTTTCTATCTCAATCTTCTCTTCCTAAAAAGTTTCATATTTCCAAAAAGGTGGATTTTAAAAAAGGCACACAGGCGAATACTTCCATCCAGCAAAAAAAAGAAAGGTCAAATTTAAAGCCACTGACCTATCCTGACTAGCAGTCAGATTTTTAACAAACAGCTAAGCTATCCTGACTAGTAGTCAGCTCATGTTTCCATTATGTGATCACATCTCAATTTAGATCCTCTCTGCCACATTACACATCATTGGAAAAGAAGGCTGTCTGTTAAAAATCTGAAACCCCGATGACATCATCAGTCATACAGTCATCTGAAAATAATCTACACTATACTATGTTAACTGCAGTACAGTTGTATACAGTTGTGTTGTGTAGCTCAGGGTTCTACTGCAGAAGGACCAGCCTCTCTCTGTCCTCATCCCATCTCTCATTATGTAGCCGCCTCCTGGCCGTTGTTTTAAAGCTCTCACTGCTCTTCATCTTCCATCCACACACTCACTGCCACTCATCACACTGACCCATTCACATACTAGCAGCTGCAGCACTCTCACTGTTACACTCTCACTGTTACACTCTCACTGTTACACTATCACTATGAAACTATCACTGTTACACTATCACTATTAAACTATCACTGTTACACTGTCACTGTTACACTATCACTATTAAACTCTCACTGTTACACTATCACTGTTACACTATCACTGTTACACTATCGCTGTTACACTATCACTGTTACACTATCCCTCTTAAGACATCATTGTTACACTATCACTATTAAACTATCACTATTAAACTATCACAGTTACACTATTGCTGCTACACTTACACTGTTACACTATCACTTTTAAATTATCAAGTTAAACTGCTACACTTTCACGGTTACACTATGACTATTACACTACCACTATAAATTATCAAGTTACACTGCTACACTTTCACGGTTACACTATGACTATTACACTACCACTATTACACTATTAAAACATCAGTTACACTCACACTGTTACACTCTCACTGTTACACTATCACTATTAAGACATCATTGTTACACTCTCACTGTTACACTATCACTATTAAACCCTCACTGTTACACTCTCACTATTAAACTATCACTGTTACACCATCACTGCTACACTATCACTATTAAGACATCATTGTTACACTCTCACTGTTACACTATCACTATTAAACTCTCACTGTTACACTATCACTGCTGCACTATCACCATTAAGACATCATTGTTGCACTCACACTGTTACACTCTCACTGTTACACTATCACTATTAATACATCATTGTTACACTCTCACTGTTACACTCTCACTGTTACACTCTCACTATTAAACCCTCAGTTACACTCTCACTATTAAACTATCACTGTTACACCATCACTGCTACACTATCACTATTAAGACATCATTGTTACACTCTCACTGTTACACTATCACTATTAAACTCTCACTGTTACACTATCACTGCTACACTATCACCATTAAGACATCATTGTTACACTCTCACTGTTACACTATTAAACTATCATTGTTACACTATTGCTGCTACACTTACACTGTTACACTATCACTATTAAAGTCTCAAGTTACACTGCTACACTTTCATGGTTACACTATGACTATTACACTACCACTGTTACACTATCACTATTAAACTATCACCGTTACACTGCTACACGTGCACTGTTACACTATGACTATTACGCTACCACTAGTACACTTTCACTATTAAAAAATCAGTTTCACTGTCACTGTTACACTCTCACTATTAAACTATCACTGTTACACTATTACTGCTACACTCTCACTGCTACACTTTTACTGTTACACTATTACTGCAACACTTTCACTGTTTCACTATCAACATTACACCATCACTGCTACACTATCACTATTACACTCTCACTGTTACACTTTTACTGCTACACTTTCAATGTTACACTATCAGTATTAAACTATCACTGTTACACGATAACTGCTACACGTTCACTGTTACACCATCACTATTAAACTATCAGTTACACTCTCACTGTTACACTATTACTGCTACACGTTCACTGCTACACTATTACTGCTACACTTTGACTGTTACACTATTACTGCAACACTTTCACTGTTACACTATCACTATTACACCATCACTGCAACACTATCACTATTACACTCTCACTGTCACACTATCACTGTTACAGCTACACTTTCACTGTTACACTATCACTATTAAACCATCATGGCTACACTATCACTATTAAAACATCATGCCTACACTATCACTATTAAAACATCATTGTTAGACTGTCACTATTAAACAATCACTGCTACACTATCACTATTAAACTATCACTGTTACAGCTATACTTCCACTACTACACCATCACTGCTACACTATCACTATTAAAACATCATTGTTACACTCCACTTATACCAGTAGACAGAAATATTGATTTTCTTTTCACCAGGCCCTGTCTTTAGGTGCTAGTTTATGTTTATCAGCCTACTCTGTCCACAGCAGTACTATGTTCAACTTGATGTTGTGTTCAGCTAGCCAGTACTCATGCCTGTTTCAAGTAGAGTGGAGTCTGGACCACAGACCAGTCTAGTACCTGGACTCTATGACTCTGAAGCCTCGCTGTTGTAAGGCAGCATAATTTGGCTTCATTGTCTGGAATCAGCAGCATACTATTATGGGATTATTACCAACAGCACATCAAGCTTATACTAGTTTGACGTTAGCAAATGAACATCCTCGTCATAGTGGAAGGTGAAGACACAACACAATCCTGTGAGCATTAGTAGTTCATTAAGACAGAGACCAGGGGCCTCATTTCTAAAGGTTGCTGTGCACTAAAAAGTAGTGTACATGGGGTGAAATGTGTGTAAACATCTTTCACCACAAACATTGGTATTTACAGAGAATTTGTCAGCAGAAAAAGGTTCAGATTTCTACGTATGCTTTCACCCTGCTGTAGAGTCAGAATCAGAGACACTTGATGGTTTTATCACTAAATAAAGTTCAGTCAAAAGTAAAAACACAGATGAATGTAAAACACACATCAGTAGATATATATTTCATAATGTATAGGCCTGCCTCTGATGGTGGATATAGTCTTTATTTATCTGTAGAGCCTAAATACACAAATATGTAAATGTAATTTAATGTCATTATATTGTTTGATGCAGATATGGTTGAATTATTTGAGGATTGTTGATGTTGTTACATTTTTAATTGAATGTCAGCATTGTGTATCAGTCAGGAGGTGAGAACAGTTTCTGACTGCAGTAAAAATGTTGTTTTTAAAGCTAAAAACCAACAAATATGGACAGAAGCAGAATATTTGGTTGATAAAACCATGTTCTGAATTTTAGGAACCATTCCATCTATGTTTTTTCAGCTCTGTGTTTTTGACCTTCTTTTTGACTCTGCAACAGTTGGTTGTTTGATCCAACCCTGTTCACCATCCACCACATGCTTCTGTCAGACAAACTGCTGACTTGTCCTTTAACTGTGTTTTATTAACACACTGCACAACATCAACATGAGCTCTTAGCAAGAAACACCAGAGAATCTCAGCCAACCTTGTTGATCACTCAAACAGTGACACCGTAGCTACTAATTCTAGCTCTCTGATTGGCTAGACAGCATGTCAGTCTACAGTATTACCCAATACCTTCAGACTGTTTCCTTTTATTTGATATTCCACTGCTAAGCCCTCCAAACAAAACAGTTTTACGGTGATGAGAACCTCTAATTCACACTCTGCAAACTCTGCTTTCTTCTTCATACTCATCTCCATCATCATCATCATCATCACTGATAGTCCAACAAAGGCTCCTTAACAACGTCAGTATATTCATGAGACATTTAGCATCGACCATTTATGGAGGATTGTGTGACGACACTGGGAGGAGTAGTGGGACGATACTGATCATCAAAAATCATCATCATTCCATTCTTTCAAAAATGGAAGCTTTTTAAAGTAAACGTGAAGATAACTACCAGCCTAACTTCAGTCAGTCAGCAATCATTAGATTTACCAGCATCATCTCATTCACATGAGAGTGTAGTACAGAGTTCTGCTGTTTAAAGTCACCTCCATCACACTGGAACCCAGCCCTTGTTTCCTACATAGTCTGCACTAAATATATAGCAGAGACACTAAATAGCATTGGGCATCAAGAACAGAGTTCCAAAGTGGAACCAGTTCCAAAACTCTAATTCCATAGGAATCGTTTAGGAATTTTAATTTCGATTCAGCTCATCAGTTCCCGAAATAAATTCAACTCACGCTCAAGTTAAGTTTCAGCTTCCGTAGTTTCTTCCTCGCAGGTTGGATGGGTACTTCGAGCCGGGCTCCGTCATGGACCACAGCAGGCAGCGCTCCAAAGTGTGACTTTATTTTGGCCTGAATAATGCCGAGTCGGCACAGAGCAACACCTGTGACAACGTATTTAGTGCAAGGAAGGATGAACAACTAACATGACTAAACACCTTCACCTACACCTACACGGTGTACAAATCAGAGAGTGTACCGTGGTCCGACTTGCTGCGCTGGTCTACCTCACCTGCCTCAACCTCTACCTCAGTCAACCTGAGCCAACAGCCTGCACCACAATCGTTTGTCTTATTCTCAACAGCGATACAGCAAACGGGTTATAGTTGATCAAATTTTCTATGAACTGTGTCAAATGCAAATACTGAATTATATTTTTTGGTAGATGAACGTCTGCAGGTTGCTAACACTAGTAGCCAGTTTACTACTGCTAAGCTGGAGGCAGTGATCCCACGACTTGACACGGACATATGAATGAGTCATTCATAATGAATGATACATTCTTTACACAGAATGGCTTGTATAATTTTTTTAAAATACATTTTCCTTCTGTGAAATAAGCATGTGGTCTGTTTTGACCCCACCCCTCAAAGAATCGGGATCAAGAATCGTTAAGAAACAGAACTGAAAAGCAGAACCAGAATTGGGATCAGAATCATTATAATCCAAACGATGCTCAACTTTAACGCTAAGGGATAGATAGTGAAAACAGACTGACATCTCCTGGGGCTATATGTGCTTTAGACTGTTGTGATTCCATCACAATGATTCAATATACGGTGATAGGTTGTAATATTGTGATCAGGACGATCTGTTGTTTCATAGCCTGTTCTTTGTGTTTACTGGTGACTTCTTCCTGTCTCTGCGGTGAAGAAGAGTCAAATGTGTGAAGATGGATTCCAGGCTGTCAGTGGTTTAAACACTGAACAAAATCAATGCCACAGATATTTGCATGTTAGCTACTAATTAACCAATCACCAAACCCTGAACTAAAACACTAAAACCCTGCATCTTTCCAAGTGGCTGGAAAAAGGCCAAGCCTTGAGGAGAAGCTGCGTTCATTGCCAGGAGGGCCAGTACAGATCTGAAGTCCTCATGCAGCTAACATGTAGTGAAAACCTGCAACCTACTCATTAGTGAGCTGCTCCTGCAGAGGAGGCGCAGGCCTTCGGGCTGCTGTTAATACTTCATCACACACCAGCTCACGTTTCCTCCAGCCTGTCGGATGGATCCTGAACAACACTGTGAGACTGTTAACTCCACATCATATACACAGTGGAAGAATCACTGCTGGAGCCTTTCATGTGAGCATGTAAGAGTGGCTGCAGTATGACACAAATCAGCAGACACATCACTGGTGTTTAACACAGCTCCGGTTTAGTGCAACGCTGTTTGTTTGTGAACTACACAACTCAAAAAAGGATTTGATAAAGATTTGTGAAATGATGGGCCTTTTTGCTATTTAAAGGAAAATATGAATAAACATTTAAATGTATGTATGTTTAGAATTTTAAATTTACTGGCTGGTCTTTCAAATAATACCAGTACTTTTTAAATTGTTGCCTATGTGAAAGTGTAGGTGTGAGTGTGGGTGGGTGAGAGTGAGTGAAGGTGGGTGAGTGTGCGTATGTGTGGGATCTATCAATCTATTATCTATCTATTATCTATCAATCAATGTATTATCTATCTATTATCTATCTATCTATTATCTATCTTTTATCGATCTATTATCTATCTATCTATCATCTATTATCTATCTATTATCTATCTATTATCTATCTATCTATCATCTATTATCTATCTATTATCTATCTATCAATCAATCTATTATCTATCTATTATCTATCTATCTATTATCTATCTTGTATCTATCTATCTTGTATCTATCTTTCTATCATCTATTATCTATCTTTCTATTATCGATCTATTATCTATCTATCTATTATCTATCTATCTATCTATTATCTACCTATTATCTATCTACCTATTACCTATCTACCTATTATCTATCTATCTATTTATTATCTATCTATTATCTATCTATCTATATATTATCTATCTATCTATCTATCATCTATCTATCTATCTATATATTATCTATCTATTATCTATCTATCTATCTATATATTATCTACCTATTATCTATCTATCTATCTATATATTATCTATCTATTATCTATCTATCTATCTATTATCTATCTATATATTATCTATCTATTATCTATCTATCTATTATCTATCTATTATCTATCATCTATCTATCTATTATCTATCTATCTATCTATTATCTATCTATTATCTATCTATCTATCTATTATCTATCTATTATCTATCTATCTATCTATTATCTATCTATCTATCTATTATCTATCTATTATCTATCTATCTATCTATTATCTATCTATTATCTATCTATCTATTATCTATCTATTATCTATCTATCTATCTATCTATTATCTACCTATTATCTATCTATATATTATCTATCTATCTATCTATCTATTATCTATCTATATATTATCTATCTATTATCTATCTATCTATCTATTATCTATCTATCTATTATCTATCTATCTATTATCTATCATCTATCTATCTATTATCTATCTATTATCTATCTATCTATCTATTATCTATCTATTATCTATCTATCTATCTATTATCTATCTATTATCTATCTATCTATCTATTATCTATCTATCTATCTATCTATCTATCTATTATCTATCTATTATCTATCTATCTATTATCTATCTATTATCTATCTATCTATTATCTATCTATCTATCTATTATCTATCTATCTATCTATCTATCTATCTATCTATTATCTATCTATCTATCTATCTATTATCTATCTATCTATTATCTATCTATCTATCTATTATCTATCTATCTATCTATTATCTATCTATCTATCTATCTATCTATCTATTATCTATCTATCTATCTATTATCTATCTATTATCTATCTATCTATCTATTATCTATCTATTATCTATCTATCTATCTATTATCTATCTATCTATCTATCTATTATCTATCTATTATCTATCTATCTATTATCTATCTATCTATATTTTATCTATCTATCTATTATCTATCTATCTATCTATATATTATCTATCTATATATTATCTATCTATATATTATCTATCTATATATTATCTATCTATTATCTATCTATCTATCTATTATCTATCTATCTATCTATCTATCTATATGTTATCTATCTATAATCTATCTATCTATCTATATATTATCTACCTATTATCTATCTATCTATTATCTATCTATCTATCTATAATCTATCTATCTATCTATATATTATCTACCTATTATCTATCTATCTATTATCTATCTATCTATATTTTATCTATCTATAATCTATCTATCTATCTATATATTATCTACCTATTATCTATCTATCTATTATCTATCTATCTATCTATTATCTATCTATCTATCTATTATCTATCTATCTATCTATATGTTATCTATCTATAATCTATCTATCTATCTATATATTATCTACCTATTATCTATCTATCTATTATCTATCTATCTATCTATAATCTATCTATCTATCTATATATTATCTACCTATTATCTATCTATCTATTATCTATCTATCTATCTATATTTTATCTATCTATCTATTATCTATCTATCTATCTATATTTTATCTATCTATCTATTATCTATCTATCTATCTATCTATATTTTATCTATCTATCTATCTATGTATTTTTTGGCCGTCTTCCTCAGGTTTTGTGTTTTTAAGTTACTTTATGTATAAACTCTTCCTATGTCTCTAATAATCAGCTGTATTATTCGGTGGCTTTAGCATCGCTGCTCGTCTTAAACCACTGCTGTTTTCTAGGGTGGATCGATCTAATCTATGTTTGACCTCTCAGGTTGCTTTAAACTTAACGATCTGAACCTGGTTAGAGTTAGTCTGACTGAATGACCTAGAATTTAGTTTGATGGAGCCGCTTAAGCCCCGGTTGATTTGTTAGGCTCATTTAAGTCAGGTGTTGGACTTTAATCCTGGCTTTTCTCAGCGTCCTTCATGAAACAGGCCCCAGATCTTTTTAATTATTCATACTTTTATAAGTAGTTGATTTGTTTTCAGTTATGTGTCAGACTAGGTTTGAAAAACTCAGCTCTCTGTATTCTCCATAAAATACTGTAGCACACATTTTGATTGGCTAGTCAATCGCCCATGCAGAGATGACCAGGTCACCCTGGACTTCATGGAGCAGTCCACCACCTGCTGTGAACCCAGTAACTGGCAATTGAGGAAGAGTTTAAGACCACCTGTAACCTGAGTTAAAGGCCCGGGTTCTGTAGGATCAGTCACTTTATGAGCACAGTATCGGACCGCTACCTGATACTGGTGGCACCCCTAAAAATGAACCAGTAATAAATACCTAAATAAACTATACTAACTCATAGCCGTACTAATAATACCTAATAAATGTAGAAGTGATCACACTAACACTAAAATCTAGGTGGTGTGTCAGTCATCCCAGCTGAGAAGCTGACAGATGGAGGCTGTAGTAAAACATCATTAATCAGATCCGGATCCATCGTTGTACCTAAATACAATGTTTATTTCTGACTTTGGTGAATGAAGTTAATGGATCGATCACTGAATCTTTGAGTATCAGTATGATGATCAATACTTGTTTTCCTTTCATTGTTTCAAATAATAAGTCATCCTAAAAATGACTTATTATTCTAATAATTCTATCATTGAAGCTATAAAACATTCATATTGTTCATCTTTTTCTTACAGTTTTCAGTGTTTCAATAGTTTTTAAGATCAAACATGAGGCAACATCGTCCTTAAGTCAACAAACACACCTTCAGACTGACTGAGAAATACACACAGAACACACTATGACAACTATGTACAAAGAGAGGCAATAAAAACAATCAGGCCACTTAAAGCTGACACAGACCGACTGATGCAGGAACCTCCGGATCAAACAGGATGTAGGACAGAAGCAGGTTCAGACTGTTAAATCCAGCCGATCACCACAGAAATAGATTGATTATGATCAACTAATCATTCAGCTCTGAAGTTAATTCTTCTGCAGCCTCTGTCTTTTACAGGGCAGAGGGGGTCCACCAGGACCACAGACGGTCCCTGAACCACAGCGAACCGCCGAAAAGTACCCAGACTTCCGACGACCTAAAGGCGGCCACCCTGAGCCTCCCCTCGGTGTGTGCTGCGGTTGCATGGCCGATCGGTAAACAGGCTGCAGCCGCTGCTCCGCAGACCCCCGGATGCTCTCTTACCTTGCAGGTTCTGAACTCGCATGTCGCTGATCTGTCCGATGAATTCCTCCCGTTCGAACCAGTCTTCCCGCTCGTGTCCAGCCATTTGGAGATGCAGAGGGTGTGCGGAGACCCTGAGCTGGATCACTAGAGAGCTCTCCCAGGGGAGGAGGAGGAGGAGGGGGAGGAGGAGGAGAAGCTGCTGCAGCAAGCGGGCTGTTTATTGTCCGGCCGGTCGACCGGGAGCCATGAAAGCCGGAACCACGGGCTGAGGTAACGGGAGGGTTTCACCTAGTGGACCGTCATCGCTCGGTCTACCGCGGGTCTCTTCAGTCCCAGCAACACGGTGGAGACAGACGGGGAGAAAGGAGCTACAGCACCTGGTGGGTACTTCCGAGGTGGGATGGAGCTAATCCAGAACCCGCCCATCTCTCTCTCTCTCTCTCTCTCTCTCTCTACTTATATTTGTTCTTAAGAAAAGAGTGAGGCTCCCTCTTGTTTCTGTGTTTTCTCTCCTGACATTTGAACATATATAACAGGAATGATGCCAAATGTATCTCTTTAGCTTTCATCCGCATGATTTTGATCTGTATTTCTAACTGACTGCTAAAATGAAAGAGCCTGTACTCATGCAGATGCACTCAGGTGGATTTTGCGGGGTCAGGCCATGAACCCGGAGTCAGGTCATTAACCCGGAGTCAGGTCATGAGTCAGGTCATGAACCCGGGGTCAGGCCATGCCTCTTGTTCTTCACTGAGACACCTAGTTATGGCTGTATCCACCACAAAGGTCACCTTAGAGTTATTTTTAGGCACCATGATAAAATAATAGTGTTCTGTGTTTTTATAAAACAACTCCTAGATGGATCATGTTATAATAAATCATTCTTTTTTGCACAGACTAAATCAGTATTGGTCCCATTTAATCTGTGCATAAATAGCAGCTGAACAAGGCTTCAAACAGCAGAATGATTGAATGTGTCTTCCTGGGCTGTGGTCACTGGGTCCACACTGAAGCTGTGTCTGCTCCATGTACACTGTCACCACACGGGAAATGAGGATCACATTAGTGAAACATGTTTATACACCTCAGACCGACAGCAGTGTTTCTGAGAGGAGGGGAGGAGACACCCAGCCAATGACAGGCAGCGTTTCATCACACCTGTTCTGTTGAGGAGAAATGAAGATATTTGAACATTAATAGGAAACTAGTTGAGGTTAAAGGCGGTGGAGAGGATGGAGCTTCCCTGTGTTTTGTGGTGATGTACAACAGTTGTGCTCACAGTGCCGCTACTCTGACCCAGATCCCCAAGAGAGAACTCTGATCAGCAAGAAGCTGGTGCAGGTTGTGGTGTCTGACATTATGCTGCTATCCATCCGCTGGACCCAGACCTGGTTCCAAACTGGACTCATCTTCTCCCCACTGCCTACCTGTACAGAAGTCATCCTATGGACACTATATCAACCCAGTTTGAAAAGCTTTAAAGCATCTGGACAATCACAGCCCAGCTGCAGTCATGTTTATTTGGGGTATTCATTTAATTTATGGAACATGATGGCCGGACATAATGAAGCCTCCAAATAATCAGTAATAATCATGTTGTATTTAAGCTTCAGAGGAAGGAGGAAGCACGCAGAACGGTTCAGGACCAACACATGTACCGTTGTCCCCCTACTAAGAACAGTACACCTAAATATACACTACCAGTCAAAAATTTGGACATAGTTTCCCATTCAAGTGGATGGGAAACTGTGTCCAAACTATTGTATGACAAGATCATTTATTCCAGAATTTTCCAAGGACCACCAGACTCTCTCTTAAACACACATGTAGAGACCAACACAAGCTAATGCATGACTGGCAACATAGATGAGAGAGAGAGCACAGCAGTCTGTTGACCATTACTGCAGGGTAACACCATTATTTTCTCCCTGTGCTGTCTTATAATCGGCAGACAGTCCACCTCTACCCACACAGGAAAACCAGAGCCACAAGTTATGTAACCGTCTCAAAGTCATCAGATTCAAATGGCAAAAGACACTGTAGTGAAACCACCTCCCAGCTGTAGTGAAACCACCTCCCACTAGTGAAACCACCTCCCACTAGTTAAAGCACCCTCCACTAGTGAAACCACCCTCCACTAGTGAAGCCACCTCCCACTAGTGAAGCCACCTTCCAGCTGTAGTGAAACCACCCTACACTAGTGAAACCACATCCCACTAGTGAAACCACCTCCCACTAGTGAAGCCACCTTCCAGCTGTAGTGAAACCACCCTACACTAGTGAAACCACCTCCCACTAGTGAAACCACCTTCCAGCTGCAGTGAAACCACCTCCCACTAGTGAAACCACCTTCCAGCTGCAGCGAAACCACCTTCCAGCTGTAGTGAAACCACCCTACACTAGTGAAACCACATCCCACTAGTGAAACCACCTCCCACTAGTGAAGCCACCTTCCAGCTGTAGTGAAACCACCCTACACTAGTGAAACCACCTCCCACTAGTGAAACCACCTTCCAGCTGCAGTGAAACCACCTCCCACTAGTGAAACCACCTTCCAGCTGCAGTGAAACCACCTCCCACTAGTGAAACCACCTTCCAGCTGCAGCGAAACCACCTTCCAGCTGTAGTGAAACCACCTCCCACTAGTGAAACCACCTTCCAGCTGCAGTGAAACCACCTCCCACTAGTGAAACCACCTTCCAGCTGCAGTGAAAACACCTTCCAGCTGCAGTGAAACCACCTTACAGTTGTTGCTAATCTCTGGTAAACTAAAATCAGCGACCGTTGGCCGACATTATCTGGAGTAATCTGTTTAAAAGCCATCTGGCACATTTCACTGGAGCCAACTGTTCTCTACTAACCAAATTACACAGCAATACTTCCACCATCCATTTCTAATAATTGCTGTTATCCAACCACACAACATAACTCATCCAGCTATGGATGGAGGGCTAAAAATGGCTCTGACTGTTATTCCACTGCTGTCTTTGTCTGTATATGGATTTTACTTTGCCCCATTCTCATATAATCCCATCCTTGTGCTGGTTTCATCCAACCTATTGGTGTTTGTGGCTTCTGTAATTGCTTGTGGGGAATGTGGAGAATGCCAAAGAGGATGTGAAGCCATGCAACGAGACTTCAGTCTCATTTTGTGGCTCAGAAGCTGCTCTGAAGAGACAGACTGCTGTACAGTCACTAGAGAGAGAATGATAGCTGCAACTTCCTAAACAGGACATCTTAATGCTGATCTGTCAGTTTCTCGTCCCTCTCACTTTTAGTGGGGGTCTTTTCTTTATTTCATAGTTCTGTACTTTTACATAACTAAGGACTCAACTTCCATCTGACGCAGGTGTCATTGCTAGTATCAGACTGACAGCTCTCCTTGTCACGCCCACTCTCACTTTGTGTCAGGAGGAAATGTTGTGCGTCCATCTGTTGTTATTGGTGTTAAAATGAGGTGTGGTCAGGTGTTAAATGAGGTGTGGTCAGGTATTAAAATGAGGCGTGGTCAGGTCTTAAATGAGTCGTGGTCAGGTGTTAAATGAGGTGTGGTCAGGTGTTAAATGAGGCGTGGTGAGTGGCATTGTTAGATCATTTCTATCTTGAGGCAGCAGAAAGTGATTTGAGCCATTGACCAAAAAAACCTCTAAAGTCAAGGCTGCAATATTTTTACTGGACTATTTAAAGGACGAATCAGATGAAACGACGTAGGAGGCTTCACAACACAGAACACTCTGCTTGTTACACACTAGTGATGATGTACGCTCTGCTGGTTACACACTAGTGATGATGTACGCACTGCTGGTGACACACTAGTGATAATGTACACACTGCTGGTTACACACTAGTGATGATGTACGCACTGCTGGTTACACACTAGTGATAATGTACGCACTGCTGGTTACACACTAGTGATAATGTACACACTGCTGGTTACACACTAGTGATGATGTACGCACTGCTGGTTACACACTAGTGATAATGTACGCACTGCTGGTTACACACTAGTGATGATGTACGCACTGCTGGTTACACACTAGTGATAATGTACGCACTTACACACTAGTGATGATGTACGCACTGCTGGTTACACACTAGTGATAATGTACGCACTGCTGGTTACACACTAGTGATGATGTACACACTGCTGGTTACACACTGGTGATGTCGTACACTCTGGTTACACACTAGTGATGACATACACTCTGGTTAAACTAGTGATGACGTACACTCTGCTGTTTACACACTAGTGATGACGTACGCTCTGCTGTTTACACACTAGTGACGACATACGCTCTGCTGGTTACACACTAGTGATGACGTACGTTCTGCTGGTTACACACTAGTGATGACGTACACTCTGCTGGTCACACACTAGTGACGATGTACACTCTGGGTACACACTAGTGATGATGTACGCTCTGCTGTTTTCACACTAGCGATAACGTACGTTCTGCTGGTCACACACTAGAGATGATGTACACTCTGCTGTTTACACACTAGCGATGACGTACGCTCTGCTGTTTACACACTAGCGATGACGTACGCTCTGCTGGTCACACACTAGCGATGACGTACGCTCTGCTGGTGACACACTAACGATGACGTATTCTCTGCTGGTCACACACTAGTGATGACGTACGCTCTGGGTACACACTAGTGATGATGTACGCTCTGCTGTTTACACACTAGCAATGACGTACGCTCTGCTGGTCACACACTAGTTTTGATGTACACTCTGCCGGTCACACACTAGTGACGACGTACACTCTGCCGGTTACACACTAGTGACATACTGATCGGCTCTGACATCAACACATTTTCATCCAGCTACCTGAACCAATGATGTTCTCTGATTTAGAGACATTTGATGTCACCTCTGGTGGTTCCTCAGGATTTATTAGGACGATGTCCGTTCTACTCCAAACTCTGTGTAGATTCTGTCTCTACTATATATGAGTCTGCGTCCAAACATACTTTACATGTGAAAACATCTACAGGTACAGTAATATACTGGGTTTGTTCTGAACTTGGTGACCCTACACTGCAAGAGAGTGAAGTTATTGAATATTTTTCTCAATAAAAATCCCCCATAAATTATACTAAGCATATATGCCCTAAAACATTGTGGTTATAACCAACAGTGGTCCACTGATGGGAGACAGTACTAAATAACAGTAAAGTTATTAATTTTTGTGTACCATCTATTCTTTGGTTTTATATTTTGTTGACGGTCCCTTATATGTTACTCTGGTGTAAGGAGACGACTATCATTGCCAGGTCATAGTTAAATGTATAAACACAGTAGTATAGTAAGAGTATATACTGAGCAACTTTAAAAATGCACATTTTAAAAACCCTATATTTTCCTTTCACTAGTCCTAATCTACAGAAACAAACGTGTGATTCACTGAATAGACTTTTTTTAAGTACCCACAACCAAAACATGTTAAATCATGAATAACCATCATTTAGTCATAACATAGAAATAACAGTCATTGGTGCATTTCAGAGTAAACCATGATGTTGGTGAGATTTTTTTTCTGCATGATTGAAAAGACCTGGTCATGGTGATAATTTACCAGGTCTAATTAATGTCCTACTGAAACAACTTCCTTAAAACTTCCGTGACCAGCCAGTCTCTGCACTGACAAA
Organism: Chaunax sp. Z400; assembly: GCA_037577475.1. NCBI lineage: Eukaryota > Metazoa > Chordata > Actinopteri > Lophiiformes > Chaunacidae > Chaunax > Chaunax sp. Z400. The sequence continues at coordinate 27,609,243 of CM075194.1, forward strand.
CAAAAGTTCCAACATCCAGGGAAAGAAAGCCCAAAGGTTGGATCTACTAAGAATCTACCAACAGACCAGATGGAATGATGTAGGAACAGTGCATCGTTACTGTGATCATGTGACCACTTTCTTCATAATGTTGAATGAATCCGGAGCTTAGCATCAGTGTGACAGGTGCTACCCCCTCCTGAGCCCTGACCCATCCTGGATGAGGACTGGAATCATCTTTGGGACTCAGGCTGCTTTGTTTTTCTTGCTCCATGAATTTGGCGGAGTGTGAGCTCCAGACTGCAGCACAGCTCGGCCGGCGTGGCTGGGACAGCGAGGTGAGAGCAGCGTAGGCGGCTGAGGAAGCTCCAACATGCAGTGATAAACAGACATGCAGATGACATGATGAAAACATGATGGTGTGGAGGAAGTGGACAACAGCAGCAGGACATAGCATCAGGATACATTAATGTATATAAAATTCACATGAAGTTTATATTTACGAAAATGAAGCTGATGAGGTTTATACAGTTTTTTATTGAACTGAATGTGAAAAAGGATCAGGAAATGACCACATTCTGGTTCATTCATGCTTGACAGAGCCTACTATCTTGTTTGGTATCAGTGTTCTTGTGTGTCCACCCTCTCAGTATACTTTACAGTATATTTAGTCTGTCGCAATACTTTTGTCTCTGTCTCAAAGTCTTGAAACAAAACACAACAGATTCCAAGAAGAAAATTTATATATTGTTTTATTTCATCATAAAAAATATTGGTTAAATACAGGCTCTCTTGGAAATAATATGAAGCCGTCTATTCGGAGTGAAATCAGCTGTGCTTCTTCATAATGAACCCTTCTCTGAGAGCAGACTCATTTAGGACATTAGCGTAACAAACTAGCATTTCTTCTGTACATTTGTGACACTCCAGTTGTTTTCAGGGGATTCTACTCATTTCACACATTGCTTAAAGTATAAGTGGACATACAATAATGTAGATTTGAGCCAAACATTGCACAGGCTTCTCTAAAGGGACACATGCATTACAGTAGAGCAGTGCAAGGAGCAGCATACATGGAGCCTACATACTGGCTCAGTATACAATGCAGCATGAACACATGACAGGACTGAAGCTAATATTGAACTTGGTTATAGAGTCGTTAAAGCTACATGCTGACTGTGGCACTGAGAGCAGCTGATTAACTGATTCATACACAGAGCTTTAAGGCCCGTCTCTAATGATATGTGATGGTCACTGTCCACAGATGGTTCCCATCAATGTGATTTTATAATATTCTATTGGAATCCCAGCGCTGAATGACGTCCCACCATTCTTCACCTCGACCTGCTCCACCATCCACTCAGGAAACACTACTAACCCATCACAATGATGGGACGGATACACAAACTACTTCTGACTTTCATAAGTAAGATTTATTATTAAGCTACTTTCTGATTGGTTTACAGCGGCTTTCATTCTAATGAGCAGGCCCACGCCTCCTTACAACCTGCTGGAAGGTGTCCCATTGGTGGACACCCACCTGCACGTCTTTATGTGACAGAGCAGAGGAGAGAGGCAGATGTAGGCTGACGTCACAGCCTGCATACCGTTATTGGACAGACAGCACTAGTAACAAGAGACACAGTGTAGGTCAGACGTGATGAAGATTCAGATCAACACAACCATATTTTAACATACTGCTGGAAATGTGGTGTGGTTCATAGAAGAGGGGACTACTGGTGCTTTCCTGGGGCCCCTCTAGTTAGCAACTGTTAGCAACTGTTCTAAGCAATAATCTGTAGTAAATAGCACATGGGACCAACTCAGCAGACATCAGTTAGTGAGATGCTGCCATCAAAGTGATCCTGTTTACTCTCAAACCTACAGTGAAACCATCATCTGTTACCTCAGGATGCCATGTTTTCACCAACAACAGTCTGTTAGCAGGAGCACACTGAAACCACCTGACCCATGACAGGGAGGAAGGCAGGAGATTCAGGGGTGGATCTGGATGAAGGGCTGGCACTGTGATTTTTTCCCCACTCACTTAAACAGAACCCTGAGCTGTTTTGATGGTGCATATGTCTAGTAGGAGTCTGGATTTAGGGTTGACTTCAGTTAAGGGGAACATGGCAGAGGTATGTGGTCCACTTCTCCTCTGGTACATCAACTGTAGGCTGTAAGGAGACGATCTGGGTTACTGTTGGTATTTGTCTGGGACGTGAGCTCAGCTTGAAGGCATTGCTCTGATGCACACTGTCATGTTGGCAGTCAGGTTTCAGCGAGGTTATGATTCTATTGTCAAACTGCCACTGGGAGGATTGAATGATGCTGAAATGTGATGTGAGCTCTTTCATTCCCAACACAATCAGTAGCTGTGAAGTTGAGTTCAACAATGACTGCTGCTGGATAAGAAGACTTAAAAGCTTCATTTGGTCACTGTTGCCATGGCAGCATGAACACTCAATAATACACACATAGACTGTGTGTGTGGGTGTTTTTACAGGTGTGGGTGGTGTAGAGGATAAAAGTTATTTTGGGTTTGTCCATTGAAAGCATTGAGCAGGTTTACAGCTCAGACACCACCAGCTCATTGTGGTCAAAGGACAGCCTTCTACAGGTTTCACTGGTGGTTCAGGTTAAAAGACCATCATGGTGTCTAAACTAAATGCAGCTCATCAGATGGCTGCACAGTTAAACCCAGAGAGGACAGACAAACTGCTTCAACCCTACAGACACATGACGGGACTGATGAGAGTGTGAGTCAGATTGTGTGCTGTTTAAATGGCCAAAAGGAGTCAGACACGTCCTAAACTGTTCAAAAAGACAAAAACTGTCCAACACTCTAAAGAGGGAGTGTAAAAGAAGTTTGGTTCTTAAAAGAACGTTGTGACTAAAATGCAGCCATTAAAACCATCCTTCCCAGTCAACCACATCCCCACAAGTCCCATTCCTTCACTGGAACATTTCTCTGCTCAACAGTAGGTCACACACTGATGGGCTGCAGAGAGCAGGTCCATGAGGATGGACTGGTAGTGGTTTAGGGTTAGAGGAGACCTCAGGTCCATGAGGATGGACTGGTAGTGGGTTAAGGTTAGAGGAGACCTCAGGTCCATGAAGATGGACTGGTAGTGGGTTAGGGTTAGAGGAGACCTCACGTCCATGATACATGACACATGATGTCATACTGGACACTTTAAAAACAATAAACATGACTTCACTATAAAGCTGCTCTCTGTAGTAGCAAACAAGCTACTGAACATTGCTACATATCATTAGCCCACACTGGCTGGACCAGGCTGTGTTCAGACCCTGAACCAGGCTGTGTTCAGACCCTGAACCAGGCTGTGTTCAGACCCTGAACCAGGCTGTGTTCAGATCCCGGTGATGAACCCACCAACTTTGGCTTTGCAGCTCTCACCCACACATACTATGACATCTGCTGCTTGTCATGAGGATGATGTAATGTCAAAAGAAGGTATTTTCATATTATGACATACTTTTGTCACTATTACTATATTACATTCCAAATGATTACTTTTTAATGAGAATGTTCTTGTCATGACATCACACCATTTTTCTTCTGTTCTATCTCAGCCCTTCCCTGTGCTTATCATATACAGTACCAGTCAATAATTTGGACAGTTTCCCATCCACTTGAATGAGAAACTGTGTCCAAATTCTTGACTGGTAGTGTATGTCACTATTAGCTGTAAGAAGAACCATCCATATGTTGTTGATGCCGAGACACTGGACTGAATGTTTTGACAGAACTAGGAACCATTGGAGGATTCTACACCAGAGTAGGTTCTCTCCTAGAACTAGAGGAACCTTTGAATGGTTGAACACATGAGCCAATGTAGCACAGTAAGCCTTCATATTTAAAATCCTATTGGAAATGTTTGTCGTGTACATGACAGCTAAAACAGTTATTACTGAGGTTATCTAAAAATGAACAGAACTTCATGAGGAAAAACATAACATGTTTAAAATGTAACAGCAAATGTACAGCTACTCAGGCTGAGTTATCACACCTAGACACTGAGAAAGAGCCATGTTCATCCTATGCTGTCTGACACATAGTTAACACACCATGATGTTTAAGATGCTAAGATGTACAGGAGTTTAGTCGAGCTGACATTTGTGCTCTGATGCTGCGTTAACACAGAGCGCAGCGCGAATACATACAAAGTCAATGGAAAGACACGAGTACACGTGTCGGGTGACACGAATGACGCAAATGGGGCGGCACGAATAAAGCGAGATTCGCTCAAGTTGAAAAATTTCACAAATCCCACGTTGACGTTCACGAGAGAAGAGTGAGTAGAGTGACACGAACATTCATGCTTTGTTTGATGTGAAAGCAGCATAAGTCCATGCTGAGGGGCCGTTTCTGGAACTTCACAGTAAAACAGTACCTGAGGAAGATGGAGACTAGTTTGAAGATGTGAAACAACCACAAACAAACGCTGTTATCTGTGGTACAGACTTATGCAGTGAAGAGAAGTTCTCTCACATGTTCACCCTTGTGCACCAACAATGAGCTCAGAGGCTACAGTAAAGAGTTCAGATGACATCTTTTCAAATCAGTTTGGATCTCTGAGCTTCTGGAGATGCTGATTACAGGCTGCATGGAGTCATGTTCTCCAGTCATTTAGGAGAACGCCATTTTACTGTGAAGCTCCAGAAATGTGGATGAGAAACTTCAACATGGAGGTCGAGTAGATAGTCATTTTCATTTTTAGGTGAACTGTTCCTTTAATATTTATTGTCATAAGGAGGAAAATGTGTCACTAGTGTTAGTGTAGCTCTAAGTGAGACAAGTGGTTTCAATAAGAGTCTTGTGGTCCCGTCACTTAAGTCCATCATAGCTTTAGAGTGAGATCAGACATGACTTGTGCCAAATAAAGTGATTTCCTACGTAGGTGGTGGTCCGTCATAACGAAGCATGATGTTGAAGGACCTGGCAAAGTTGTTGGAGAGGGAGCAGCTGTTGCCTCCGTCCATGAGGGGCAGCAGAAAGGCCAGCAGCAGCAGAGCCAGGAGGAGGAGCCACAGAGGAAGAGCCAGCCGACACACCCGCTGCAGCAACCCGGGCTTCTGCAACAACAGCAGCAACACAGGGCAATCACATAAACACAGACACATATGTAAGGTGTGTTTAATCCTTCAAACCCTGTGTAGATGATGAAAAGGAGTTTTCAGGTAAACCAGATGAGGTGAGGGTCTTTCAGATCCTGTATCTAAAAGCCAGCAGCTTGATGTAGGCTCATACAGCCGACGGGTGATGGAGATGGAGGCCTCTAACTGGAACAGTTGTTGGGTGATAGGAGCTGTACATGAGTGGTCTATTTGGTGAACATGGACAGGGAGGAAACTCCATCAGGAGCTCAACTCACAAACTCACCTCCACCACCCGTCTCCATGTGTTGGTCTGTCAGCAGGAGTACAGGAGGAAGATGGGTCTTTTGGTATGGATCTAGATAATCCAGATCTTTAACACTAAGAGTCCTTGTGACAAACCAATGCTTAAAAACCTCCTTGATAATTATCATTTATATCTAAATGAGCTTTTATCTCAAAGATGTCACAGCAGCTTCTCACAGTGGTGGAAACGTTTCAGTGTGGTTTTCATCAGCGTCACGCCGCTGAGACCACCCTTAAGTCTCTCATCAGTCCCTCCATGGCAACAATTAACACAACTTCAACCACTCCTCAAACATCCTGCACCACCATCACCACAGCTTCTCTGCAGATGTGACTGATCGAGGCTGATGTCAGCAGTCCTCATGCTGACCCGTAACTTCCTGGAGGGACGGACAGATGACCCTCATGATGTTGATGCTGGCAGGTGATGCTGGTCCTTCTATTTGTCTCATAGGAAACTGTGTGTCCATTGATAATTCATTAATACTGAATGTCATTACATTTACTACAACTTGACTGAACTGAAACAGAAATCCTGATTGGGCCCCAGAACCTGGGCAGGTCTGCTCTCTGCTAGTCTATTAGTAGGGACCATGTACCACATTTAACATTAATTCAGGATCTGAGTTATTAACCCCTGCATTTGCTCTTCATCATACAAAGATGGCATATCAACAATTGGTCAACTGTTGGTTCCATACTAAGGTGGAGGTCGATCAGTTCCATACATATGGGGTTCATCCCTGGATTATCCCTGGATTATCTGCCTTCATGCAGTCACTGCCTCCGTCTGAAGTCTCATCTCCCAGGGAGGTTCATGAGGACATGGTGGCACCCTAAGACCTCTTCCTCGTGATGAAGATGGTGCTCAGAGGTCACCATTCTGACAGTGATGATGAGGTTACTGCTGTAGAAGGGAACTAAGGGAACTTACCAACCACCCCTGGTGCTGTTGCTTGATTGAAAGCAACGATTAAACAATAACTGCACTTTGTTTTATGACACAGGGAAAAGGTTGACTCTGCAGTGAGATCATTACTTTGCTGTGTCCTGTATAATGTCCTCTAGGGCTTTCACAGATAGGTTGGCCTTTTTCTCTGGATCTTATATAATAATGATCCTAACACAGTGCTGTCTGATTATGGCCTTGAAGTCTGAACATCCATGTGATGACTATTGTTGGAAAATGTCTGAGGATGTGATAACTGCCTATCCTAAACTAACTATGACTGACCTGTGATGAGATGAAAAGAGGCAATTCACCCACACAGTAAACAGATTCAGTGAATCATGCTCACTGCCTACACTCGACTGTCACCCTATGAACACGGCCTTACCTGAACTCACAGGAAGTGGAGCATCAAACACATCAAGCAGCAGATGGGAAAGCTTTAACAGGTTTGGTGTAGTATCACTGTGGAAATATCATGAGCTAAAAACTATACTAACACACTGTAGTACCCCATACACCAGTCATGTCACTATTTCATGTATCAGTATTATGTTTGTGCATAATAATGTGATTAAGTTGAACAATTATGAATTTAAACAGCGCAGCATTTCGACCCACCCCTGTACTTCAGAAAATCTTCATAGAATGAAGGAAAACGTTGGCATGGCTTCATTAAATATACTGAAGTAAAATACACTTTTACTTCACCCAAAAGTAACTCCTCCCACTTCACCAACTGTCAGACAGGCTTTGGTGATGACATGAACCATGTGATGAGTCAGTCATTAACAACCAACCCCCTCTAGATCCATAGGTTTAATACATATATTGTGACCGTGTCTCACAGCAGGGATGAAATTAAAAAAAAACATGAAGAAAAATTAAACCCAAAAGGAGGAAGGGAGACTGCTGGGAGTCAGAGATGGGCAGAGTGTGACCGACTGTGTGTTAATGACGGATGGAACAGGAAGTAACATCATTCCTCCATAGGACAAACACTGTGAGTGTGTGTATTTCTTTTTAATAAACACAAACTACCTCAACCTGCTGTGAGTGAGAACACACCTGATGGAGAAGCATGGCTCAAAGAGCCCTCATAGACCCTCCCAAACCCTTTCATTACATGTAATTAAAGGACACACCCCATTATCCTGACCTACCCCAGCATTCAGAGCACATGAAACACTTCCACCAAGTTTCATGAAATCCCATCAGGTACTTCAGAGACAGAAACGGTGAAAAATCTGCACCGTTAAAGGAAGTGAAAGACTTGTGGTCCGTCTCTTTATCCCAGTCCTCTTCACAATTTAACCAAGTGTGCAATAACTAACACCGACTGTTCAGAGTGCAGAGGGTTTACATGTTTACATGTAGGCCTCCCTACTGTTAGAGCACATGGTCAGGTCCCAACACCGAGACATGTAGACCTGCTCTGGAAAAAGAGTTTCAGATAAAGAGGAATGTTTGGTGGGCTGTTTCAGATAGAGAGGAATGTTTGGGGGGCTGTTTCAGATAAAGAGGAATGTTTGGGGGGCTGTTTCAGATAAAGAGGAATGTTTGGGGGGCTGTTTCAGATAAAGAGGAATGTTTGGGGGGGCTGTTTCAGATAGAGAGGAATGTTTGGGGGGCTGTTTCAGATAAAGAGGAATGTTTGGGGGGCTGTTTCAGATAGAGAGGAATATTTGGGGGGCTGTTTCAGATGGAGAGGAATGTTTGGGGGGCTGTTTCAGATAGAGAGGAATGTTTGGGGGGCCGTTTCAGATAGAGAGGAATGTTTGGGGGGCTGTTTCAGATAAAGAGGAATGTTTGGGGGGCTGTTTCAGATAAAGAGGAATATTTGGGGGGCTGTTTCAGATGGAGAGGAATGTTTGGGGGGCTGTTTCAGATAGAGAGGAATGTTTGGGGGGCTGTTTCAGATAAAGAGGAATATTTGGGGGGCTGTTTCAGATGGAGAGGAATGTTTGGGGGGCTGTTTCAGATAGAGAGGAATATTTGGGGGGCTGTTTCAGATAGAGAGGAATGTTTGGGGGGCTGTTTCAGATGGAGAGGAATGTTTGGGAGGCTGTTTCAGATAGAGAGGAATGTTTGGGGGGCTGTTTCAGATAGAGACGAATATTTGGGGGGCTGCTTCAGATAGAGAGGAATGTTTGGGGGGCTGTTTCAGATAGAGAGGAATGTTTGGGGGGCCGTTTCAGATAGAGAGGAATGTTTGGGGGGCTGTTTCAGATAAAGAGGAATGTTTGGGGGGCTGTTTCAGATAGAGAGGAATGTTTGGGGGGCCGTTTCAGATAGAGAGGAATGTTTGGGGGGCTGTTTCAGATAGAGAGGCATGTTTGGGGGGCTGTTTCAGATAAAGAGGAATATTTGGGGGGCTGTTTCAGATGGAGAGGAATGTTTGGGGGGCTGTTTCAGATAGAGAGGAATGTTTGGGGGGCTGTTTCAGATAAAGAGGAATATTTGGGGGGCTGTTTCAGATGGAGAGGAATGTTTGGGGGGCTGTTTCAGATAGAGAGGAATATTTGGGGGGCTGTTTCAGATAGAGAGGAATGTTTGGGGGGCTGTTTCAGATGGAGAGGAATGTTTGGGAGGCTGTTTCAGATAGAGAGGAATGTTTGGGGGGCTGTTTCAGATAGAGACGAATATTTGGGGGGCTGCTTCAGATAAAGAGGAATGTTTTGGGGGCTGTTTCAGATAGAGAGGAATATTTGGGGGGCTGTTTCAGATAAAGAGGACTGTTTGGGGGCTGTTTCAGATAGAGAGGAATGTTTGGGGGCTGCTTCAGATAGAGAGGAATGTTTGAGGGGCTGTTTCAGATAAAGAGGAATATTTGGGGGGCTGTTTCAGATAAAGAGGAATGTTTGGGGGGCTGTTTCAGATAGAGAGGCATGTTTGGGGGGCTGTTTCAGATAGAGAGGAATGTTTGGGGGCTGTTTCAGATAAAGAGGAATATTTGGGGGGCTGTTTCAGATAAAGAGGAATGTTTGGGGGGCTGTTTCAGATAGAGACGAATATTTGGGGGGCTGCTTCAGATAAAGAGGAATGTTTTGGGGGCTGTTTCAGATAGAGAGGAATATTTGGGGGGCTGTTTCAGATAAAGAGGACTGTTTGGGGGCTGTTTCAGATAGAGAGGAATGTTTGGGGGCTGCTTCAGATAGAGAGGAATGTTTGAGGGGCTGTTTCAGATAAAGAGGAATATTTGGGGGGCTGTTTCAGATAAAGAGGAATGTTTGGGGGGCTGTTTCAGATAGAGAGGCATGTTTGGGGGGCTGTTTCAGATAGAGAGGAATGTTTGGGGGCTGTTTCAGATAAAGAGGAATATTTGGGGGGCTGTTTCAGATAAAGAGGAATGCTTGGGGGGCTGTTTCAGATAAAGAGAAATGTTTGGGGGGCTGTTTCAGATAAAGTGGAATGTTTGGGGGGCTGTTTCAGATAAAGAGGAATGTTTGAGGGGCTGCTTCAGATAGAGAGGAATGTTTCAGGGGCTGCTTCAGATCAAGAGGAATGTTTCAGGGGCTGTTTTCAGATAGAGAGGAATGTTTCGGGGGCTGTTTCAGTCAGGGCGTCTGAGGGGTTAACATGGTGACATTCTTTAATCTGCTCACCACCTGCTGCTTACTAAATGAATGGTGGGTGGGAGGCAGTTTCGATGCGCTTGCTTTGATGCTAGTCCTGGGTGGTCAGGTCAGGTGTTTTTCCCTTTACAGCCTAAAGACCTTAGGGAAGATTTCATGTGTAATGAATGCAGCAGAGTTCAGAGTATCATTTATCCTCCACTGCATTGGAAGAATGCACACTATGTTTGTCATTCCTCTACAATAATAGATGAACTGGCTGTTAAGGACAAACACTGACAGACGCTAACCCTAACCTATTATAAGACTAAGAGGGACTAAGAGAAAGAGGGCCATCTGCAGGACTTACACCTGTAAAATGTATCTAACAGGTTTCACCTCCAATAGGAGAAGACTAGATTCATCCTCGTTATATTTGCTGTTTAAATAATGTTTCATTATTATTTCCATATGTTTGACATGCCTATATTTGACAAGTGTGTGTAATCGGGTGTCTACATTTATATGTGGCAAAAGTTGCTCTTAATCTCAGTATGAAGTAAATGAATACTGATCATTCTAATCTTAGCTATATTTGTGCTGTTTAGTTGAGCAGACTAATTTTGATACTCATTATTAATAAAATATCATTATTGCTAGTAAGATAGCTTAGTGTTACCTTGAGCACCGTTGCTGAAATGGCTGGCTCCTCTTGTTTGGTGTGGATTCTCTGCACAGATAGAAAATATTTGATTCAATTCACAATGTTGGCTGTGCTGCAAATGTCAGCAGGAGTTCCATGCTAAATGTGTGGACTTTATCATCAAACTACACTGGAACCACACTGGGCAGGCTTCTTCTCAGATGAGTGACAGGGAATCTGACAGTGCTTCAAATTGTGTTACATTGCCACCATGTGGATGAGATTGTGACCAACACATCGAAGTGAACGAAGCAGTTAATGCAGGGTCCTGGCAACCAACAGCAGTTATATACAGACTCCAAAATCAAATAGTTACATTTATTTTTCCTCTATCAGCATTGACATGCACACACAAACCTTGGTATTAGGGCCTATAGCAGCAGAGCTCACCTCTTATGTGATTTACTATGATATCTAGAATAATGCTAATAAGGCAGGAACAATAATCGAACAAAAAACACACACATTCAACATGTCAGCATTGGACTGAAGGCTAATCAAGCAGCTACAGTATGAACACTCAGCTACTCTTTATCATCTGCATTGCCATTAGCACCAGGAGGAAAATGTCAGATTTGTGCCTCCTCACTATCAGTGACATGTGCCTCTTGTTACCCCTGTCAGATTGTTCCTCTTACCTTGGCACTGGTCCTGGCCCTGACGCCTCCCACATCCTTCAGTTTGGACTTGTAGAGCATCCAGCGGTAGCGAAGTTCCTCCAGACACACATCTTCTGCCGCTCCAGAACTGGCCTCACTGCCCCGACTCTCCTGGAGTAACAGCTGGAACTGCTCCTGACCCCAGGCCACTCCTGCCCTCAGAGCCTGCTCTGGGTCACAACACAGAGCTTTAGGTCTACTGAGCTAGGAGACAAAGTGTCTGTTCTGTATTCAGAGATGACAAATAATTCAGCAGTCAAATCCATTGAGAATTCAAACAGTAGGGTCAGTGTAATGGTGTTTCACTCAGATCTGACACATATGGAGTGTTCTTTAGAGATGAATGTGAGCAGACTGACATGAAATTTATCTAAGTTCAAATGTGCCTGGAAAATGTCAAAATACGCAAATTGATGAAATGTAAAAGAATTCTGTCCATCGGTTTTTGAGGAGATGTGGACAGACCTTGTCCTGATACATACAGCCCTGCATACCCCCGTATGATCCCTTTGGCGGGGCATGAAAAACACTGACCATACCAGCTCTCTTCCAAACGAACCAAAGCCACCAATAATGGTAATGTGGCTAATATGACGATTACATACATACCTAAACTTACAAAGAGCAAGTGAAAACACTAGTTTACTAGTGATGACATACACTCTGCTGGTTACACACTAGTGATTACACACTAGTGATGACATACACTCTGCTGGTTACACACTAGTGATGACGTACACTCTGGTGGTTACACACTGGTCAACCTGTTTCACTGTCTGAACCTGGACTGTTTCACTGTATGAACCTGGACTGGACTGTTTCAGTGTCTGAACCTGGACTGTTTCACTGTATGAACCTGGACTGTTTCACTGTCTGAACCTGGACTGTTTCACTGTCTGAACCTGGACTGGACTGTTTCACTGTCTGAACCTGGACTGTTTCACTGTCTGAACCTGGACTGTTTCACCGTTTCACTGTATGAACCTGGACCGTTTCACTGTCTGAACCTGGACCGTTTCACTGTCTGAACCTGGACTGTTTCACTGTCTGAACCTGGACTGTTTCACTGTATGAACCTGGACTATTTCACTGTATGAACCTGGACTGTTTCACTGTATGAACCTGGACTGTTTCACCGTTTCACTGTATGAACCTGGACCGTTTCAGTGTCTGAACCTGGACTGTTTCACTGTATGAACCTGGACTGTTTCACTGTATGAACCTGGACTGTTTCACTGTCTGAACCTGGACTGTTTCACTGTCTGAACCTGGACTGTTTCACTGTCTGAACCTGGACTGTTTCACTGTCTGAACCTGGACTGTTTCAGTGTCTGAACCTGGACTGTTTCACTGTATGAACCTGGACTGTTTCACCGTTTCACTGTATGAACCTGGACTGTTTCACCGTTTCACTGTATGAACCTGGACTGTTTCACTGTATGAACCTGGACTGTGTGGGACCTTTAGGATGTGTAGAACACAGAACATTCATTAACATTAGATCCTGTCGGCATGTCGGAGATTTAAATCATTAATGAAGTTAAGCTGCTGTGCATTGTGGGTAAATGTCACAGACGGCGTAGACGCACTTCTGGTTTCAGCTACTGGGGGATCGCTGCAGGTGATGTCATCAATATTTTCCTCATTAATGATGGATTATTTCATCACCTGCATCCCATCAGCTGTTAATCAGAATGATCCTTTTTCTGATGGATCTACAGACTGTGCTGGGCTGCATCACTAGAACTATTACACACACACAGGGAGGAGCGGAGCAGCACTCCTCCTCCTCCTCAGTTAAATATGCTGACTTTGCAGTTATACAGTCAGATGGAGTTGTTGATGGGTCAGAGGTTTGGGAGATGGTGGAGGCAGAGGGTCCACCAGAACCACATACCTGTCTGTCAGACGGTGCATTTTAGATTGTGTAACAATGAAGCTTAATGTTAACACAAAGTCACCTTGAGAGTGTCCTGTCGTGTCTTCTGTTTTTTGCCACCGAGTGTTGCTCCCGTAGTGACGATTCCTGAGAGGAGCTCATTCTGTCTGGACAGCCAGGCCTCAAACTCCCTCCTCCTGGACATGTACTGTCCTGTGGCTCCCTGTAAAAGCCCAAACATCTGATAACACTCTTGGACAGCACACACACCATCAATACGTCAGCAGCTACTTTTTGAGTTTGGAGTGGGCATTCTTGGCTGATGTTGGCTGATCTTGGCTGACTGTTAACATGTCGATCAGTGAGGAAGGTTGGGCACAGCAATCAGATGTCACTAGGCTTCTGTGTTTCTCTGTTTTCCTCTATACAATTTCATTTCAAGAACAATTCTTCAGCCAGACAAGTGCAAAATGGGTGTGAAGGTGATTACAGCCATTCAGAGCACAGCAATGCTCTAAAAGTGGTTTACATGACAAAATAGGTATGTCCAGACTGATGCCTACACAGCTGCATCCATCAGTGGAAAGAATGTAAAGCTCTGAAACAACTACTGATTCTTTTTGACTAATTGTACCCTGACTGAATGTATGGAACTTCAAATGGCCAGAGAAATAAATAAATAAAATGTAGGAAGATGCACAGAGTATAGTACATTAAAGTAACAGTTCACATTAAATGAATATTCTGTCATTATCTATACAAACAAATGGGGACTCTCAAAACCTGCTAAGCTATCAAAGGAAGGTATGTCAGCCCGGGTTTTCACAATGAAGCCTTAGATCATAGGATGGACTCTAACCTTAGAGAAACATTAGAGTCCATCCTATAATCCAGACTCGAAGCCACTGCAGCTGAAAAAGGAAGGAAGGACAGCTGGAAAAAATGTGTAAATGCATAAATTATTATATGTCTAATATCCTAGTAAGGCACAAGCATGATTATGTTGCTTAAGATGCATTCTTATGTGGTGTTTTACAGATTTAGCCTTAAAATAAATCTTTTAACACCATATCTTAAGAGTACTGACAGAGCACCGTCTGTAGGACGATGTTGGGGTATAAAACACTCCACTTTGCTTGCAGCCACCATGAAAAAAGGAATCTGAGCCCTAAGCTTTGGGATCCTCTATAGATGACAATTGCATCTTCCAGAGAATTGATTGATCAGTAGAACCTAGAGCATAAGTTACCATGACGATGTAAGAAGTGAACATATAACAATAAAAACCCTTGCTAACCATGAGTCCTGCTTCAGAGTACAGGTCCCAGGTATGTTCAGTGAAAGCAAACACGTCATGATGCTATTGGCTACAGAGAGGTGGTCTGTGATTGGTTATGGAGAAAGATTTGTTAAATTTTTCATCATCAGTACAGTGCCCCAACATTCCAGTTTGTTGAATACAAGACAAAGGAGAACAAAGAACCAATGGGCAGGACAATCGAACACCTCTTTGAAATCAAGCCATACCATTGGTTGTTGCATTGGTATTGCTGATGGTTGACTGGCTGGGCTCCTTCTGAACAGCATGAAGGCTCCTCCTCCTGGGCTCAGAGCTTCACCTCCCTCAATGATGCCTTCTCCAGCGCTCAGTCTTTCTTCCTCACCATAGCTGCCTGTTGAGGATAGGAATGATGCCCCTCTGTCTCCAGCCAAGATGCTGCCGCCTCTCCTTGTTGATGTATCATTGTCAAGACTGTGATCATTGATAGAGACCTTCTGTTCTCCTCTGGAATCCACCATGTCTCCTTTAAAGGACAGCCTGCTGTCCTTGCCTGTCCTTGATGGGCTAAGATGTTCATTCCCCTGTTCAGACAGAATGAGGTGACCTCCATGTCTCTGGAGCCATCCACCCTGTCCGGTCACCTCCTCCCCTGCCAAGGCTCCATACACCACTGCTGCCTTGCTTTGTTGATGGCCTCTCTGGCTCCTGGAGCTTTCTGCCCTGGTCTGACTGCCCCCCTCCCCCATACTGAGCTCCTTTGTTATGGACGTGTTGTCTACGGACAGGCTTCCAACTCTCCATGAGTCAGTGTCAGTCTGCTCTGTGGACCTGTTCAGCAGCCTGGGACAGAGAGAAAGAGAGAGGACAAGTGTTTCCATAACTCGTCAGTTTATCACTGAGGTCTAAGTCTAATGCATCACAGCCAAAAGAGGAAAAGCAATATTCCTATAAATTCTCTTCCCTCCATCTTTTCATTTTCTGACTATCAACATCAATAAAGTTGAGCTCAGGTCACCAATTACATTTTTTTCATGGGGGTGGGGTAGTGGGTGATAATGGCTATCTGCTGTTTCATGCTCCTTATATCGGCCTCTGAAAAGCCACCATTGGTTGACCCCCAGTAAACATTGTTGCCGTCATCCTCAGCGGAGCTATAATTTAGCTATCTTAGTTAACTAGTTCTTCATCCAAGAATAGATGCACTTTTCCTTCTGGTGAGAGAAAATAGTTCCTGATGAAAAAGCTCACATCTGTGTATTACTCTGAGTAACTGAGCCATACAGCCAAAACACTGCAACACACACAAAATAACAAAGATATGTAGCACTACTGTAAGAGAAAAAGATATGTATTTGGATTTTAGGGTGAACTCTCCAGTAAAAAATGGTGAGTGTGAGTTTGAATGATCACTCTTGACCAGAGAGACAGCAGGTTTCTGAGTCTGAGTTTGAAATGAGGCTGAACGCTCTACAAACACCAAGTAACTGGGCCTTGGCATATTTTTAGTAATGGTGGCTACATCATACTATAATGTGAGGAATCTGTCTGTCTAAACCGTTCATCTAATCTACAATCCCATTTCCTAAAAAGTTGGGACGCTGTGTAAAATGTAAACATACTGACCAACAGTGGAAACACATAATGTTAAAAACCTTGTAATTTCTATTCACTAGCTCTAATCTACTGAAACAAACAAACGTAATTCACTGAATAGACTTTTTTTAAGTACCCACAATCAAAACATGTTAAATCATGAATACCCATCATTTAGTCATAACATAGAAATAACAGTCATTGGTGCATTTCTGAGTAAACCATGATGTTGGGGAGATTTTTCTCTGCATGATTGAAAAGACCTGGTCAAGGCGATAATTTACCGGGTCTAAGTAACGTCTTAGAGAAACAACAGATGATGTCATGATTCCCGAAAGAACTTATGTGAATGGGCAGTTGGGATGCTATGGTCTGAACTCTGCAGACATGTGCAGCACAGATGTTACAGATGTTATGCCTGATTGCTAAGTGGATGGAGATCACATTTAGTGACAAGTCCAGATTTAACTTGTACACAGCTGGTGGTCGTTGGAGTTTGTACCATCGCCGCGGAGACCGCTATCCTGCCGCATACTTTCAAGAAGTAGATCGTTTGGTGTTGTTGTCATGATGTGGGGGGGCACTACTAATGGGTGACGGTCAGAACTTGTCCACATTCAGGCCATCTGTCTCCGACATACGGTTCTAGGTCCACTCGTCATTCCCGCCTTAATGCATAACAATACCCTCTATGGGACGTTCAGGATCACCAGGTGAGAGAGAGATCCTGCTCCAGCAACACATGAACAACTTGTCACAGCTCTGCAGGAAGAATGGCATGTCATCCTACAAGTCCAGAATAACATCTTATCCATTCAGGAGGTGTAAAGTAGTGATAAATGCTGGAGGTAGACACGCACGGTAGTGACTATTGTTGTTCTCTGTCTCACCATCCACACTTTCTGACTTGTAACCACTAAGACAAAAACCACTAATCTGCACAAAAATGATTTTTCTGTATGGCTAAAGGGTGAATAAAGATGTGAACCATAATTTACCTTTGATATTTAATATGAACAGGATGGCATGACATCAAAAAAATATGCATTTCTACTGTTGGTCAGTATATGTAAAACTGACAGAATGACTAAGGATCCTTCTCATCCACTGTACAGTGAATTTGAACTTTTCCCCTCAGGGAGACGTTATAGGTCATCGATGGCAAATAGAAATATCTATAAGAAATCCTTTGTTCCAAATGCTGTCAAAGCAGTCAATGAAATCAGGACGTGGTTGACCAGGACCCAGTGCTCCTGACTCTGCTGCACGTTCATGTGATATGTTGCGTTGTATTTGACTTCTTACAATGTGTATGCTGAGATGACGGGTGTAGTGTCATTTAGTGAATTGTATTTTTATGAATGTGTTTGTGACAATGTACGGTTGTGTGTTCTGTGTTTTTACAACATGCTTTTATGGTGAAACCGAAGGCAAATTTCCACATTGTGGATAATAAAGTTTTCGTATTCGTCTAAATGAAAATATTCTCAATATTAAAACATTTAGAATAAACTGGCGAACAGTGCTCTGTGCAGCAGTGGGGGTGCAGCTTACAACCGGAATGGTGGGGTCAGTGTCGCTACAATTCAAGAAAGGCATGACAACTGTGTACTGAACCATATACCTGTTCACATGTATTCATTTCCTCAAACCCGTTTCACACAGAGAGACTGTGTGAATCCTCAGGACCCCACCACGGGTCAGTTTCACTGAGGAAACACAGTTAGAAAGTTCTTGTGAATCACATATCTGAAAGTTCAATTTTTTTAAAAGAAAAAAATAGTTATTTATCCAAATTACCCAAAGGCACCTCCCCAGTTTTAGAGTTATGCCCCAACAACCCTCAACTGAGCCGAATCCCACTGACAGAAGGAGCCACACTTTCATACTGCAACCATGGAGATAAAACAAAAGGCACCACTTCAGGATGCTGTTGTTTTTGAGTTATGTTCCAGAAAGGAAACATGCCGGACAGATGGAACCCATTCCTATATACCCTCCTCACTTCGCTGGTGGAGATGATAACCCAGGTACCTGTGGAGATTGAGGCTCATGTTGTATAACGTCAACCAGGACTCTCGTAGGCACTTCATGTCTCTCAGAATGTAGACCTTTCCCTCGACTGAAGTCTTCTCCAACACCTCGTGACCCTGGACCTCCATCTGCTGAAGCTGAAGCTCCTTCTCTGGAAACTCTCCCAGAGCTCTCTGTGGACAAGGATAGGAGACCAGAGGTCATGGAGGATTAAGACTCTGTTTTGTCATGACTGGTGTCTATATCTACACCAGAACCATGAGGTTCAGTTGTGTTGATGAGCCTCACAGCCATTGTACAGGCAGTTTTTCCAATGACTGACAGACAGATATCTGTCTGTCAGTCATTGTTAGTTAGTTAGAGACAGATATCTGTCTATCAGTCTGTTGTTAGTTAGTTAGAGACAGATATCTGTCCGTCAGTCTGTTGTTAGTTAGTTAGAGACAGATATCTGTCTGTCAGTCTGTTGTTAGTTAGTTAGAGACAGATATCTGTCTGTCAGTCTGTTGTTAGTTAGTTAGAGACAGATATCTGTCTGTCAGTCTGTTGTTAGTTAGTTAGAGACAGATATCTGTCCGTCAGTCTGTTGTTAGTTAGTTAGAGACAGATATCTGTCTGTCAGTCTGTTGTTAGTTAGTTAGAGACAGATATCTGTCCGTCAGTCTGTTGTTAGTTAGTTAGAGACAGATATCACCTGGGTCAACCTGACCAGACATTCCTTCAGATTATGCGGTTAAAAGTGTATGAAAATGGAGATAAATAGCCTCAGACCTCAGAGGGTTAAGGTTTGTTTTCTGTTTAAACCTTTACGCTAACATTTTCTCTACACGACAGAAATACACAAATGAGAAAAGAACCTAACCTGAATCAACGTCTGGCAGCCATTAATCAAGGAACCAAGGATTTTTTATTTTCGGTGCCACAAAATGACATAAAGGGAAACTAAATTTAGTTTCAGTACAGTTTACCTTTGTAAGTGTAAAACGTTAGAGAGGCACCGATAAAAAAATACAAACCAGTAAAATAAGAACATGCAACATTTAAGAACTGTGGGGTATGAAAAAAAGAGTGACATGACGAAGTAGAGCAACATACATCAGGCCTGTATGACCATAAACAACACATAATAGAGACTATTATCATCAACTGGATGAACAGCAGACAGTCCCAGCGAGGACTCTGTGTGTGTGTGTGTGTGTGTGTGTGTGTGTGTGTGTGTGTGTGTGTGTGTGTGTGTGTGTGTGTGTGTGTGTGTGTGTGTGTGTGTGTGTGTGTGTGTGTGTGTGTGTGTGTGTGTGTGTTATGGTCCAGTACGTATGTATTCTCCACCCTCACAGCTTGGTGTATGAAGCTGTTCCATTAGCAGCAGCTTTAAGGATCAATCTGTTGTCCTACAACTTTTCTGACTGATCTGCTTGCGTTTCTTATCCGATCTGTCTCAGCAATGTTATGTCATTAATATGAATGATGTCCCAAATAAAGACAACTGTGGTGTTTGAGGTTTCCTGTTTATGTACAGGCTAATGTCAGTGTCAAAAGGTGAAAGTGTGTTACATGGTCTTCCCATTAAAATTCATGACTAGGGTAATCACTGAAGGTCACTGCGTGCTGCCAACAGTTCTTTACAGTAGTCAGAACTATAATTGCCAATGAAATCAGGAACAG
Source organism: Chaunax sp. Z400 (assembly GCA_037577475.1). Classification (NCBI taxonomy): domain Eukaryota; kingdom Metazoa; phylum Chordata; class Actinopteri; order Lophiiformes; family Chaunacidae; genus Chaunax; species Chaunax sp. Z400. The sequence goes on from CM075194.1 coordinate 27,628,967, forward strand.
CGGAAATGGATGAGTGTCTGCATCATGGAGCCAGACACCATCATGGTGAAATAATCTGAGTCACATTATAAAAGAACCAAACCATTCCAGTAAAAACGATTTACTCTGGTTATTTATTGGTTAATACACTAAGAGAATCATCTCTTTGAGCCTTGACATATGCTCAGCATAGCTAATGAAGCACACATCTGGTTTCTTTAAACTTACTGAATGAGAAGAGTTTTAATACTCAGTGAATCCTTTCTGGTGGTGCATGTGTTAAACAGCTAATTAACACATAGCACTGCATTCATAACCTTTAATACAATGGGGGAAGTCATAAAACTCAGAAATATGTCATTAACTCATATTTATTCATGGACTTTATAAAACTGAAGTTTTGCCCGGAGCATAAAGGGACTACTTTTTGTCCTCCAATCCTGCGCCATAGAGTGATAAATAAATGATCCTGGTAGATACAGTTTATTCCTCAAAGCTCAGTAACAGTTTGATTCTGGACAAATGTCCATTAATGTGAACAGTGTAGAAATCCTACTGTTAAAGCCAACACACACACACAGACACACACACACCTACCTCAGCTTCATGTTGGCGACCCTCTATGCTCCACTCTCCTGATGGGCTGTGGAAGGACTCCAGCTTCTGCTTCATGATCATCAGCCACTTCTCAAAGTTCAACAGACTGTCATGGAAGCTCTCATGCTCTACGACGCTCTGCTCACTCTCATGCACCTTCAGCTGCAAACAAAAGGAGAACAGCTGGATTCTCAGTGTGACTAGTGTCCAGTGGTGTGCATCTGGTGCGACGTAGTGTTGTATGTAGCCACTGACTATTCAGTCAGGAGTCACGCTCTCAGTATGCTCCAAAATAACTTATCCATGGTTTGAAGCAAAAACCTTTCACAAATGCTTCTTTTAGGAGCCTCAAACACCCCGTCTCCAACAGCTGCTCAACACTGTTATGTGGATGGAGGCTTCACCAGATATTAAGGATAAAGTGTAATGAGAAAGAAATGATTTTAATGACTCCATCTTACCCTTACTGCCTGGTGTAGATGTTTCCAGTCTGCATACAGCCTCTCAAACTGAGTCCTGTTGTTCTGACTGGAAGAAACCAGAGTCTCCAGCGCTAAGATGTGTTCTTCACAGTCCTCCAGGTCCTTCTGGATCACCTGACCACATGCAAGACACACAGTGTGACAGCGTCCATGGAAAACAACAACCACCATCCAGCTGTGGTGTCATATTGTCAGGTAATGACCAAAACAACAACAACAACACCAACCATCCAGCTGTGGTGTCATGTTGTCAGGTAATGACCAAAACAACAACAACCACCATCCAGCTGTGGTGTCATATTGTCAGGTAATGACCAAAACAACAACAACAACAACAACCATCCAGCTGTGGTGTCATGTTGTCAGGTAATGACCAAAACAACAACAACCACCATCCAGCTGTGGTGTCATATTGTCAGGTAATGACCAAAACAACAACACCAACCATCCAGCTGTGGTGTCATGTTGTCAGGTAATGACCAAAACAACAACAACAACCATCCAGCTGTGGTGTCATGTTGTGAACTCGGGGTTCACTTTAACATATACAATCATTCCATAGTGGATACTGTAATATTTGGTATGGTGATGCAGAACAGTCATTATAATGAATGAGTGATGAATGAATGAGTGTACCAAACACATGACAGCATGCTGGAGGATGTACGCACACACTGACATTGGAAGGGTATATAAAATGTCGGGACCTGGGATCGGGGTTCCAGTTTATTGCTATGTATCTTGCATATAAATTGGGAACCCACATGATTTTAAAGTTCCAGAGACTCCTGTGTGTTTTTCACGCCACAACATAATTGGCACCCAACGTTGGTTGATTTGAGAGCGGAACAACAACACTGCATTTCAGACTGGTGACGCCACAAAAGGCCGGAACAAGGTAAGAGAATTTACTCTTATGTTAGTGTGGCCATCACTAGGTGATAATGCAGTGGGGTAGTCTCTGACTCATTCTAAAAAGAACCCTAAATGTGGTAAAGGAGTCAATGTTACAGAAAGGTCATGTGTAGTCGTATGCGCATACAACAGCTGCCTAGAAAATAAAGGGAATGAAATAGAGGGGCTAATTTGTGTTAAAAAGGCAGCTGAAGGGAATCAGATGTTGTAAAACTCTGATAGTGAATTCCAGAGCTGTGTCTGAAGATCAGGAGAAAGTTGTGTCTCTGATAGTATATTCCAGAACTGTGTCTGAAGATCAGGGGAGAGTTGTGTCTCTGATGTTGAAGCGCTGCCAGACCTGGGTCTGAAGATCAGGGGAGAGTGTGTTTCTGATTGTGTGAGTATACCGCGGTAGCCTTTGTCCTGGGCCGAGAAAAGTCAGATTGCGATACTTGATAAAGCTCCTTGTGGGCTGAGGGGAGCGACGACAAGTGTAAGTTTTTCACTCGGAATTTGGTCCAATATATTCTCAAGTGGTTCCTCCAAGAGCTCTGGCGAACCCCGAGAAATTGAGGACTGAACTATAATATATATGTGAACTAACATTCACTAGAAAAGGAGAACTTTGTTGGGGGGGGGCCTGCTCAAACTGTAAAGAAACAGAGAGAAACCGGTCACCCAACTTAGAACTCTGAAAGTTTCATCGCAATCTCTATAAGGACTGATAAAAGGATTGATTAATTATGCATTAATATGGTATTTCATAACTAAATATGGCTCAATGAAGCTGAAATAGATCTCACATGATAAATAAAGGAACACAATATCTAGACAAAAGTGATCAGATACATATATCACAATTGGCTATAAAGAGATATTCAGAAGTCACGTGTAAAAACTATGAGCCTCGCTGGTAGGAAACGATAAAGAGGAGAGAAATATACCAGAAGAGGACGTTTGAAGTACAGTAAGCACATTGCCTATAAAATGAAAAAGAATATCTTATAAAATAAAACCAAAAATTAAATCAAATAACAGACTGACTGATGGAGTTTGACGGACTGACTGAAGAAATTGTCCCGGGTGTGTGTGTATCTGTCTTTGTGCACATGTGTCTGTCATTTCATGGGAGCTCTCTCTGGATGTTTTGATGTGTGCAAATGATCTTTGGCTGTGTTTTGATATATGCTGCTGTGTTTAAAAATTTTGCTGTCATGTTCAACGCACTATAGTGATTGTACAAATCGTCTAAAAAGCTAGCCCTTTAAGAGACCCCCGCCTTTCTTTCCCCCGTGTGAGTAATCTCCTTACACACACACAGTCCCCCCCCCCCTGCAGCTGCAAGCGATCGCCACTGCAGGCGGATGCATCTCACCCATATACTAGAAAATAATCTCTGGTTGATATAAGAACAATACACATTTAAGATATTGCTTGTAGCTTAGCAAAATTAGCTTAACATTGGCTTAGTATAATAACATTATAAAAACAGGGCATAATTAATTATCATTTAAAGACAATGGAGGGCAATAAATCAGCTACAATGAGTGCACCACCAGTGGCCATTATAGGAATTAAATACCCGGAATACATAAAAGTCATTCAGAAAATTTCGGGAAAATGGGAAAAACGAACTGAAGGTTTAGATCCATCTTGGCCAAAAGTGGCCACATTTGATGTAGGCCTTTGTGAAGACATGGAACTTCGAATTAAAAACTACAAACCAAAGGACAAAAGTAAGAAACGTCAACAGAAAAGGGAGCAAGAATTAGAAATAATAAAACTATTCAAGATTGAAGGCCACCGTTACAGGAAGAATGTAAAACAGTGCCTCACAGAGTTAAGAGAAATAAAAGCAAAAAGAGAAAAGAGAGAACAGCAGCAAAACTTATTAGACTACACAGAGCATCCAGACTACACAGGGCTGTATCCATCCTTGGTAGGAAATGTTAAAATAAATGGAGATTTTATACTTCATGATGAGAATGTTTTGCAACCAAATTCTCCAACCCCTCCTCAGTCTGGAACAGCACACTTCACTCCTCCTGCAGCTCACCCTGAGTCTAATCCCAATTGCAATTCGGGACAAAACACAAAACCTACTCCCAAGATATTGCAGCACTGAAAGAAAATTGAATGAACCAAAAGCACTACAAATATTGAATTGTTATGCAGAACGAAATGAGACAAGTAGAGTAAAAACGGGTGGAGAGTCATATTGGATGAAGTTTGATCATGCTGGAATAGACCTAAAGCGTGAGACGGATCGCAGTATGATCAAGGAGATAGAAGAGGAATTAGACAAGTTTCAAGAAAGTGTGTGCGAGAGAAGAACACAATCAGGAGGAAGTGGGAAAAAAAAGGGGGAGTCAGAATGAAAGAACATATGATCTAAGATATCGACCCAACATACACCCACCAGATAGATACACTGATCCTGGCCGATATCCAATTCTAATAAAGGGAACTCAAGGACATTATATACCGTGGCAAACACTCGACCTTGTGGGGCTGGTTTCTAGACTCCCTGATATTCATGAGGGGGCCGGCAAGTGGATAAAGGCATTTGAAGAAGAGACTGTTGGCAAAATGCTGGCCCTGGGGGACATAAAGGCTGTGTGGGCTCAAAGTCTTGGAGCTTCCATTATGGAAAACTTGTTACACCATAGTGGTAATGGGTGGATGGTTGATCACCTGGCTGATGGAACTGAGTTCAATGCGTTTCGAATGAGACTTTGGGCAGCCCTGCGGACTGAATATCCTAATAAAATAGACCCCAAAGCATTGAAGGGTGAGATCCTCTCTGAAACTGAGAATCCAGCTACATATATCACCCGGCAGCTGAAAAGATGGAAGCAAGAGACTGAGGAAGGTGTGGAAAATACACCTTTGTTGACATCTATGTTCAGGAACTCGTCATTGAGGCTCTACCAACTCCAGTACAAAGCAAACTGGAGGAAGTTGTGGGACTGACTTCAATGCCTCACAGAGAGTTCTGTGATTATGTGGTGCACGCTATAGAAAAATACAGAAAAGATGAGCTAAAACAGAAAGAGCAAGAGAGAAACATTGAAAGGAAAATTGCTCAGCTACAGCTCACTGACTTGCAAAGCAAAATCAACCGAACCCCAATTGGGTAGAGGGGGGTCAAGGGACCCAGCCCACACAACGTAAAAGTGGAGGCCCGGTGAATCTGTGGGTGGGACCAAATTATGGTTATTAGGGCTGCCCAGAGAATATAGGGGAGGGTCAGCTTCCAATTCTCACCCTATAAGGGACCTCCGCTTGAGCAATTGCAGATAGAATTGAAAGATTATATGGAACAATTAACTACCATCCATAGGTCTATTTTTCTGCAGGAAAAAAGGAGAAATCCAGATCCAGACCAGAAGTGCTGGAAGGCCCTGGACACGCAAATGAGTATCATGACTGACTTTCAACTGGCTCAACCTGTTGTCGAGAAACCAGACTATCTCTCTGATCCTGAGAAATTACGAGAGGTGGAGGACATTGTGTGAGTAAAAGTATCCACAGAGGGTCCAGCAGGACACTAGACGGATGGAGAAGAACAATCCTGGACAGATGCCAGATCCACACTGCCACAACAAACAAACACATAAAGACTCATTTTTACATATCGATTCTACAGGCTTATTAAAGGACATTTCTTATTCATCAGGAATATTCACTGAAGGGGTATAATTAATCATATAATATGTAGCCTTGTTTGCAATTTCATTCCTAATGTGTTGAAAAATGTTTGTTTGCTAGTATGATCTACCACTAATATATGTTCATATTATAGAACAAGTTCATTGCATGCCAAGAGGCGATCGCTCATGTGGGGGTCATAGGGGAATTTTACCAGTAAAAACAGAAACTGGTTTTTCGCCCCTATATGGGATGAACTTGTGAAATGGGGGTAAACTTTGAAAATGTTTTTTGGGAAGAAGAGATCTGACTTAGTACAGAGGGATTATGCACAGTTAATAATTACAATAATTGCTTAGTAATTGTATTATTATATTAGTATTTTCAATGATGATGTATTCTATACACATACATATATATACAATAACTTGGTGTTGTCACTAAGTGTGACAAGAGGGGGGATATGTCGTGGAATTCAATATACATGTCAATATACTTTAATATAATAACTTTAGTGTGAACCTCTGTATAACCACTGTATGACCTTATAGTCATGCAGTTCTGTGTGCGGGAAGTGAGGGGCGTACATCCTGCTGGAGTTGATCAGTTGGTCAGCACACACTGGGAAGTGAGGGGCGTACATCCTGCTGGAGGATGTACGCACACACTGACATTTGGAAGGGTAACTTGACATGAGTATGGGACACGTACGCAGATATGGAGGACATACGCACACACTGACATTGGAAGGGTATATAAACTGTCGGGACCTGGGATCGGGGTTCCAGTTTATTGCTGTGTATCTTGCATAGTCTGTGAATAAATTGGGAACCCACATGATTTTAAAGTTCCAGAGACTCCTGTGTGTTTTTCACGCCACAACAGCTTTAACATTTGACTGTCATGTGAAGCAGACCTGATATGTAGTAAGTCCTGAACACACCATGACGCTGGTTGGTAAACAAACATCCTTCTCTCAGGTCTTTCTTAAATGTGACAGCACCGCCTACTTTGTACTGTGGTTACCTACTGCAATTTACAACTGACTGATCTAAACTCATCTGCTGGAGGCTAGAATATGAGTGTAGCAGCGTTCCATCAGACATTTTGGCTGCCTATTCCTGGTCTGACTTGGGATAGAACTCACTGTGAACTGGTCAGACTGGCTTCTTTTGGCCAGTATGTCAGGCTGGGGGTGGTCAGCTGCCACCAGACGATCCTGTAAACTGGCCAGCTTGGTCAAAATCAACTCACAGGCATCAGCAAAGTCCTTGGTTCTTAATATTAAGACCTAGGAGTGGAAAACAAGATTATCACAGTATTAAATGAAGCAAGTGTGTCTCATCCATAAAGACATGAGCTCCGCAAAAGGAGCCTGGGCCTTCTAAACGGCCGTTTGTCACATCTCTAACACTGATAAGAGGCAGTATGTAAGGGGTGTGTGTGCACATGTTGAGAGGACAAATGGAGTACCAGAAGAACCAAAGCGGATGTGGGGTTATTTCAGATCCTACCTGCAGCGAGTTTGATGACTGTCATTTATTTACATTTACATGCATTGTTCACAGATACCAGTATAAGACAAATACTGACTGTGTGACAAGAAGTCACCTCTTAAAAACAAGCTGAATATGTTAATAATAATACTGTAGAGTTTGATTTCATTTTCAAACTCAAACAGAGACAAACGGTTCTATAGCTACTGCACTTTAAATTTAAATTTAAATTACTGGAGAAAGTAACAGATTTCAAGTAATCTTTGATTTATATTTAGTTCTAGTGTAACGTGACAGATTGTTGTTGCTGGTATGGAGGACTACTTCCTCTCATGCAGGTGCAGAATGAACGTGCTAGTTGGCCGTATTCAACATTTTGGTAATGCAGGAATCGGCCTTTGTCGTTGCTTAACATGTTGCTACTGGAGTCTGTCGGTTGGTGCTCACAGGGTGCAGAATTATACCTTAAGCAGTAGAGTCCATCTATACATGGTGTTTATTCCTATAACTTTAATGGTTGATTTCTAACCATTGCATTACATTTTTAAAGGCATTAAAATAAGCTACCTTCTTTTTGCTACGTTACATGTTTACCATTTTCTACATGGTATGTAGTTCACATTCAAATTTAAGATGCAGTTAAACCAAATGAATGACAGGAACGTTTTGATACCTGTAGTCTGTTCTTCCTCTGCAGCAGCTGGGTGTGCAGCAGCTCTCTGTTCCTGACGGCAGTGCTGAGCTCGTCCTGCAGGCTGTCAGACCTCTCAGGACCGAATACAGAGTCAAGCAGGTCCCCTTTAACCTGCAGCAGTCTGAAACCCTCCTGCAGCTGGACGCTGTCCTTCAACAGATGCTGATATAAAGGGGAGACATTGACTTTGTCAGGGGGTAAATATACTGACCAACAGTAGAAACGATTTTTTTTTATGTCATGCCATCATGTTCATATTAAATATCAAAGATAAATTATGGTTCACATCTTTATTCATCCTTTAGCCAAACAGAAAAATCATTTTTGTGCAGATTAGTGGTTTTTGTCTTAGTGTTTACAAGTCAGAAAGTGTGGATGTTGAGACAGAGAACAACAATAGTCACTACCATGCATGTCTACCTTCAGCATGTATCCCTGCTTTACACCTCCTGAATGGATAAGATGTTATTCTGGACTTGTAGGACTTGTAACAGATAGGTGTCAGTGTACCGTGGATGTGGACAGTTTCTGACCATCATCCATGCATTTGAAATGTTGTCTTTGTGCTATTTTCAATTACATATGGGGTTTCAATGATTTACAAATCATTGCGTACTGTTTTTATTTACATTTTACACAGCGTCACAACTTTTCTGGAAACAGGGTTGTAAGTTCTTAGAAGCAGGAGGTTCCTACAATCTGAAAAAACCCATCATGATCAGTTAATAGAATGAGTTTTTCCCATATTGGTCCATTAATGCTAATGATGACACAACAATGAATGACTGACCTGCCTGTCTTCATATCTACTCTGCTCACATCTTTGTTCATACATTAGCATTAAGAGAAAAGGTGAATATGGCTGCTCATATCATTTGAACTAAACTACAGGTGTGAAAGTTCTCCAGTTAATCAGGGCATTCTCACCTAAACAAGGAAAAGTGTTTCAACTGTAGAAGCAACACTAACCTCTATCTGTAGGTGTTTGTGTCCACCTGATTACTGTAAATACAATGATCACTCTGTTTTACCAGTGTGCTCTACGAAACATATGTGTCCTTTCCTCCATTATGTTCATCATCCAGCCACCAACAGTGGGCTTTTTTTATTTATTTAAACAGCTGCTATGAGAGCAGTGAGAGGAAACTGAAACTAATATAAAGATCCTTAATTGTGTTTTACCTCTATGTTCTGGACCAACATGGCGATGTGGGAGAAGTCAGTGACCTCAGCAGAAGCCTCCAGAACCTGAGAGACCATGTGGCTCCACTGGGCGTAGACCAGCAGCGGGTCCTGGAGAATGTTTCTCAGCCCTGACTCTGACTCTGAACACAGCTTTGCCACTCTGCATTTCACACTGCATCATGAACACACAATACATTTCAAACATTATCACATCATTATTTCAAAACTGACCTGCCTGTACTTACTGCTGAGAACATATATAGTCTTAGTTAAGCATCAAACCTACATTCATCAAACACAGTTGGTGAAGAACCCTGAAATCCTCAGGATCCTTGACCACAGGAAACATAGAAAGAAGCTATTTAAATTGTCCATGTTGACTGCATATATGACAAAAAGTCACATTTTCAAAATAAAATAAAATAACAAATTAAATTAAATTAAATAAATGCTTAAAATCAAAGCCAATGTAAGCAAATGTCATGTGTCTTTTTTGGTGCATTTTCATAAATTAGTACAAACCTTTGCAAGGGATGTGATCTAAAAGTGTTAAAAATGCATTTTTCATTTCATCTTAACTTTAAACTTTTGAAATAAGTAATACTTGCATGTTTAGGCTGTTGAGCAACTAAAGTTTCTAACAGTTAGTGTCATCTCTTCCCAAATTAAAGAAAAGGTGATGTGAGACTATAAAAAACAATAAAGTTCATCAGTTTGAACATTAAAGGTCTCATCGATGTGCTGTATTCAATAGAGTTTAGGGTAATAAGGATTTAAAAACCATTGTGTTCTGTTTATATTGACATTTTATGTAATGTCCCAACTTTTAGGGCATCCCAGCAGCCTCTAGAGAGTAGTAAAATCCAACAACTCCATGTCAGTGGGGTGTGCAGCGCTCCATTTACACATTTGTTCTGGAGTACACAGTATTTAGGCTTCGACCCAGTGCAGAGCAGTCATCTAAACTCCATCTATACACCTCATGTTGTGATGTCAGACAATCATGGAGAAATGACTCTTCTCAGTGTTTTGCAGATACGTGGTGTCCTGTGAACATGGGATCCATAGTGGTTTGACGTCCAATCACGTACCTCTGATGTTCTTTGACAACAGCCAGGACATCATCAGAAAGATGACGTGAGTCCTCTGAGAACCTGAAGAGCTCCTTGAGTTGAGCTTTAAGAAGTTCCACTTGGGACTCCTCCCCTGCCAGAGTATTCCTCACACCCTGCAGGACACAAACACAGCACAAGAGAAGCAGTTCAAGACCCACAGTGGCAAACCAGAGTCACCCAACCGTTTTATGTCATGGTCACATCATATCTTTCAGACGGTCAATACAGGTATTATTTTTTATTGGTATTATTATAATCTGTTGTCTTATATCTTCAGATCAGAGATATTTTTTCCTTGGGTTATAAGTGACACTGAAACAGAATGGTTCGGCTGATACATGTGCAGATTTGAGTTAGTGTTTGTGGATACAGTGCAGCCTTGGTGGAGGCATGTGCTCTCTGAGTGCACGTTTACTTGTTGATCTATGTCTCATATTCTTCTAGAATTTAATACGAGTTGTAATGTTATTTATAAATTTTAATGTCCTTTCTTTATTTGTTGTATTCTACATGCATTGTAATCAGGGCATCATTGCAAAAGCGAGTTTGCTCTCAATGGTCCTCCAGGTTTAAAACAATCATTCACACTCACAGGCAATTTACAGTCATCAATTCATCTCTATTACATGTTTTTAGTGGTGGGAGGAAGCTGGAGAACCTGGAGAGAACCCACGCAAACACGGGGAGAACATGCAAACTCCACACAGAAAAGGCTCATGCCCAGTGGGATTTGAACCCAGGACCTTCTTGCTCTAAGGCAACAGCACTACCCACTGTGCCACCGTGCTGCCTGAGAAATTAGCAATCAAACATAAAAATATATGTATATCATGCAACTGCATTGCTTTTATTTTGAAAGCGACAGCTATTTTTTTTTTTTTATTTACATCCGTTTGTGCGTGTGTGAGCGTATGCACAGCTAATGTGTTGGCGAACAGAGCTTACGAGAGATGTGAGTTAGCTGTTAGCCCTCAAAAATGTCAGCTCACGTTAAAAAGAGAAAGATTGATACAGAATGTAGAGTTTTTAACAAGACATGGATTTCTAAGTATTTATTTACTGAAGTCAAAGGTAAAGCTGTGTGCTTAGTTCGTGGAGAACAGATCGCTGTGTTTAAGGATTACAATTTGAATCGCCATTACGACTAAACACGAAGACAAATACAAGAAGTTGACTGCTGCAGAGCGAGCACTGGCATCTGAAGTCAAGACTAGCTTTGTGATATCCCACAAAATCACTAAAAACAATAAGCCATTCTCTGATGGGGAGTTCATCAAAGAGTGTTTGGTGGACTCTGCTGCGCTAATATGCCCTGAGAAAAAAAAAGGCATTTGAGAGAGTGACCCTCTCCAGGAAAACCGTAACGAGAAGTTTAGAGGACATCGCAGTAAATCTGGAGCTTCAACTGCAAAATAAAACAGACAATACAAATTTTTCTCATTGGCTCTGGACGAGTGGTGATGTCTGCGACACAGCGCAGTTACTCATCTTTGTACTTGGGATAACTGAAGAGATTACGGAGGAGCTGGCTGCAATGTGGTCAATGGAAAGGACGAGTGAGCGATTTGTTGATTAAAGTTGGTATTTTTGCATTGTATTATACATCAAGAGGTGTTGTGTAAGTCAGTGCTAAAAATTAACCATGTTATTGATGCTGTAACTAATATAGTTAACTTCATCAGGGCAAGAGCATTGAATCACAGTTTGTTGCATCTTTGGAGGAGCATGAGACTGAACATGGTGACATAGGGTACCACACAGCTGTCAGATGGCTCAGCCTGGATAAAGTGCTTAAAAGAGTTTCAAGTTAAAAGAGTATGGGACCTGAGAGATTAGAGAGTTTTGTGAGAAAAAAGGCAAGGACATCACAAAGCTCTCCCATGTAGACTGCATGGCAGATCTTGCATTTACTGATGATGTGACTGCACTAATGAATGAACTAAATACCAAACTGCAAGGCAAGGACCTATTTGCACATGAAATGTACAGCCTGGTGAAGGCTTTCATGAGAAAGTTGCAGTTTCTTTTAAGCCATTTGGAGGGTAACATTCTCACCCACATGCCAACACTGACAGAAGCCACACCATTGGCTGATCATCTCTGCGGGCACTCATCCATGTTAAAGGCACTGCATGGTGAGCTTTCAAGGCGATTTGAAGACTTCAAAACAACTGAGAGTGAAATGCACATGATTTCTTCTCCATTCACTCGTAGTGTGGATAATGCATCCAGTGATGTTCAGTTCGAACTCATTGACCAGCAGTCTGATACATATCACTGCTGGATTTCTATTCCTCTCTCAAAGAGGATAACTTTCCACATGGTCAGAAGATGTTGGTTCTCTTTGGATCTACCTACACATGTGAACAAGCATTCTCAGTGATGAGGTTTAACAAATCCAAGAAAAGAACTGAAAAACAGCAAATAAGGTAATTAGACCACAAACACAAACAATTCCACTTTGTATAAAGTGAATGTAATGTTGGTCTTTGGAATACTGCAAAAACATGCATGTTTTGTTCACAATTGTTTTTGTGAATGTTGATTAAATAGTGATGCGATGTTGGCGTTTTCACTACGCCTGCTTCACATTTTCATTGCCTAATCGTAACATCTACTCTTACCAGTAGCAGCTTATCAAAACCATACAATTTACTGCTTTTAATAAAGAGATAAAATAATATTGAGCAGAATTTAGTTCGGCCTATTGGTCCAGCCCTCTGCAACAGTCCCAGTTTCTCATGCGGCCCCTTGGGAAAATTAATTGCCCACCCCTGATGTAGATGGTATCACCTCTAGAGGAAGAAGAATGTTTAAATCCCACAGCTGGGTGTCAAACCTCAATCATTTTTCCTCCTGACCAAAACCATATGAAGCACCGAGTACAAAAAAGAAAAACTTCTGAAGGGCAGTGATTAGAGCTTAGACAATTAGTCCATTCATTGATTAGTTGATTGAAAGAAAAGTAGTTGCCTACTACTTTTGATAATCAATTCATAGTTTCAGCCATTTTTCAAGGAAATATGTCTGATTTTTGCTTGCTGGTTCAAGCTTCTAAAATCTAAGGATTTGATGCTTTTTTGGTTAACTGGTTAATAATGAAAATAATCAGCAAGTTAAACAATGATCAAAAGAATCATCAGTTGAGGCCAAATACTGATTTTCTTTTTTTTTTGTGCTCAAATTTTTATTAGAATTTCAAATAAAATTCAAAGAGAATGTGTGTACTGTCAGCAATCCAGTGGCTACAAAAAGCAGCCTTAACATAACACTACATATGAAACATATAAATGAAAAAAAAATACATACAAGGTCTCTTTGGGTCACTGTAATATAACATAACCAAATATATATATATATATATATATATATATATATATATATATATATATATATATATATATATATATATATATATATGTGTGTGTGTGTGTGTGTGTGTGTGTGTGTGTGTGTGCCTGTACATACATCATGGTATGCTTACATGAGACTATACATGAATGCACCTAAATCCAGCACATCCTAGCTTGCCATAAAGATAAAGTTGACAGTTGACGGAGGTTCATACATTCCTACATTGTTTCATACAGTGAAGCTTCAAATCGACTTGCTGCGAAGAATAAGAGATAGCAAGCAATATCAAGAAATGCACTGACATACACAGCTTGCTCCAACCCCTATAAAATAAGACAGCATTACTACAATGGAATGCAAGATGTCTACAACTACAACAACAAAATCATATCAGAAAACCCAAACAGGGAACCATGAAATGAAAACAGAAAGAGAAAAATAGGACCAGACAGATATGAGTAGATACCTACGTGATAGAAATGAGATGAGAAAAAAGACAGAAAGTGTTTAGGTCGTGAGCCCTTTAAAATTCTCTATCATTTGAGCCAAAAGTCTTATTGTTTCCTCCCTTACTCCATGAATACGTGCTGTGGACAATTTCAAGGAAACATCTATAAAAGTGAGCACCCATTGCCGACGTGTTAGTGTATGTGGGGGTTTCCACGTAGTTGCAACCATCTTCTTAGCAGCAGTGATACCGGACAAAAACGCACATTTGTGAGCTCTATTCAGTTTGAGCTGAGATATGTCATTCAAAATCAGTACAGATGGGGACAGAGGGACTGGTGTGTGAAACAAGGTGAATAGAGTGTCCTTCACCATTGTCCAGAAGTTCTCTACCCCAGGGCAGTCCCTCCCAAATCATGTGATAAAAGGTACCAACTGTATGGCATAGTGTACAGTTTGGGTCATCTTTGAGTTTCATAATGTGAAGTTAATGATGGGTCATATATGTCTTGTGAATGAAATTTAAATGAATTTGCTGATGATAAGGATTTCTGGATGATTGTATGACTGTGTCCCAGACACCCTCCCAGTCAAAATCTGGGATAAGGTCAGGCACATCTGTCCACCAGGACGATTCATTGCCGGTGGGGAATTTTCTCTAGCATATAACCATATAATTTGGAGACAGTTCCTCTTTTACCCGGAGTTTTATGCAGGACTTCGAGCAGTGCATGCTCTTTGAGTGGAGTCTGCCAAGGGACTCCATAGGTCTTCATGGCTGTTCTCAGCTGAAGGTTAAAATAAAAAGTAGAACGTTGTAAATTAAATCAGATGGAGATGTCCTCAAAGGAGTGTAGGCCTCTGTCCCTGAATATATTGCCAAAAGAACATATCCCTTTGTCATACCACTGTCAGTACTGACCAAACTTTATAGGAAGTTTGCCAATCAACAGCCCCTCATTTTTGAATATAGGAGAGTGAGGGTTCCAATTGGACAAGACCCTGCACGTTTTTTCCGCTCCCCTCCAGACTGCTATTAGGTGAGACACAATGGGACCAAAGCAGAGTTTACATTTATTTAAAGGGATATTAGAAAACAATACTTCCTCCAGCTTAAATGGGAAAAGTATGCTCTCTTCCAGCGCACGCCAAGCAGCCTCACTTGTGCTGTTGTACCAGTTGATCAGCGGGCGTATTGTATAGGTCCAATGGTACAACCTAAAGTTGGGAAGTGAGAGACCCCCAGCACGTCTACTGTATCTCATTGCATTGTGGATAATTTAAGACGAGGGCACTTGCTGTTCCATATGAATTTAGTAAGAACCAGTAACGAGATGGGGGAGGCAAAGGCAGCATTGATGCAGGGAAGTACGTTCATCTTTATAATAGATGTACGGGATCTGAGAGAGTTTGGGAGTGATGACCATTTTTCTAGATCATCTTAGACAGGATATTCTCAAAGTTAATTTTGATGAGGGACTGTAATGATGCACAAATCTCAATGCCCAGGTATTTAAATTGATTCATCACAGGTATATCCACAGCCCATACCTTCCAGCACTGACCAAAGGTACTGCCACTCCAGTCTGTCAAAAGCCTTCATAGCATCTAGTGACAGAGCAGCTGCAGGAAGAGGCAAGGAGGAGGCGCCATGTACTACGTGTAACAGCCTTCGGACGTTGTCTGATGCCAGCCTAGACCTAATGAAGCCAGTCTGATCACAATTAATAAGTTTAGACATGAAAGGATGGAGCCTACGCGCAAGTAGTTTACCATAGAAGTGTTTAGATGTGAAACAAAACACCAGTCCAAATAGCAAGGAAACAATTAAAAACGAAAGGGGAAAAAAATAAATAATTGTCCAATTAAGATGACTGCAACAGGGCGACAGGGTATTTAAGACATTGGTATTGACTCACATGTCTTCCAGGATTAATCCAAGAATGCAGACACTACTATAGATAGAACAAATCAAACTGCCCCCTCCAGATAAGCCTTGGCCTCTTTTGGATACTTAAAAGACTTCTGGATGCCGTTCCACTTGAAAGATATTATGGCAGGGAAGTTCATGTGGAAGTGAATGTCCCTCTTTATAAGTTCAGCACAGACCAGGTTAAAAGCTCTTCATGCAGATCGTACCACGGGGAATGTCCGGAGCGATACGGAGAGTTTTACCTTCATATTGGAGATTACTTTTGCGTCGTACTGCTGACACTGTCATGGTGACATCCTCTTGAGCAATGGATCTTTACGATGACAGGGTGAGGACGACCATCTGTAGGCGCACCGAGTCCGCGGTGTGCACGATCAATAGAGATGCTTGAGATTGGCAGCTCCAGCACTTTAGGGATAAATTCTTCGAAGAACTTTAAGGGATCGCCTCCCTCAACCGACTGCAGTTCAAGATTCTAATGTCGTCCCGCCTGGAACGTCCCTCCAAGTTCGTTACCTTCTCTGTAACTTCCGTGTTAGTTTTCTCCATAGCGACTAGCTTTGCCATTAGCGGGCTCACGTCGTCTTCCAGGGCGGATGCGCGTCTCTGATTCGGACTGCCTGCCAAGAGCGAGTCTGTAGCCACGACGACCTCGTAAATGCGCTTGATATCAACTTTTTCGTCCAGTCTGCTCTTAAACTTGGAGAAAGCCTCATTCAACATCGTCTGCGTTCGCCGGCCCTCTGCTGCAACAACGTGCCCAATGTGTTCGAGCAGCGCCTCCGGTGAGAGTTCAGGTGAAGTTAGCGCACTCTTGGAGCTAGCGAGCTAGCTAGCTGTCCGATGCTAATGCTAGCATCTGTGATTTCACGGAAAGGGTCCGTTGTCCTCCGTTTTGGGGGTTTCGGCATTATTATGGGGAGCTAAGGAGTCGTTTGCAGCAACTTTGTGAGGGCTGGGAGAGGTGAATAGGCAATGATATATTGAGCGGGGAGAGACAGAAAACACGACTGCTCACTTCAGCCATTACCAGAAGCCCCTCACATACTGATTTAACTACTGTTAGTAGTAAGAGTCAATAATAAATCAGTAATTAGCACAGACATGCATGTCTGTGATTGGATAATCCTAAAATCCTCACCATCACTGGGGTGGTCCTGGTGGTCTGAGAGTTAGGACATGTTCCACACTGTGACCTCAGTGGTAGGGTTTCACATGCTTGTCTGTAACTGTCCACTCAAAGGCTCAAAGCAACTGGATTATGTCAAAGCACTTGGTTGAGTGAAGATATTTTACCAAGGTAGGAAGGAGCTGGTCCACAGGAAGAACATCTAACAAGTAGAAGCAGCGAAGGTTCAGGCTCTGACTAGTGACTACACCGTGACAGTACGAGCAAAGTTCTCCAAGTAACTCAGGATATTTTACAGACGTAGGGGAGATGATGCGAGGACGGAGCCGATGTAGTGGAGGAGAGGGGAGAGTTGGGAGCTGCTGGATAGAGTGACTGGGTGTCAGGAGAAGTGTACTTCTGTTTGTAGCTGCCCTGTTCTCACAGAATGATGTAGACGAGCTGAGGACTTTCCTTCATCACAAGTACGGATGTTGACAAATTATTTTCAGCTGATGCTCATGTTTGTTGCAGCTACATTATCTGTAGCGAGCTGTATATGCAGCTCAACCCCGGTAACCAGGGGCCTCAATTATAAAGGTTGCTGCGCACAAAATAGTGAAAACGGGGGTGAAATGTGTTTAAACATCTTTCACCACAAACGTTGGTATTTATAGAGAATTTCTCAGCCGAAAAAGGTTCAGATTTCTAGGTATACTTTCACCCTGCTGTGGAGTCAGAATCAGAGACACTCGATGGATTTATCACTAAATAAAGTTCAGTCAGAAGTAAAAACACAGATGAATGTAAAACACACATCAGCAGATATATATTTCATAATGTATAGGCCTGCCTCTGATGGTGGATATAGTCTATATTTATTTGTTAGAGCCTAAATACATAAATATGTAAATGTAATTTAATGTCATTATATTGTTTGATGCAGATATGGTTGAATTATTTGAGGATTGTTGATGTTGTTACATTTTTAATTGAATGTCAGCATTGTGTATCAGAAACTGATTGGCCAATCATGATGTTGAAATCATCTTTGTACCAATCTGGTGGCTATAAATAGTGATCATGTTTACTCGTACTCAGCATCTCCATCTTTCTTCACTGATAGTCCAACAAAGGCTCCTTAACGTCAGTATATTCATGAGACATTTAGCATTGACCATTTATGGAGGATTGTGGGACTACTGGGAGGAGTAGTGGGACGATACTGGGAGGAGTAGTGGGACGACACTGCTTGGAGGAGTAGTGGGACGACAACTGGGAGGAGTAGTGGGACGACACTGCTTGGAGGAGTAGTGGGACGACACTGTTGGGAGGAGTAGTGGGACGACACTGCTTGGAGGAGTAGTGGGACGACACTGTTGGGAGGAGTAGTGGGACGACACTGTTGGGAGGAGTAGTGGGACGACACTGGGAGGAGTAGTGGGATGACACTGGGAGGAGTAGTGGGATGATAATGGGAGAATATTTTCTTGCATAAGAACATTCTGAGGTCTGAGTACAAAATGTTTTAGGTTTTAGTTAATCTCCCTGTCCTTTAAATGCATGTCTCACAGTGAATACTGTCATGTCTGGTCTGTTCTGTTGTACTTGGCATCATAACAAAACTAGAAGCAGGAAAAGTTGCTGCACTGTTCAAATGCAATAATATTTCCAAATCATCTTGTATACTTGCATACAGTACAGTACACCCACGCAGCATTGACCTAGATCTCCTCAGTACTCACCTTTTGTACTGCTGAGTTTTGTCTGTCATAAACTTAATGAGAATTACATGACAGAAACTTGTCTGGGCTCTTTTGCATCTACACCAAGATGTTTAAGAGACCTACTGTATATTTCCTCCACTGGCCCACCATCTGATCTTCAGTGCGGTCAGCGCGATCCCCAGCCTTGTGGCTCTCCTCCAGTTCCTGGTCCAGTTTCTGCATCAACACCCTAAGTCGACTGATGTCATCTCCCAGCCGCTGGCACCTGGCCACATACTGACTGTGGGAGTCCAGGCTGGATCGCAGGCCCTCCTCAGCCTCACACAGGCCCTGCCTCAGCCTCTGCCAGCCAAGTCTCAACTCCTCTGCCTCATCCACCACCACCTCCGCGCCTGCAGGAGAGGTGTTGGCCCTCACCGCCTCCGCCACACCCTCGATATGCTGTAGGGTCTTTTCCTCACCAGCCACGCTGTCGTCCAGAGCCTGACACAGCAGAGGAAGAGACATTCAAACATGTTGGCAATAAAAGTACAGTTGGAAAATATATTACACATAGTTTCAAATAATTACTATGTCTCTATGACATGAAATATTTGTGACTAAACACTTACAGATAAATAAGGCCAGTCGCTAAAGCTAGGTAAAAAAAACCTGGAAGTGATAAAATGGTGATAAATGGAATTAGCTGTAATAAATGAGCTCAGGTTAGACTCACTTTAATATATTATATATGATCAATAGTAGCTTCTACAGCACTAACAGTCACATCACATGTGGTTAAGTTACATTAATCAAACTCATCACAGGGGTTTGTCACTGCACAACTACTTCCTCAGTCTGCCATTTCAAACAGTGGAATCAAATGCAATGGGAATAGAGGACTAAATGTAACTCGTAGTTTCACTACATTCTGCAGTAGTTTGGTAGTTCAGTAACAATCATATTTAATCGTGGTTCAAGCAGTCTGATTACATTTTTGCCAGGTTTGTGTGGTTAACTACTGCAACTAAAAGGTTTGGGGCATTAAAGGACAGGAATCTTTTCATTTTTATTTTACCATTGTTCCTCTAGTATAATATAGACCTGCTGTGATGACATCATCATTGATAGACGCCCTGAATGTCAGGCTGAGGAAGAATGATTGTGGGCATACATCAGCAACAGCAACTATGGATTTCAGTTTTCAAAATTTTGTCTTTTGTTTTCAGTGTATTGGATATAGATTTGTAAAACTTGAATATATTCGGTGTCAATTAAGTGTAAAAGTATTACTTATTGCCAAGTTGCTGGCGTGCCATTTTAAATGTTACCTGGTTAACTGGAAACCCTGCTCTGTGCAATGTGGGCACCTGGACTAAAAGGCAGCTGTCTGACTGGTGGACATTAAAGACAAACCACAGCTGATATCACTGCACTTTACAGACAACAGTGGGATAGTTGGTGTATTTTTGTGGTTTATGCATTATAACGGGAAAACGCCCGGGGAAAAAAAAAATTTTCCCCGGGCGCCGCGTGTAGTGGCAGCCCACTGCTCCTCAGGGATGGGTCAAATGCAGAGAAAGAATTTCCCCATGTGGGACTAATAAAGGTATCATTATTATTATTATTATTATTATAACTGGGCTCCTTTTTGTTGAGTGGCATTTTTTACTGACAACTGGCTTTTAAATATTGCTATTTAATATTTTTATACAAACACATTTCTGAAAAAGTTGGGACACTGTGTAAAATGTGAAAAAAAAACAGTTTTGTAATGATCTGTAAAACATTGAAACCCCAAATGTTGAAACAGATTATGTCCACTGCAGAATCCTGTCTGTTTTTAATGCAGCGATATCCACTACAGAATCCTGTCTGTTTTTAATGTAGTGATGTCACTACAGAATCCTGTCTGTTTTTAATGTAGTGATGTCCACTACAGAATCCTGTCTGTTTTTAATGCAGTGATGTCCACTACAGAATCCTGTCTGTTTTTAATGCAGTGATGTCCACTACAGAATCCTGTCTGTTTTTAATGTAGTGATGTCCACTACAGAATCCTGTCTGTTTTTAATGCAGTGATGTCCACTACAGAATCCTGTCTGTTTTTAATGCAGTGATGTCCACTACAGAATCCTGTCTGTTTTTAATGCAGTGATGTCCACTACAGAATCCTGTCTGTTTTTAATACAGTGATGTCCACTACAGAATCCTGTCTGTTTTCAATGCAGTGATGTCCACTACAGAATCCTGTCTGTTTTTAATACAGTGATGTCACTACAGCATCCTGTCTGTTTTTAATACAGTGATGTCCACTACAGAATCCTGTCTGTTTTTAATGCAGTGATGTCCACTACAGAATCCTGTCTGTTTTTAATACAGTGATGTCCACTACAGAATCCTGTCTGTTTTTAATGCAGTGATGTCCACTACAGAATCCTGTCTGTTTTTAATACAGTGATGTCCACTACAGAATCCTGTCTGTTTTTAATGTAGTGATGTCCACTACAGAATCCTGTCTGTTTTTAATACAGTGATGTCACTACAGAATCCTGTCTGTTTTTAATACAGTGATGTCCACTACAGAATCCTGTCTGTTTTTAATGCAGTGATGTTCACTACAGAATCCTGTCTGTTTTTAATACAGTGATGTCCACTACAGAATCCTGTCTGTTTTTAATACAGTGATGTCCACTACAGAATCCTGTCTGTTTTTAATACAGTGATGTCACTACAGAATCCTGTCTGTTTTTAATACAGTGATGTCACTACAGAATCCTGTCTGTTTTTAATGTAGTGATGTCCACTACAGAATCCTGTCTGTTTTTAATACAGTGATGTCACTACAGAATCCTGTCTGTTTTTAATATAGTGATGTCCACTACAGAATCCTGTCTGTTTTTAATGCAGTGATGTCCACTACAGAATCATGTCTGTTTTTAATGCAGTGATGTCCACTATGGAATCCTGTCTGTTTTTAATACAGTGATGTCCACTACAGAATCCTGTCTGTTTTTAATACAGTGATGTCCACTACAGAATCCTGTCTGTTTTTAATACAGTGATGTCCACTACAGAATCCTGTCTGTTTTTAATGCAGTGATGTCCACTACAGAATCCTGTCTGTTTTTAATGCAGTGATGTCCACTACAGAATCCTGTCTGTTTTTAATGCAGTGATGTCCACTACAGAATCCTGTCTGTTTTTAATGCAGTGATGTCCACTACAGAATCCTGTCTGTTTTTAATGCAGTGATGTCCACTACAGAATCCTGTCTGTTTTTAATACAGTGCCGTCCGAGGGCCTGAAGATCACAACCATCCAACATTGGTTTTCATCCGTGTCCCTTGGATCAGAGATATCTTCAGATTCTCTGTATCTTTTAATGATATTGTTACTGTAGATGATGAAATCCACAATCATTTTATGTTGACTAACATTATTCTTAAATTGTTGCTCTATTTTCCAGTGCAGTCTTTCAGAGTGGTGAACCCCTCCCCATCTTTACTTCAGAAAGACTCAGCCTCTCTGATGCTCTTTTTATCACCAATCATGTTACTGACCTGTTTCCAGTTAACCTCATTAATGTTGAGTTGTTCCACAAAGTGTTTTCTTTTAGCATTTCACTATTTTTACAGTCTTTTGTTGTCACTGTCCCAACTTTTTTGAAACGTGTTGCTGGTAATCAAATTCATAATGGGGATATAATTTTCAAAAATGTTTGATATGTTGTCTTTGTGCTATTTTCTATTAAATATGGGGATCAAATGTATATTGACAATGTGATCAATATACATTGATATTTTTTTTAACAAAATAGTCTAGTATTAAGTAAATACTTTATCTAAGTAGCTTTGGGTAACCAAACTAGATTTTTCTTTTTGTGAAAACTAAAAATGCTAGCATTAAGCTATCTCAGGACATCATAAATGAAATGACTAGCCAGACTGCTGCAGAAAAAAAAGTGGTTTCGGTGGTGGTTTGTTAAATTCGTAATTATAAATACAGTAAGTAGTTTGAGACAGTTAAAGTCAGATCTTTTTTCTGTGTAGTGCACTGTGCCACTTATTTGCTTCCAATTTTGATAAACTGATATTTTTAATAAGGATGCACAATATACTGATAAAATAACTGATATTACTTGCTTCTCATGACTATACCAATAAGTGATATTTTCAAAAGCAGTTCATGACCTGTACTTTATGTACACTTGAGGGTATAAAAGGCTAAGATGTACTTAGCAAAGATGGATGATGGAGCTCTGATAGGCTCCTCTGCGTTAAAAAACTTGTCCCTCCTGTCTGAGACTTCATGGAACATGTACTACAAACTGAAGTTGTGTTGTCTTCCTCTGACACTGTAAAAAAGGTCCACACTAAGGAGGACATGTTTGGCTCTCTAGTCTACACTGGGGGGCTCTGCTGTTCTTTGTTCTTCTTCTGTGTTTATTGGTAGATCTCAAACCAAATTTAGAAGTGCATACCACCACCTACTGTGTCAGTGCTCAGTCCATGACAGCAATATGCTTTGTATTATACAGTAGTATTTACCAATAAAACTTTCCCAGTATGCATTATGTTGTGCTATAGGTCATACATTTTATTTCCTCTTGTGATGTTTTGGTTCCATGGCCCTATTTATGAGGATAATTATGTTCATTTCTTATTTGGGTAGTATCTTTAGACTGTATGTTTTATCAAAACTTCAAACAGAATATTCCTCCTATCCAATGTCTGAAAATAACGCCAGGTTATAGGGACTATAAATACACATGAAAAAGCAGCTCCCAGATTAATTTTCACTTCTCACCTGTAGGGCTTTGAGCTTGTTCTCAGCTGTATCCTCCCTCTCCATCAGATCAGTGAGCTCCTTGGTTTTTGACAGCAGCCAGGACTGGAACCTCTGAACGCAGCCTTGGTACGTCTGGTGCTCCTCAGCAATCCTCTGAAGTAGCAAACGACGCTCCTAGCACAGCAGAATACGCACTTTGTGGTAATTTTTAGCACCACACTGTTCAAAATGAACAGCACACATCAGAGAATACATGTTTGGGTATCCCTTGAGGAAATGTGAATCTGTATTCTACAAGACACTCTGATGTCTGCTGCTTCCACTGCATGATTCTTGAGAGCATGTTGAAGTTTATTTAAATCACTACTTTCCCATTTGGAGTCTAAAACATAGCTTTACCAGAAGATTGGGACGTTCAAGAGAATACATGATGTAGATTAAGGGCCTTTAAACCATGGTCTGGGTGAATACTCTAATCTGATAAATGAAACCTACTGAGTACTGCCAGCAAAACAGTCTGTTCACCTTTCTAAATTAATGCACTGTCCACATACTGTAACTATAACACACAAGCTGCAGGCAGCATTATTCACGATATCATTTCATCAAACAAAAGTGGCTGGTCCTCTCACTACTTCAGGCTGCAGCCAACAGATCACATGGTCCACCACTGTTAGTGAATATCTGGATACTGATTAGAGGACAAAGACATGGCTGGATAGCTAGTTAGCCTTCTTGTTCTTGAACAAACTGCAAATTTATATTTGCTCTTTGTCAACCCTACACAGTGCTGTCTTCCAATCTTGCTAGCACAACGTTAGCAGCTGTGGCTTAGGGGGTAAGAGCAGTCATCCACTTATCAGAAGGTCGGTGGTTTGATCCCCAGTTCCCCCAGGCTACACGTCGAAGTATCCTTGAGCAAGATACTGAACCCAAATCTGCTCCCCGGGTGCTGTACTGGCAGCCCACTGCTCCTCAGAGATGGGTCAAATCCAGAGAACCAATTTTGCTACATTGTACTGTGTCTACTGTATAATGACAAATGTGACAAATAAAGCTGCTTCTTCTTCTAGCTGTCTGGCTCAAAGCTGAGCTTCCATGAGCTGAGCAGACAAGAAATATCTCCTATTGACAACCTGTATAAGACTTATCCTATTTACTGGATTACTATTAGTCACATCCTCAGGTGTTACCAAGAGAGAAAAACTTTTGATTCCAAAACACAAATTCATGGTGCTCATATTTTCTTCTTTGGTAATTGACAATGGTATGAGCAGCATAATTCCCTTTGAGATGTCAATAATCGGGAATTAATGGACGACACAGGTATTCTCCATGGAGTCCAGTAATTCCTGATTACTAACATCTCAAAGGGTATTATGCTGCTCATACCAAGGTCGATTACCAAAGAAGAAAAACGCTTCAACGTACAATAACCCTTATGAATATGGATGTGCACACAGACAGCTACACCTGAGGTGGAGGACACATTCCAGACATGCTCAGATGTATTCAACAGCATGTAAAACTGGTGGTACGTGGATATCCACACACAGCCTGTGTACATGTGAACACCTGCTGATGACAAACATTTACACACAGAACCTCGCACTAGGGTTGAGAATCCCGAACAGATGTACTTTCTATGAGCACCGGTATCATCTGAATGAAATGTGAACAACTTCTGCGTTCACACAACAACGCAAATACGCATGCTAGGGCAGTAAGTGGCAGTGTAACTTCTCAAAATCAACACCACAAAATAAGATGATGCACCTGGATATAAAGGCTTACACCACTGGGTAAACATACACAAGACATGGCAAATACACAAATGAACTGCGGAGATGCTGAGAATTTCTTATGAATGGATGATGAAGTGGAATTATTATTGCGAGTGACTCTCGACTACAAGGCGACCGAATCCGGTCCCCGATCCCTGCTTCGGAGTCCTCAGTCCTGTTTGAGCCACCAAGCTGCAACGAGGATACAGTTTGCAGCAACCTCCAGCCTGAAGTGATCGAGAGACAACAAGACTTCAGGTTGGTTTGTTCACAACTGTTACAACACATTTGAGATATTTGCTACACTGTCTGCTGTTGCAGAAACTCAGAGGACAGTTTTTAAGAACATTTAGGGGACATAATATTATAAAAACCTTATCTTATGCTACACACCACTAACTACAACCTTATCAACTAGCATATAGAAAAACATGCCTTTGGGGCTTTATTAACATGAAACTTAGCAGAGCAATTGCATTGGATCGTTTTAGATTGTATGTATACCAAGTGGAGGGGCCACTGAACCTATATGTAGTTCTTAGCTCACTGTGAGACACATAGATGCTAGCAGTATGTTGTGCAAAACACCTTAGGCACATTTTGCAACTATTGCCCGTTACAGTTCTCATTCCAATGAATATGTTCTCCTCTGCTCTACTCAAGGCAAAGCTCAACAGCCACAGAGAGGACAGTGTTGGGGCTATCAATAGGGGCAAATTTGGTTATTGAAATATGATTAATGATTATTAAAGATGATCATTAATTATATAATGAATTTGATATTATTACTAAAATTAATAATGATTACGGAGCACCACCCTAGAGACAGGGAAAAATGATCATTAATCATCAAATAATTTTATGTTATTATTAAAATTAATGATAATTATTACGGGGCACCACCCTGGAAACAGGGAAACAATTAACAAAATTCCGTTTAGTCTCAAATGAATAATGATGGAAAGAGTACGAGCACAAAACTATATAATACAAAACAACTTCTTTTTGAAATATAACAAAGTTGATTAAAATTAGCAATATCGATCTTCAGTCAACACACTTCAATTAATCAACTCAGTTATCTACTACAACTACTGACAATCAAGATACATGCAGGTACAAGCAAGCATATGTGTGTGTGTGTGTGTGTGTGAGAGGATCTGAGAGAGAGAGGAGGAGGTACGTGACGTCACCCAAAGTCACGGGTGGTCAGGTGGAGCAAGTAACCAGAGAAGGCCACGAAGTTAGAACACTGGCAAATGGCGCTAGGGGCTCACCACGCTCTTAAACCTGAATGAGTGTGTGCGTGTGAAGAGAAAAAGGGGAAAGGAGAAAGAAATAGAGAAGTAGAGAGAGAGAGCGAAAGAGAGAGAAATCCCAAAAATCGAAGCATAACAATCGGTGTGTGTTAAACACCGTCAGCGCACAATAACATAAATACTAGCTCTAACAGTTTAAAGCAGCAAAACAGCAAGTTCAACAATACACAAACAATCTACTCTGCCCAGACTTAAGCCTCTTACTTTGTCAAAGAAGGGAAGCTGGTGAAGAGGTCCTTTCATCCTTTATGGTCCGGCTCGGTCCTTCGAGTCGCGGGTCCTGACGAAGCATTGTGTTGCTCTGTTGCCGTGAGATTCAGCTGATCCTCGGCGTTGAGAGCACCGTTAGTTGGCTCTCGCAGTGCTGCTGATGAAACACAGGGTCGTCTCTGGTCCTTTTGTCTCCTATGAGAACGGTATGAGAGCGCTCCGTGCGTTATACCGTGGCCATTACTGGGACGGGAAAGTTGACAGGAGAGGGCTGCAGCTTGAGTGGAGCAGAGCCAGTCCTTAAGGCAGATGCAGGACAAGAGGCAAAAAAGATGAAAAGCACAAAAAAGAAGAGGAAAAAGGCGCTCCCTTCGGGGGCAGATGTGGCTGGAAGCCAGGGGAAGAGCAGGAAGCGAGGAGCAGACCAAGAGCGAAGAGAAGCAAAAAAGAGGAAGACCAGAGGTGGGTTCCAACCTATATATTCTTGGTGACCTCAGAGGGACCCCTGTGGTTCCTCACGGGTCTCCTCCAATGAGAGCCAAGAGTCTGGTTAAGGAATTTCACACCTAGACCACCTGGCAGCCTGGGAAATGGAGTCTTTTGTGCTCTATCTTAGAGGTTGGCTCCTCCTGATCTTATCAGGCCCTGAAAATGCATACAGGCCTGAGTCAGGCTTTGTGGAGGTTACAGGCCTTTCTTTGTTTCAGGGGCCTGTACCATGTGGCCCAACATTCCCCCCTTTGGTCTGAAGACCGGGGTGCTGGCCGCGGTCTTTAGAACAACTCTAGGGCCTTAGATCTGTTGGTTGAGGTGTCCTGAGGGTTACACAGTCCATGGTTTCCTGAAACATTTGAGGCAGTTCATAGATTCCACAGAATTACAAAATTCACCCAGTCCATAGTGTCTGCGCAGACACTGAGGCACAGTCTGGGCAGATAATGAGGCATAGTCTGGGCAGATAATGAGGCATAGTCTGGGCAGATAATTCCTAAAGTACTAAGTTACAGTGGTAAGATAATCACAAGCATCAAGTAAACCCAAAACCAATAAAACACAAAGAGTAAGGTGAAAGGAAACAGAAGAGTTGGAGAGTCAGTAGGCTTAACCCCACAGAGGATTGAGGTTAGCCAGTGGGATGGGCACAGGTTGAGGTGTGAAGCATGGCTGCTCAACAAGGAGGGAGCCCAGTCGGGCCCGTAGCTGTTGGTGGTGTATTAAAGTGCACGTGTATTACCCTTACATAATCCAACATCCAGTACAGACTTAAGTCTGTATATGTCTGTCTCTCTATTATGTGTAGACTTAGAGTGAAATCCTAATTCCAGATTTGGGGAATTTAAATGGATTGGAATTACACTGCCAAGGCTATATGTCAAATGTGCCTGTGAGGCTTCACAACAGTGGTAGTGGTAGGGCTAAGGATTTGCTCGACAAGGTCTAGGGAGACCAGAAAGGCTGGAATCCTTTCCTGCTCAGGCTGTTGACCGGGGAGCTGACTTCGTTGGTGAGGTCCAGCATCAAATCACTAACTACGCAGACATAAGTTATGTCTTTCCTAACCACTTCTGATAAAGTCTCTAAGGCATGCTAAGTCATTGAACAGAGAAATGAATGTGGATTCACAATGGCTAACAGGAGTCAGGCAGAGAGAGAGCATTGACACACACCCCTACCCTGCTCTGGTGTATCCATGCTGGGCATTGTCCTTGTGTACAAGGTTGCTTAAGAAGGTGCAGAAAGAAGGATGTGGAGCATCAGAAATGGCTGTTTTAGGGAGAGCCTTTGCTTCCAATGGTCTCCCACCTCAGCCTACAAGGTAGACTTTGGAAAGAGGGGCAGGTACCCGGCCTAGTCATGCCAATGGGGATCTGGCTCAGGCTACTCTGAGGAGTCGGGTGGCCCTAATGGACGATGGGACATGCTAATCTGTTTGGTCATCTCTGTTATGCATGTACAGGATGCATGTACAGGATTTGGAGCATATAATCCATATGCTCCAAATCCTGTTCTGAGACCTGCCCTCTGGGGGAAGTTGAAGCCATATGCTCCCACTTATTTGCTCGGTCCCATCGCTTGGAGTTCTGTTTGAACTGGACATTGCCATTTGGTACAGGTGTAGTCTGTCAATTTAGCTTGCCGTGAATTTGGGGGGGGGGGGGGGGGGGGGGGGGGGTGTTTGGTCATCACCCCCCTGGTTCTGTTGTCGAGCCTGCCTATATGGTCGGCGCCTTCGGCGTCCTCTCCTAGCACTTCTCTTACCGTGAGGCATTTCGTTGCCTTAAAGCGTCATGCTAGGATTCTGTAAAGTTTGGATCCCCAAGACTCTGGGGTCGCCTTCATGCAATCTAGAATGACGCATACGCGTCTCCCATGCTAGCTGCGCATACCTCCTGATTTCTTACATCGTGTACTTATGTTCTCTGCAATGCATTAACCGTATGCTTTCATGGAGGTTATGAAGGAAGAGGGACTTAAATAATCCACTCCGCTCTAAACCCGGTGCATTACTCCCTTGAAAGTACGCACTCCTCAGGCGCCAGTAGTACTCTCGTGGTGATTCGTGCTTCCTTTGCACGATAGTGAGGGCACCAAGGGTTGCATGTGATACAGTGTTCAGTACGGGGTACAAAGTAGACCAATGATGTGTTGCTGTAGAGAAATGTAACAAACAAAGCTGATTGGAGATAAAACTGTAATGTTACTTTGCATTGAAAAATCAAAAACAGTGTGTTGTGGCCCTGGTATTAGGGGTCAAGGAACTTGATGACAATTCTTCTTGCTCTCTTCCCACCTCCCTCATTACAGTCAGTGAGATAGTTGTTGCTCCGTGTGGGAGGCTGGCAGTCTCGGTCACATTGCATGGCTCCAAACACAGACTGTTCAGGTTCAGTCTCCTGACTGGCCTCACAGTAATTATGGAGAACAAAGCATGCATAAATAACATGAGTTAATCATCAAGATTTATGTCCATATGTCCCACCATCTGCTTGTTCTCCCAGGTCTGGTCCAAAAACATCTGTGGGTTACTCTCCGCTGACGTAGAGGTACAGGATTTAGTATTTGGTCTCCGGTCTATATGCGTCTCAGCTGCTCAACGTGTAGATAAAGCAAATACAAAGTTTTCAGGAATAGCGCTAATAAACTCACGAGACTCTGCAGCATAAACACCACTCGGTAATACGCCATTGTTGTTGTTCTGTCCGCGCGCATACTAGACAGGAACCAGAAAAGGGAACACGCACAGTGGGGCTGTGTCATCGTTTTAGGTCGGATCTGCATTTTGCCCTGTTTACACGAAAACGGTGGGGCGGAGTTATCAAAAATCTCCACTCTGGAACCCGTTTTCAAAAGTCTCCGTTTTCAGTCCCTTAAAACGCTGTTCTCGTATAAATGGATGAACAAACGCAACAAAACTTCTCCGTTTTCAAGAAATACGCTGTCGTGTAAACAGGAACTCAGTGTGTGCTGATGTGGACAGACCACACATACACCCTTGTCTGTCAGATAGTATACACACCTAGTATGTCAGACAGTATACACACCCTGTATGTCAGACAGTATACACACCCTGTATGTCAGACAGTATGCATACCTAGTATGTCAGACGGTATACACACCTAGTATGTCAGACGGCATACACAGATAGCATACAGATAGTATGTACACCTAGTACGTCAGATAGTATGTACACCTAGTATGTAAGAGACTGTAGCTGAACTGTACAGTGGTGTCTGACCCATCTCACCTCAGCTCTGTCTCTGATATTGTTATAGGCCTCCTGCAGCCTCCCCAGGGCCTGGGTCTCCACACTGGGGTCCTGTGTTCTGTTGTGTAGCGCGACAGCCTCGTCCAGCAGCCTCTCCAGCAACGTGGCCTGGCTGTGGATGTCACTCACCATCACCCTCTGTTGGTCCACCCTCCAAAGCTTCTCCTTCACCCCCAGCTGAAGCTCCACCCTGACATCCAGACTGCGCTGCTGCCTCGTCAGCCACAGCTCAAACTCCTCGTAGGCCTTCAGGTACTCACACCAGTGGAGCCACACCCACTCAATCCGACTGGGCGTGAAGTCAAACACATGAGGACAAGTTAGGCTGAGCAGTTTGAAACTTGTTACATACAGTATGTGTTTTAATTCTATTTGTATGAAAATGTTTTTAGTACCAGCTAATCATGATAAAAGGTAGATGTACATGTATTTTTTAACTCTTTGACTCTTTTACCACTGCCAGTACACAAGTTTGACAGTTTTTTCTCTCTGGTGAGTCTCGTTCAACATCAAAAATGTGCCAGAAAAAAGGGTTTATTTAAGACAGAAAGTAAAAGAACAATCATGGTGGTTACTGTTTTATACCCTTTTCTTCAGTCTCCCTTTGAGCACTACTTAAATA
The DNA here is from genome assembly GCA_037577475.1 of Chaunax sp. Z400. Taxonomy (NCBI): domain Eukaryota; kingdom Metazoa; phylum Chordata; class Actinopteri; order Lophiiformes; family Chaunacidae; genus Chaunax; species Chaunax sp. Z400. The sequence continues at coordinate 27,660,103 of CM075194.1, forward strand.
GAGATGGGGGGGGCGCTACTGAGCGATGGAGTAACACGCCTCTTCCAATAGCTCCGATGTAGTCTTTTAAAACATAAAACAACATATCAACAATCCGTCTCCAACTACAATTGAAGCACAATTGACAGAGAACTGAATATTCGCAAGTCTGAAGGCTAATCCGACATGGGAAAGACTAAAAACAAGAAGAATGAAAGAGGCGAACATGGCCCAGACCAAGCACACTTGCCTGAACAAGAAACAGTGGACAGTGTGAACACGGAAGAGGACCCTCCCAATAGCTCTGTGCTAGCGATCGCTCCAATCAAGAGAGACATACTGTATGTGCCACAATTGACAGCCATATTAAGAGTGTACAGTATATACGGACTTAAGAGGGGCGATAGCCTCGGCTACAAAGGATCTACAATCATCCATTTCCCAGCTTGAGTAGACCTCGACATCTCACAGCAACAAAGGTAACGATGGAACAGCACTAATAAGGCCCAAAGACATAAATGACAGATTTTAACTTTCTTAATAATTGTAACCTGCTGGAAATGAGTGAAGAAGATCAGTGTGCTCAGTTCTGATCTGACCACTTCTGAGATTCAAAAAGCCATCGCTTCTCTCAGGGGTGGGAAAGCACCTGGCCCAGACGGTGCTTTCCATCTCCCCAGTGAATTATACAACAAATTCAGCGATATTCTTACACCATATTTGCACACAATGTACGTACATGCCCAGCTAGATGGTGCTTTGACCAAAGCAACCGAAGCACCTATCACAGTGATCCACAAAAAAGGGATGGAAGGTAGATGGATATAGATGGAAAGTATATTTTCGAGTATATTTATGGAATGGAATTGGTTAGTAATAGAAAAGGAAGACTGTTACCCATACTCAATAGGTGCCATACTCCTAGCACCCGAACCCGAATTGAAAAATCACTGTACAGTTATAACCCCACGATACATAACCTGATACGTATATGGAAACAAATTAAATCTCACTTCAATCTCATGTCTCTGTCCCTTGCTTTACCAATCGCAAGGAATCCCACATTAAAACCATCGATCATGGACAAAACCTTTTCCGCATGGAGTGACCTGGGAATCCAGTGTCATAGACTTGTATATTGAAAGTACGTTTGCCACATTTACACAGCTACAGACTAAATTTGAACACCAGAAAAAAAATTTTTTTAGATATCTGCAACTAAGAAATTATGTTTGAAAATATCTAAATTAATTTGAATATCTTAGGCAATCCCAGATAGACAATTGTCTCTGAACGTCCCCCTATCGAGATAAATTTATATCCTTTTTATATGACATTCTCATATCAATAACTTCTCCACCCTCTGACCGTTTTAAGACCAACTGGGAAAAAGAATACCAGATAACATATGGGAGGAAAGTCTCGAATATATACATAGATGCTCAACCAATGCCAGACACTGTCTCATACTTCTTTATTTTATTTATTCATCTATTTTACTATATAATTTATTTTTATTTCTATTGCTTTTTATCTCCGTATGTTCTTTACTCATTATTGTTCACTGTTTTATTATGGAAAAGTTAAATGAAACTGAGCAATGTTCAATGTATTGTTTATCTGAAACAACACAGCTCAAAAAAAATATTTGAAATAAATAGAGATGGAAGAAGTTGGTGGCTGAGATGACAAAAAATCGTTACCATCAGAAGTAACAAGGCCTCGTTGGCTGCATGACAGCCACTGTTGTTAACATAACATTACAATTACAGTATCTGATAAATACCCATGACTGCTGCAGTCATTGGACCCAGGAATGAGTTCCACTTGTTCCCTTTCAAACTGAAGACAAAAGCCAGATGTTTGTGGGTGTAAGTCTAGATCATTTGGATTTTATAAAGACGAGATGTTATTTACCTTCTTATCTAATCAAATCATTTTCTCAGCAGTCATTCACAAGCAAATAAGTGGAGGTTCACCATCTACAGACCATAATATCAGAGAAAGACAGCTCACTGGCGAGTCTCATTCCCAGTTTGATCGTTTACCAAACCAAAGTCTGAGTATTTGATGGCCTGGAAATGAGACTCAACTGATTTTCTCATGTATTGCTTAGAAAGTCTGGAACACAGCAAAATAAGAAACTACAGGCAGAGGGCACAAGATGAAGATAAAGACACCACCACACACTTTTAGTAAGTCTTGATTATTAAAGGATTATTTTTGTATTTGTTAATACATAGGAAAATTCAAATAGGAACAAGCATGGTGCATTCAAGGGCATCTCATAAAGTCCAAAATCTAAAGTTTGTTTAAAATAAGAAAGCTAGTATTTTTATTATTTTTCTTGGCTGAATTTCCCTGTTCTTTCACTACAGCACCCTAACAATATCCCAATTATTTCTACATCCTCTCTAATAAATAAATAAATATATATTTTTAAAAAATATATATATAGAGAGAGAGAGAGAGAGAGAGAGAGAGAGAGAGAGAGAGAGAGAGGATGTATGCCTCAGTATTTTGCCTGCGTTTGCATTTGCACATAACGTTAAGGCCATACAATAATAATCACCCAAAACCTTCATCTGGATAATATGCTCAATCTAGTCAGACACTGTAGCAGACATGGTGGACACAAGCATGGCTTTCTATGGAATCTGTTAATGCTGTATGTGAATGTGGCTTTCGGGCATGTTTTCAGCTTCAGGTATGGACCGTTACCTGAAAGAGATATTCAAAACAGCTAACTAACAACTAACAGCTGAACAAGAAAAACAGCCAAAGCTGCCCTCAGGGAAACCTAAACAGGAGTTTCAAACACCTACAAAACACCTGCACTAACCCAACTGTGTGTGTGAGTAGAGCCACACCTGTGACAGTGAATGATATAGGTGCACGTCTCCTCCCAAAGGCTCTTCAGGTCTTTGAGCTTAGCGTGGGTGTGGTTCTTCAGCTCTTCATCTTCGCACTGCAAAAGGATTTCTGCTGCCACCAGTGCAATGTCCATCTTCACACGACCTTCATGCTGCGACTGATGGATTTTCTACACATTCGGCCGGAAACGGGGAGAAGCATTTAGTCCATATAAAATACAGCATAAACACAGTGCAGCTGTATATTAAAGGTATACTCCCCTTATATTTTTTAACCATCCGATGCCGGATCGCTTTATATATCCGGGTCAGGACTGGGTTACTTCCTATTTCTGCACTCCGGCTGGTTGGCATGTGTTTGTGCATAAAATAACAGATAGTGCGAGGAAAAGGCGTCGGGTATATGAACAAAAGAAACAGAGAGCAAAACTGCTAAATACTGGATTGATGGGAGCTACTGAAATCTAAATCTGTACACACGGCTGGTTTACGCATAAGAGACAGGAAGCTGCAGGGAAACGGCTGCCAGGTAGGAAATCCAAAACAAATCTACCCACAGAATTCCCTTTCATTAAGCATGTTTTTGTTTGAATTATGTATTGAAACTTGACCTAATAATAAAATGATATTAATTGATATGCCGCAGTTTGGGTGGAATGCATTTTGTACTCCTAGGCTGTTAGTTGAGTGGGAGTATAGCTTTAAACTTGAAAGAATAATGATGGGTGAAAGCACCTTTCTCAGATTATGTGTCATTTATGTCAATGCTATTATAATAAGACTTCATTTTGAAAATTCAACATATTATATAAATACATATATATTCATACTGACCAACAGTGGAAACGCATAATTTTAAAAACCCTGTAATCTCTATTCACTAGCTCTAAATTACTGAAACAAACAAACATGTGATTCACTGAATAGACTTTTAGTTTAGCTGTTAGTACCAACAACCAAAACATGTTAAATCATGAATAACCATCATTTAGTCATAACATAGAAATAACAGTCATTGGTGCATTTCTGAGTAAACCATGATGTTGGTGAGATTTTTCTCTGCATGATTGAAAAGACCTGGTCAACGCGATAATTTACCGGGTCTAAGTAACGTCCTAGAGAAAGAACTGATGACGTCACGATTCCCGAAAGAACTTACGTGAACGGGCAGTTGGGATGCTATGGTCTGAACTCTGCAGACATGTGTAGCACAGATGTTCCAGATGTTATACAAAGTGGACGGAGATCACATTTAGTGACAAGTCCAGATTTAACTTGTACACAGCTGGTGGTCGTTGGAGTTTGTACCATCGCCGCGGAGACCGCTATCCTGCTGCATACGTTCAAGAAGTAGATCGTTTGATGACGGTGTCATGACGTGGGAGGCCACTGCTAATGGGTAACGGTCAGAACTTGTCCACATTCACGGCCATCTGTCTCTGAAATATGGTTCTAGGTCCACTCGTCATTCCCACTTTAATGCATGACAATACCCTCTATGGGACGTTCAGGATCACCAGGTGAGAGAGAGAGATCCTGCTCCAGCAACACATGAACAACTTGTCACAGCTCTGCAGGAAGAATGGCATGTCATCCTACAAGTCCAGAATAACATCTTATCCATTCAGGAGGTGTAAAGTAGTGATAAATGCTGGAGGTAGACACGCACGGTAGTGACTATTGTTGTTCTCTGTCTCACCATCCACACTTTTTGATTTGCAAACACGAAGACAAAAACCACTAATAATGATTTTTCTGTATGGCTAGAGGGTGAATAAAGATGTGAACCATAATTTACCTTTGATATTTAATATGAACAGGATAGCATGACATTAAAAAAAATATGCATTTCTACTGTTGGTCAGTATATTTGTGGACCCCCTTGAAAACGAGATATGGTTCATCTCAAGGAGTTAATCCTTCAATAAAGTTCCTTAAATCAAGAAATGATGGACACAGACATATACTCAGACAAGAAACTCCAGCTGTTCCCACTCTGGAGTCTAATGACAGAGGACTAAAGCAGGAGGAAGGGTTAGATGTGGAGGGTCAAACAGTGAGTTAACTATCTCACCTCTGTCTCTCTGAGTCTGGCCTCTAGGGCATCACGGGGCCCCTGCGTGTTGTCATTGGCCCTCAGCCTCTCCTGGATGGCACGCATCCAGGATAGAGCCACCTCCAGGCTCTCCATGAAATCCTGCTGCTCCTGCTGTGTCATGACAAGTACTCGGCCTGAAAAGGATAACAGCAGTCAGACTCGATATCAGCAGGCATTTAATGATAATGTTTCTAATTGTACAAAGCTTAGTTTGAACAATAGATACTAGATACCGATTTAACAACTCTAGTTTAATCCTACTACATGGAATTGTTGTTAATTTTCATCTCTCTCTGCCTTTTATGTTTATACTGCTCATAACTCCAAGACATGCACCCAGTGTCAAGACAAGCAGAGAGTGTATTTTACAGTTTGGATGATGTAAATTTGTCCCCTGTGCATTTCAACACAATGTAATGACAAAATTACAGGTATATCATTAGCTAATTCAATGCAGTAAGACATTGTGCAGACAGTCGGTGTGCCTTCAGGACACAGCTGGGAGGAAAAATCATCAGAGAACATGAGAACATACCCTAGAGTGGGCAATAAAATGTATGAGAAGGAGGAGCCCTGTCACTCCATTTCTTAGAGGGAAAATAAAATGCAGGCAGCATGGGTCATTTTCCTGAATGACTAATTTCTCCCCACCACAACATTCCTTCCAAACAAGAGCTCCTTGTTTAAAACAGATTTTTGATGGCATTGTGTAGAACTTTCTGTCCTGTGGATGCTACAACAAACATGTCAAACATTTTTCAAACAAAAAATAACTGTATTTAAATTACAGCACAACAAGCTATTGGTTTCTCTCTCAGAATTCATGGTCCACATTCAACAACATTAATCCAGCTAAATGTGACGGGGTTAGCTCAGAGGCTAATAATCTATAACCTGGCTGTCACTGTACCACCTTAAGTCTACATAAAATACCCACTATGAGCCATTGCTGGCCACATCTTATAACTAACTGCTAGTTATAAGCTATCTTATAACTATCTTATAGCTTATCTTATAGTTATAAGCTATCTTATAACTATCTTATAGCTGTTAAACCAGAGTGAGAGAATACTATTTTTCAGACGTGGTCAGTGAATGTCTGTTCAGTGTCTCCTCCAGTTTGACAGTAACCTCACAATAACTTTAAACCATCAGTGACGATGGACATTCACTCTTTTTGTAGATGCTAACTGTGTTTACTGTGCGCATTTATCATTCAAGGACGTTTATGAATATTTACACAAATTCTAACGTTATATATGAGGTGGAGATTCACCCGTCTGCAGTAATGTCCTGAGTGTAACGAAAAAGCCCAGTGGTTAACTTTATGCTAACTGTAGCCCATAGATATCACTGTAGACCCGTGGTTAACTTTATGCTAATTGTAGCCCAGTGGTTAACTTTATGCTAACTGTAGCTCATATATATGACTATAGCCTAGTGGTTAACTTTAAGCTAACTGTACCCCATAGATATGACTGTAGCCCTGTGGTTAACTTTATGCTAACTGTAGCCTTGCGGTGATTCATCCTTATTACAGTCCAGTAATCTATCGCAAGGACAAGAGTTAGGACAGAGACGGGCCTGTTAACCTTTCGATAGCAGAGCTACGGCGCAGACGGATGAAGGACCATAAAAACACTTACAGCTCCGTGTTCATCGGCTGTGAGGAGCAGTAGCCGTGGACACCGTCCTCGGTGTTGTGTACGGTGAAGTTTACTGCTGGGAGGAAGTTGAGCGGACGATGACGGGGGTGGAGTCAACTTAACTTACCGCCTGTCATGATGCCTTCAGGGACTCCATGTAAACTACAAGGCTATTAGTTAAAAAAGTTCACAGGGACCGTGTGCAAATAAAATTTTGAAAATAAAAAAAAATATTGTAATTGATAACTTCGAAGTGATGCACTAGGCGCTTCATTTAAAAATGAAACTAAAATGCTGAGGATGCACCACTACTGCAACAGTGCAGAAACAGAGAGCACTAGTATGTTTTAATCTGATTTTAGTGCAAATAAAAATGTTAAAATAATGAAAGATACACTTTTATTCACAGTAAAGACTACAGTTTTTTTAAGTGATAGTTCCATTACATCCATTACAATAATGTTTTACCACGAGTTATTTTATTAAGGATATATAAAATCCGTAGAAAGGATTCATATTTTCATGTCAGTTAAGTACATTTACACCGATCATTCAAACATTAAACCACTGACACATGAAGTGAATAACATTTATCATTTCCTCATAATGTAATGTTCTGAACATTGGAACCACAGCACCAAAATAAACTACTATCATTAAAAGCTGTGGTGCACTATCGGTGTCAGTGGTGTTAATGTTGTGGCTCATTTGCGCCCTGTGAGTTGTGAAGCAACAGTAGGTAGTCGTTTCATTCTAATTCATATGGTAATATTGCTGTTTTTGTCTAGCTTGCTTAAGAGAGCATGTGATTGGCTGAAAACTTGTGGATCGGTGTCATCACCTGATATTTCTGTAGACTGATATTCTAAATAAAGCTGGTGTCAGTGTTTTACTAGATGACAGCAAGCCATTTCACAAGCTTTATTATTTTTTAGTTATGTTATTTGCCTCTCCATGATTACATTCTCATGGTTCAAGTAGGCAGGCTGGCAAGGCTATGAACAGGTAGTCCACTGACTGTCTCCATCTGTCTCATGACCCTTGCTTTGCAGGTCATAATGGCCTCTTGTGAGACTTTCTAGACTGTGTTTGGCCTCAACCAGCCTCAGAGGGCCTGTAGGAGGCCTGAGAGGTTAGACCCAGAGCCAAAACACACTGAAACCACTCACTGCTGCTAATGATGTAGTGTCATGTTACTTAATGTTGATCAGTTAACCCTATAGACATTTTATCAACTCTTCTTTCATCTGGATTCAAAATATGGAGGACTAAACCAGAACTTGAAGTCATGGGCTCTGGGACAACTGCAGAGTTCACAAGCTGGTTCTTAACTCATACAAGCCATGTGATGTGCTAAAGTGCTAAATTTAGTGCATAGGTGGTAAAAACTAGTACAATTCATAAATTCATTCCATAAAATATTACTACATAAATAAAATTAGTTAACCTACTAGAAACATCTATACAAATCAGTGTCCATAGAAAAAGAAATGTATATATAATGTATATATATATATATATATATATATATATATATATATATATATATACAGCTGAGCTGAAAGGAGGATCTGACTCACTACTTGTCAGTTGTACAGGTCTGCGGGGTTCCTCTGCTGGACTCCGATGATTTTACTGCTCACCTTAATTATTTTGGACAGAGCAGTTCTGGCCTTTAAACTCATGTTTCTGTAACAGCAGATCAGAGAGAAGGTTAAAACAGACTTAATGTAAGATTTATTTTTTAAAAAGAGTCATCAGTTTATGCTGCAGAACAGTCGTTGCTGGCCCTTCTTACAGAGCATCTCTGTGTTGTTGAAGATATTTGGATGTTTCCAGCGGTTCTACCTCCTGTCTCTGGATGATGGTGCTCAGAGGAAAAGGGGCCTTAAAATGACCATATCCTTTGTCTTTTCCACCTTCAGTAGTAGGAATGACTTCTCACACCAGTTTACAAAATCGTCTACGACAGGACCATGTTCACTTCCACTCTCTAAACTTTAAAATGTGTCTGTTGTCATGCAGGCTGTGGCAGTATGAAGATATCACTGTGGACCGATCTACTGCTGAGACCATGGTCGACACCCTCTGACACCATCATCATCATCATCATTAATCATCATTAATATTATTTTTATCAGTGTTGTTATTGTAGTAGTTATTATAAATACTACAAACTATAATCTCTCTATTATAACAACTGTTATTATTATTGTGGTTGAACATGTGTGTCCCTGTCCCTCACTCCCTATCTCCCTCTCCCTACTCTCTCTCTTTCTCTCTCTCCCCCAACCTTTCTCTCTCTGTCTCTCTCACCCCAACTGGTCAAAGCAGAGGCTCCGCCCACCTTGAGTCTTGGATCTGCTCGACTCTGCCTTTAAAAAAAAAAAAGGCAGTGTCTGTTAAACAATCAAGAATGCAGCCCTCTATGTTAAAATCAAGGTTTTTAAAGAGCTTATCAACTATATGTGAGGTTGGATTGTCTTAAAAGCAGATGAAAAATCAACAAATAAAACCCTGGTGTGTGTTTTGCTCTAGGTGTTTGAATAAATGTCTGTGGCATCTTCTACATCCGATTTAGCTCTAGAGGTGAATTGGAGCAGCTCTTGGCTTTTATAAGGAGCTCTTTCTTCAACAGTTTTTCTAAACACTTCATAACTGACGACGTTAGTGCAACTGGTCTGAAGTCATTGAGCTCTTTTGCCTGGGTGCGTTTTACTTGTGGATTGTTTCCAGATATTAGGTATTGTCTGTTGGATGAGCAATAGCTGGAAGATAGGGTTAGAACCTAGCTGCTCTGCTCAGGAGACCAGCAGGTGGACATGATGTCAGGGCTTTTTCTGGCTTTAGAATGTTTAAACATATTGACCACATCAAACTCATCAAAAGGGGTGGGGCCAGAATCAGTGACAGACAGGTCAGGTTTCTGTTGTAAAAGGACATTACTGAAGTCATGGGTGTCAAATCTTAAATAAAACTTGTTGAATTCTTGTTTGTCACTAAAACCTGTGAGTTCAGTGTTAGAGATCTTCTTGCTCCTAGTGCCACAAATGGTTTTCATGCTGTCCAAAGCTCGCACTTTGCTTTTTTTGTAATTTGCTCTCCTAATTTCTGATTTCACTTCCTTTTTTAATCTGTTCAATTCAGAGAGGATTCCCTCCCTTCATATTCAGCAACACCTTGAGTGATTTTAAGAGCTAACCACATCAGAGAGTTCATTAAACACATGCCAGGCAGTGCATTCATAGCAGCCCTGGAGACTCCGGATTGAAAGAGTCCAGTGCTTCGTCTGTTTGGTGAGAGTTTTCCCCTCCTCAGGGCAGTGTGGTAAGACGGGATGAGCTGGATACAGTTGTTGATGGCATTTGGTCTCTATCATTTGATCAAATGTTATATATATGAGCTATGAGCTCCCAGTGATTGTTGGGAATATCCCAACAAACGTTTCATAGTCCACAACATCTGTAGATCAGTGTTGGAACATTCTCTAAAACAACTGAGGAAGGTGGGATTTGTTTTAAAACATAAAAAACTGAAAACAAAATGACTCATTTTATGTGTGGTTTAATGGAGAATTACCATAGACACTAATAAACAATTTCAGTTATTGAAATCATCCTATAATACTGCTACACAGACAACCTGGAGCTTTCAGGCTCCCCAGAACAGATGCTCATTGTTCCTGTTGGTGATCCAGCCTTGATCCTAGCATTTGGTCAAAACAAAGACGACTGTTCCTGTTCAGCAGAGAGTATACCTTTCCTTTTGGACACCAGTTTCACTTCAGTCAGTGAAACACCAAATACACAATCAATATATTCACAAAAGATTTCATCTGAATTCCATAGGCTCATGAGAACCGAGTCTGCTAAAACGTTCTGCACTCAGTTTTAGAATGGGTCCCAGCATGTAAGAGTGATGATTACTGCTACCATACAAGTCTTTTTGCCTTCTACTCATCCAAACGTACTTCTATTTCCAGAATGTACATTCAGGTGGTACATGTGAATTCATGAACAGCTGTCTCTCTGCAGTTCCACATTTAGACCACCATAGACGCCCCACTGTGTCTAAATGTAAAACAGCGTCACACTTAGTGTGCGTTGTGCCTCACTGGCTTTGAAAATGGTGCTTCTTCACATATTGGAACATTTTGCAGCCGTTTTTCTCCTGCTGTATACAAATACACGCTGCATACTGCAAACATCTTTCAGCAATACCAGTATGTTGCTCTTGTAGATGGAGCCTATAGATCTGTACATATGTAGAAATATCTGTAAAAGTGAACATAGATCTGTACATATGAAGACATACATATGTAAATGTAAAACATAAATCTGTTCATTTGTATAGAAATCTGTAAATGTGTGGGGATAGAGCTGGAAAGGGTGCCTGGTGTGGTCAGATGGCCTTCGCTGCCATCAGACATTGGGTAAATGAAGATGAGAAATGAATGGATGTCTGGGCTGGTGAAGGCACAGTATACACAGTCAAGTACATTATAAACCTTTAAAAACTGCCATCTACACATTTACAAATATCTGAATACACATCTGCAGATTTCTCTACACATTCACAAACATGCATTTAAATATTTTCTTCATACATTTACTAAACTGATTACATACTGTACACACTGATTGAGAGCAGGTCAAAGAACTCTCAGCACACATTTGCTGAACGGTTTGCCACAATAATAGCCCCACAATAACAAATATATGACTTCTAAAAGTGTTTACTTTTACAGGAATACTTTTATCATTATTTGTGCCACTTCATAGAAATGGTAAGATGTTACTTTCCTGTCCTTAACCAGTATTTTTTTACACTTTGGCAGAGCTACAGTGGCCCTGAGGTTCAAAATAGTATGTCAGCAACATGTGAACACAGCTGGGGCAATACAGGAGCTTAACTATCATATATTACTCTTTACACCACACCATTACAGAAAACACAACATAAAAATAAGATGTTTCAGAAAACATGACAATCCAGTGTCAAGTAGCTGCTATCTTTTTTATTCTTCAAATAATAAAAGTTCAAACAAAAATTTAAATTCAGCCATTTCTGGAGCTTTGCAAAAAAAGTAGTGTTGCAGTATTCTGCTAACGACTGAAGATGATGGTTTTAAAAGATAAAAACAACAGAAAACATTCATTAAATGAACCCATAATCTAGTTCTCCAGAGGCTCTGAGATCCAATTTGGTTTGATAAGACGAAAATACCCCCATTTTAAGCTGAAATCTTCACTGGAGCCTCTCAGCCAAATGAAACCCGTCTGAAGAAGATGCACAAACTTGAATGCATGTAAAATGAATGGATGCCTCAGGTGTCTGGGTGGCTGGTCTGAGACCATCTCATGGTCCTGGGCTGGTATGGCTACATGTGGCCTGCGGTTGTGAGGCTGTATGCACTGCCTGACGTCTTACAGTCATTCAGTTCATGGGTAACAACTCTGGTGGACATTCCTGCAGCCAGCCTGCCAACTGCATGCTCCCAACAACATGAACCAATGTGACCATCCTAACACACACCTATGAATAATCGTGTTCAACCAGCATCTTGATCTGGTACACCTGTCAGGTGGATGGATTATCTCCATCAAGGGTAAATACTCACTGGTTTGAATTTGAAGGGAATAAACCTTTATTGTGCAGAGACAACGTCTGACATCTTTAACTTCAAAAAAAATTTTGTTTCATGTTTTGGTGACGAAGACTTTCATCCAAAGATCTTCTTTGTTTTTACAACTTGATTTTTTTCCATCCTGTTTTTTTTCTATTGTACATTATTTAATTTCCTTTCTGCTCTATAAGTTTTGCTCTTATCACAGCCTCTATGACTTTGATTCCATCCACAAGTTAATTTTTAATTCATAAAAACCATTGAAATGCTGAAAATAAAAAAGTGCAGCCAAACAGATGGACTGAATAAACCACATCCTGTACAAACAGCCACTGAAGCCTCAGCTACACTGACAAGAGATAAGATGTCAAATCTGTATGAAATTATGAGACGAATGCTTTGTGCACCAAAATTCTAATATCCACATAAAAATTGTTGAGGTAATTATACAACAAATCGTGCCACATTTGAAGGAAGCCTGATGTATAAGAATTAGTCAGTGAAATCATCTCTGAGCGATAATGAAGTATGAAAACCTTTTAACCACATATAAGGACACAGTGGAGTCATCACTATAGCAAACAGGTTTCATCCGGGCAGTGGTGCAGGGATAGTTAGGCCTCAGCTGGTACAGACTGATATTGTGGTTCAGTATTTTTAGGTCACCATTTCCTGCTTTATTTTGAAAGTCTGTTTTCCAGGCCATGTGTTTTTGCTTTGCATTTCCTTTGTTTACTTGTGACCTGTTATACCCTGTGTTACCCTGTTAGACCCTGTGTTACCCTGTGTTACCCTGTTATACCCTGTGTTAACCTGTGTTACCCTGTTATACCCTGTGTTACCCTGTGTTACCCTGATATACCCTGTGTTACCCTGTTATACCCTGTGTTACCCTGTTATACCCTGTGTTACCCTGTGTTACCCTGTTATACCCTGTTATACCCTGTGTTACCCTGTGTTACCCTGTTATACCCTGTTATACCCTGTGTTACCCTGTGTTACCCTGTTATACCCTGTGTTACCCTGTTATACCCTGTGTTACCCTGTGTTACCCTGTTATACCCTGTGTTACCCTGTTATACCCTGTGTTACCCTGTTATACCCTGTGTTACCCTGTGTTACCCTGTTATACCCTGTGTTACCCTGTTATACCCTGTGTTACCCTGTTATACCCTGTGTTACCCTGTTATACCCTGTGTTACCTGTGTTACCCTGTTATACCCTGTGTTACCTGTGTTACCCTGTTATACCCTGTGTTACCCTGTTATACCCTGTTATACCCTGTGTTACCTGTGTTACCCTGTTATACCCTGTGTTACCCTGTTATACCCTGTAATACCCTTTGTTACCCTGTTATACCCTGTGTTACCCTGTTATACCCTGTGTTACCTGTGTTACCCTGTGTTACCCTGTTATACCCTGTGTTACCCTGTTATACCCTGTGTTACCCTGTGTTACCCTGTTATACCCTGTTATACCCTGTGTTACCTGTGTTACCCTGTTATACCCTGTGTTACCCTGTTATACCCTGTAATACCCTTTGTTACCCTGTTATACCCTGTATTACCTGTGTTACCCTGTGTTACCCTGCCTTGCTCAGGTTTGTCCTGCTGTTCCCTGCTTCGCACCGTGTCCTCTGTGATCCCTGTTTAGCCTCAGTTTTTACTTCTAGCTTTTGGATTTTATGCTTTGGTTATCTTTGTTGTGGTTATCTTTGTTGTGGATTTTTTGACTATTATTTCATTAAATCCCTGAACTGCACTCTCTGCCCCTGTGTTGTCTGCGTTTGGGTCCTTTTTTGAAATTCACCATAACAGATATGTCGTGTAGGAAAGTATTGACACAGGCATAAACCATACAAAAACACTGTAACAATCTGGAATTAAATTTTACATGCCAATATTTGACTGCGGTTCCTTTTGTGTTGTGTTTAAACCCCTGATTTCTAGATAGCAATGTTGCAGTCTATTAGCCATTTGTTTCTCTCATTTCCATAAAAAAGCTAACTTTTTAAAAATAACGGTGCGTTTTTGACACTAAGACAATTTATCTATTGGATGGATTCTGTGAACTTTGATTCTGTGAAGGCATTCATGTTCCCTACAGAATGAACTGTACACATTGGTGCGTTTTCATCTGGTGCTGCCAATGGGTCAAAGTTTCAGTTTCCTGTTTCCAAACACCAGCAAAACTGCTGACACTCTATTCAGTCTCAGATGTACCTGCAAATGTTTGTAATGGTAATGGTAAATATTACCTGCTAAATATTACCTGCTAAACGTCATCATCATGTTACAACAGCAGGACATAAAATGGTACAACGTGGCACCCAGCACAGTGGTGTCTACGTTGTGTTAGTAGCAAAGAGTAGCATGTACACTGCCGGTTACACACCAGTGATGACGTACGCTCTGCCGGTTACACACTAGTGATGACGTACGTTCTGCCGGTTACACACTAGTGATGCACGGATCGGCTCTGACATCATCACATTTTCATCCACCTGAGCCAATGATTGTCTCTGATTTAGAGACTCCACCCTCATGGACATTTGACGTCATTATCAGGAGGACATCTGTTCTACTCCTAACTGTTTCACTGTGTGTTTTCGCTGTGTAAACCTGGACTGTTTCACTGTGTGAACCTGGACTGTTTCACTGTATGAACCTGGACTGTTTCGCTGTGTGAACCTGGACTGTTTCACTGTATGAACCTGGACTGTTTCGCTGTGTGAACCTGGACTGTTTCACTGTATGAACCTGGACTGTTTCACTGTATGAACCTGGACTGTTTCACTGTATGAACCTGGACTGTTTCACTGTATGAAACTGGACTGTTTCACTGTGTGAACCTGGACTGTTTCACTGTATGAAACTGGACTGTTTCACTGTATGAACCTGGACTGTTTCACCGTTTCACTGTATGAACCTGGACTGTTTCACTGTATGAACCTGGACTGTGTGGGACCTTTAGGATGTGTAGAACACCGAACATTCATAAAATTAGATCCTGTCGGCATGTCAGAAATTTAAATCATTAATGAAGTTAAGCTGCTGTGCATTGTGGGTAAATGTCACATACGGCAGAGACACACTTCTGGTTTCTGCTACTGGGGGATCGCTGCAGGTGATGTCATCAATATTTTCCTCATTAATCATGGATTATGGGATGGGATCGCTGCATTAATATTTTCCTCACTCATAATATTTTCCCTAAACACATCTATGAATTATTAGACACTAAATACAACCCTTTGTGCTTTGCACCTTACTTTGTGCCTAGACTAATAGTGTTATATACGGACTAAATGGACTTGAGCTTTAGATCATTTCTATTACTCCTGATAATTCCTCTTAAGGCATAAAAATATGGTCAAAGTTTGTTATTTTGGCTTCTTAGATAATGAGTTGTGATATTGTTTCTAACAAATGACTTAGGGTTCATGATCAGTAATTTATAGCATGACAATTATTACAAATCATTATAAATACATAGAAGTAGCTCACAGCATGAATACAAGCATGTGTGTTGCAGCATTTAGGGTTGTGTGGCGGTGTGGGAGGACAAAAGTTGGAAAGTATCGTCAGACAAAGTTGTTCATTTGTTCATTATATGATTGGCCCCTGCAGTGTAAAATGGAGTTGTATTTCTGGAAAAGGTGAATCTGTGTCAACCTTTTGCTGTGTGGCCACAGTTTGTTTGCTTTTCTAAGAAAACACTAAAACACTGCCTACACTCAGAATGAATGAATTGTCTGAATGAGGCCGTATCTGTGGAGCTTTTTCTCTGTTCATGTCAGATGGACAAAGAAAGAAGCTTTTTAACAGAAGCTGACAGATGAAGATGAGGCTGAAAATGACAGATTTCACATCAGTGCTGTAAAAACACCATTCAAATGATTTTCTTTGTTTTAATTTGGAGAGTTAATGAACATTCAAATTGCTGCATGAGGACAAAAATGAAAAAAAGATGTGCTTTTATCAATCTCAGAGTCTTAACAGTAATATTTGCAGCACATTTTGAAAACATGTCATCTTTTCAGGCTCTGCCCAAAGCCTTAAAGCTAATGGTCTATCACCAGCAGACATACACTAGCATCCGTCATTTGACACAGCATCTGTGTGTTAATGTCTCTGGCCTCAGTCCTGACTCAGCAGTAGACAGACCAGTAGATGAGGTTGAAGAAGATGTACGACCCGGGGAAAATCATCCGGGAGTATTTGTCAATTGCATGTGTGTTCTGGATGATGTTAAGGGCTCGAAGGCTCTTCTTCTTCTTGGTGGCGGTGGACTCGCTGCTCACTGACAAATGCACCACCATGTGTTCAGGTTTCTCTGGAACCTCGTGCAGCTCTTCCTCTGGCACCATTGGCTCCTCAGTGTAACCAGCCAGGCTGTTGGTGTCAGCCTCGCTGTAGGTACCATCCAACAAGGTCATGGTTCTGGTTTGGGAGATTCCACAGGTGCAGGGTAGGGACTGGCAGCAAAGACGTACACAAAAAATCATTAGTATGTTTGTCATTTTAGAGGAATACCTTAGGGGCTGGCTTGTAGATGGTTGACTTTGGTGAGCCACACTAACACCTTTTCTGGCCTGCTAAATATAGGCTCTAATTATGACAATATTCAAAAACAGGCCCTTCACTTCTGGAACCATATTTAATGATCCAGTATTGTTCATTCAAAGCACAATGCTGCCAGGCGTCGAACCCATAAGGGAGTCGTCTCTGCATGCTGGTCCTGAGGCTGGGTGAACCTTCAGCCCCTGATGTCATCCCACCCCTCAGCTCCAGGACAACAAACTAGCAACCAGAATTCAGATGAAAAAACTAACTAAATAAGTTGCAAACCTATGGAGACATAAGCAGACTGTCCACCATGGCCACTCACAAGCCCCAGGATGAACCTGAATGTGTGATCCTCTTTTACATATACAAACACTACAGAGACAATATATTGAATGAGGCAGATCACCAGAATATGCAGCAGATCTACTTGCAGTAGGAGTTCTGACTAAGTAGTTTCAGCTCCTGCTACAGATGTGCACTGTACCAAAACCATGGAACATTTCAAACATTGTGCCTATTCCTAAAAGGTCCAGGAATTTAGAATAAACAATTGTAGGCCTATTGCACTTACCTCCATTTTATGTAAATGCATGGAGAGGGTTGTAAGCAGACACATAACATCTTCGGTAGATAACCACTTAGACCATCTACAGTTTGCATATAAAACTCAGAGGGGCACAGATGATGCAACTGTAACCTTGTTTAACACCCTAGCAAAGCATCTGCAAGTCTCCACTCATTATGCCAGAGTTCTTTTCATTGATTTTACATCTGCTTTTAACACCATGCAAATTCATACTCTCCTGCAGAGACTTGTGGATCCAGGGGTTAATGGAGGCATCATTCACTGGATCAGAGACTTCCTTTCTGACCGCCCTCAAAGAGTTACTGCTGGTAGTAAGTAATGTGTCAGATAAGATTGTGTTAAATACAGGGAGACAATCAAGGGACACTCTTATCACCGCTGCTTTTCTCCATGTACACAAATGAGCTCAGGATTGATCAGGCTAATTTTAAGTTATTCAAGTATGCTGATGACATGGCTCTGGTTGCTCTTCTTCAGAAAGGGGATACTGAAGGAGAGAGTTTATATCTGAACCACGCGTCAACTCTTCAGAACTGGTGTTTGACAAGCTCCTTAGAAATAAATGTCAGTAAGACAAAAGAGCTTATTATCAAAACAACAAGGACTCAATGCAGCCAATAATGATCAATGGGTAAATAGTAGAGAAGGTTGTTGATTTTAAATATCTTGGTACCTACAGTATATTGACAGCAGTCTGACCTTCAAAGTAAACATCCATCACATTTTTAAGAAATGTTCACAACGTCTCCACTTGCTACACAAGCTGAACAATTTCGAAGTGAGCCCAAATGTTCTGGAAATTGTGTATAAGCCTGGTGGAAAGCATCCTGTCTTTTAATATGATCATGTGGTTCAGTAATCTGAACCTCCAGAGGAGGAACAAGCTGCAGAAAATAGTCAACATGGCCTCCAAAATTTTGGGGAAACCACAAAAGCAGCTCAGTAACATGTATGATGAACTCTTAATATGTAAAACTGACAGAATGACAGTGAATTTGAACTTTTCCCCTCAGGGAGACGTTATAGGTCATCGATGGCAAATAGAAATATCTATAAGAAATCCTTTGTTCCAAATGCTGTCAAAGCAGTCAATGAAATAAGGACCAGGTAGACCAGGACCCAGTGCTCCTGACTTTGCTGCACGTTCATGTGATATGTTGCGTTGTATTTGACTTCTTACAATGTGTATGCTGAGATGACGGGTGTAGTGTCATTTAGTGAATTGTATTTTTATGAATGTGTTTGTGACAATGTACGGTTGTGTGTTCTGTGTTTTTACAACATGCTTTTATGGTGAAACCGAAGGCAAATTTCCACATTGTGGATGTTTTTGTATTTGTATTTCAGTTGTTTCACCTGTTGCCTGTAAACCACCAATCAGAATGGTTTTTAGTTCAACTATATTTATCTCTAGGTTATGTTTTCACCAGTGTTTGTCTGTCTGGTAGGAGGATACACCTGAATGACCTGATGGTACCATAACTGGTCATGTGACAGACAAGAACCTATTAAATGTTCTTCACTTCCTTTAACATTGTGAGAGTTATACATACACCATTAGATGAGTTTTCCTGAAACCCATGAGGTTAGGTTACTAATTGGAATTTGGATTAGGGTTGTTGGGCCTTGGCAGAGGTCTGCGTTCCTCTGAGTTCTTGTTTACTGTAAAACTTTGATATACATTTACAGTGAAATCCGAACAGTATTCTTCTGTATTATTGTCATATAGCAACATGTTGTTAACTGCAATGTAATCTGGGAGAAATAATACGTGATTACTGCACTTTAAGAGAAATCCATTACTGATAAATTAAGGTTTGACAAACACATAAAAAAGTTGGGTAGAACTGTAAGGGCCAATCTACAAACCTTCAGACAAATCAGACACTGCTTATCATTCAGTACAGCTTTCACTTTTATGCATGCAATGATTTTGTCCCATTTATCATATTGCATAACCTCTTGGTCTCAGGCATCAGCCTCCATCATTTAATCCCTAACATCCCTTTACAACCAAGCTATCAAAATTCTGGACAGGAAACCACTGAGGTTTCATCACTGCAGTATTTTAAAGAAGTATAAACTACTTAGTTTTGACAACATCATCAAATACTGCAACCTCACACTTACTTTTAAATGTCTCCTCCACCTAGCTCCGCCCATTTTTGACACATTCATGACTAGACTAAACTACAGTACCACTAACACCTGAGGCACATCAGAAGGAAACTGTAGAATTAGACATTGCAAGACTTCATTTGCACAAACCGCATTCTCAATCAAAGGTATGACCCTCTGGAATTCTCTACCTGCCAGTTTAAAACAGATTCAGGATTTGATATCTTTCTCTAAAGCAGTCAAATCCTGGTTAAAACTTGGTCAGAACTGTAATCATGACTCTAACTAGATAGGCTATTATCTGTATATTTTGAGATGTTTTATATTTTGTCATGTTTTATTTATTTGTATGTCTTTGTCTGTGTGTTCTATTTGGATGGACTATCAATGCCCATCAAGGGACTGGTGTTGAAGAATAGCTCTGGCTATAAACACGTGTGCAGCACATCAGACACTGCTTACGCAACTGTCAATGTTTTTCTGTACTTGTCCCTTACAAATAAACTAAATAAATAAACTAAATAAATAAAAAAAGAATGTACTGTAAACTTAACTGTGAACAGCAGAGCATCATGGGAGGGTGAAAAAACTCAAATTTGAAAATGAAACAGAGACACTAGAACCTGCTCAGCCTTGGTCACAGTGTGATCTAGTGAGTGCCATTCATTATGACTTTAGTATTTATCAGTGAGTTTCTTTAATCATCCAAAACATCCACTTATTCTGTCCAAACACAGTATTTCCAACAGGGATGAGATAACAGCCATACAGTGAAATGTTGCAAACAAACAGTTCCTCTTGTTGTTTTAGATCCTGGCAGACTTTTTCTGTGTGAGTTGGTGGAGTCTGAATTCTCTGGACAGCTAGAGGGACTGGTCTGGCTCATGAGCAGAGAGAAGGATGCCTCTTTTCATTTCCTACTGCATATTGGATCCCGTTTTTTCTCACTGCATTGAAATAGCTAACAAACCTGAGATCGTGCCCGCTCTCTAATCTTGCGCTCCCGGCGGTCCTGGACGGTGGATAGGTAGTTGACGGCGGCGTACTCCAACACAGACAAAAAGACAAAAACAAAGCTGACCCAGAGGTAAATGTCCACCGCCTTGATGTAGGACACCCGGGGCATGGATGCATTCACTCCAGTGATGATGGTGGACATGGTCAGCACTGTGGTAATACCTGAAAACAGATAGACAATGATTTAGTTCAGCTACAGCAAAGATGGAAACTCTGTAACAAAAGTGAGTTTGTCTATTTTTACTTCCCTAACCAGGTCAGGGAGCTGAATGTAGCTGAAGGACGGGTGCTGACAGCAATAACATGACCACTTCTAACACATGATGCAATATGGGCCAATAGCTCTGTAATAGTAGAACCTGTCAGGCTCCCAGTCAGCATGGCCTCCATAATTTTCAGTTGAGAAGCTGTCAGAGCTGTGATCTAAGTAAAAATAGTAATACCAGAAATACTCTGTTCCAAGTACAACTCATGTACTTAAAAAGAACAGCTCATCTGAAAATGATCTCCTCACCTCCCTCCTGATGCCTTGGCTAGTAAGAGGGCTCTGTCAAACTGAACTCACACACCTGTTTTAACTCAGACACCGTCTCACAGGTAAGGCACCAGGAGCCGGCTTTTAGTTGAAACTATGTCAGAAAGGTGTTGATTCAACTCTGTGCTGTGGTTCGAATCACACTATAGTCTAAGTGCTGGCTGGGGTTGTACATGCTGCCAGAGTGAGCTCTCAAAAACAGCTCTGAAGGAAGGGCTGTAAGCGGTATGGATTGTTTCTTATCACTCTGGAAAAACAACATGTAACTGTGGGGTAACAGCAGACCCACCCCCAAAATAGCATTAACATAGACACTCTTAGCAGACTACCCTTAAATATGGTCCCAGACTGGCCTAAAACATTTAATATACACCAGAGGAGACGATCTTTACATGCAGCTCTTCACACCTCCATTCAAATAAGAGCCAAGCGTCCCGTCTGGGGTAAACCTGGCATTTAAAACAGCTGGTTAACATATTTAACACTGGGACTTCAGAGGGATTGGTGGAAGAGGGAATAAACTACACATCCCTCCGGTCTGTCATTCAAACAGGGTCATTGATCAGACTCTGCAGAGGGTGCAGACAACTAGAACTACGTGGCCCATGCAGGAATCTTAAAAACTGGTTGGATCACAGCATAACTGAGCAGCATGGGTCGTTCCATTAAAACTCTTCTTCTTCTTTGAGGTTTTACGACAGCTGGCAACCAGGGAGTAGTCTTCTGAAAATTAAACGTGTGTGTGCTATATCTCGTGCTGTTGTCTACTCCATACCCCCAACATGGCGGCCGAGGAAAAGTGTGTGGAGCTGCTGGCGGCTTCCTTATAAGGACAGTGGTTAGACACAAGCAGTGACAGGACATGTCCAAGTGAGCTGACCCTTCAGGCTAAAATCAGGTGCTGCATACTATAACACACCATATGCACTCCTGCTCACCAGCAGAAAAAGAAACACACACAAAAATTGCTGTTATGATGGTAATGAGCTCCATAGGTAGGTGTCACATGACAGTATTACAGTACTGCCATATTGTCACAGGCCTATCTCTAGGTCATAACATGCTGTTGAGGGAACTACAGGAACTTTGGTTCTGTGCAGCACAACTCCATTTCCATATGATCCAGATCTGTTACCCAGAATGGTCAGTTAAAGAGTATGATGTCATAGTGAAAACAGGCCTCCCAACTAGAAGACACTCACTGCACCACATCCTGCAAAGGAATGTGTTAATCTGGCAATCAGATGTGGAAAAGGTGTCGAGTCCCTACTGCTGGTGGCTTCCCTCAGAAACAGTAGATGTTTGGATCCACACCACAGGCCTCCAGTGTATTCTAGTGTTGTAGGACTCAAGATCAGTCTAACCATGAGATTGGTCTCCAGACCACCTTTTGAAAGTCTCAGTCTCATCTCAGAACAGACCCAATAATTACTTGGTCTTATGTCTCAGTTTCAGAAAGAGGCCTTTATTTCAGGACTGGTGAACTGGGATGTCACTGTATGGAACAACTGTAGTTAATGAAGTTCTCTACTTACTGACCGCTGTGAGGCGGATGGTGAAACATAGACAAGGATTGCTGAATAAAGATGGTTGAGTTGATTTCAGCACCTTTGTTTTCGTATTTGTTAAATCACATGAAAATCACTGCTTTAATGCCTTTTCATTGTTTTATCAAGACATTTCATTTCTGTCTGTATTTATACACACACATACAATATATACGTAAATATGGCAACAAAAGTAGGTAAGAAGCAGTCTTCCTCTGTATTCTGTGGGTGTTTTTATGGAAGCGTGGACCACTCAGATCAGTTTGAGAGGTCCTATGGCCTGCATGGACCACATTTTATTTTCGGTGTGTCATGTGTGGGACTTGCACTGGATTGGTCCTGGTTCAGACTCAGTCTAATCTGAAAGTCTTGGGACTCTATCTTCAGCACAAGTGTCATTGCTAGTTTCTGACTATTGCAGTTATCCTTTCCACATCCAGCACCCACGTTTGCACCGTCTGTGGTCCCATGGGGGTGTTGGTCTTTGTGACAGCCCTCCTGTTGTAGTAGAGCCTGCTGTGTGTTTTCCCCCCTGTCTGCCTGCCTAATGTTTTGCAGGTCTCTGGTAGGTGGAGTTGAAGTGTAATTGGATGCACCTGACCAGTCCCCAGGAGCGCTTAAAACCTGGCTGTCTCATTCTGCTCCCTCTCTCTCCATCAGCTGGCACCATGTCTTTGTTTAGTTGACTTCAGTCTTGTTAGCATTAGTTTTACACCGCAACATCCCTCATCCACCATTTCACACTGAACCAACAGCAGACACACTGATAACACAGATTTACATATACATTGTAAGGATCCTTTTTGCTTAAGTTTCATTAATAAACTTGTACATTTTTGTTTTACCATGTCTCTCCCCTTTCTTTGTCACGGCTTACGAGCCAGGTCATGACAGTCTTAAAATGAGGCGTTGTCAGAAACATTGTTGTTGCATTGAAGATGAGAGAGGGTATTCAAACTACCTTGAAGGTGCAGAAAGAAATTACACCATCTACAAACAAGAACCTGGGCTAAAGTTTTCTTTTCTGCCACTTAAAGGATGCATTAGTGAGATAGTAAGATGTGCCTTCATAGGTGGCTTTACAACCTGTATACACTCTTTGTTAGCAGAGTAGTGATGAACGGATTGGCTCTGACATCATCTGAATCTGCAGCTACATTGTCATCCACTTGCCACCCACCCAAATGAAATTTTTTTTTTCTCTTATTTAAACACTCATACCAGCAGACATTTGACATCACCTCTATTGGTGGCTCAGGATTTATCAGGAGGACGTCTGTTCTACTCCAAACTATTTCACTGTGTAGTCCTGGACTGTTTCACTGTGTGGACCTGGGCTGTTTCACTGTGTGAACCTGGACTCTTTCACTGTGTGAGCCTGGACTGTTTCACTGTGTGAGCCTGGACTCTTTCACTGTGTGAGCCTGGACTGTTTCACTGTGTGGACCTGGGCTGTTTCACTGTGTGAACCTGGACTCTTTCACTGTGTGAGCCTGGACTGTTTCACTGTGTGAGCCTGGACTCTTTCACTGTGTGAGCCTGGACTCTTTCACTGTGTGAGCCTGGACTGTTTCACTGTGTGGACCTGGACTCTTTCACTGTGTGAACCTGGACTGCTTCACTGTGTGAACCTGGAGTGTTTCACTGTGTGAACCTGGACTGTTTCACTGTATGAACCTGGACTGTTTCACTGTGTGAACCTCTACTGTTTCACTGTGTGAACCTGGAGTGTTTCACTGTGTGAACCTGGACTGTTTCACTGTGTGAGCCTGGACTGTTTCACTGGATGAACCTGGACTGTTTCACTGTGTGAGCCTGGACTGTTTCACTGGATGAACCTGGACTGTTTCACTGTGTGAACCTCTACTGTTTCACTGTGTGAACCTGGACTGTTTCACTGTATGAACCTGGACTGTTTCACTGTGTGAGCCTGGACTGTTTGACTGTGTGAGCCTGGACTGTTTCACTGGATGAACCTGGATTGTTTCATTGTATGAACCTGGACTGTTTCACTGTGTGAACCTGGACTGTTTCACTGTATGAACCTGGACTGTTTCACTGGATGAACCTGGATTGTTTCATTGTATGAACCTGGACTGTTTCACTGTGTGAACCTGGACTGTTTCACTGTATGAACCTGGACTGTTTCATTGTATGAACCTGGACTGTTTCACTGTGTGAGCCTGGACTGTTTCATTGTATGAACCTGGACTGTTTCACTGTATGAACCTGGACTGTTTCATTGTATGAACCTGGACTGTTTCACTGTGTGAGCCTGGACTGTTTCACTGGATGAACCTGGATTGTTTCATTGTATGAACCTGGACTGTTTCACTGTGTGAACCTGGACTGTTTCACTGTATGAACCTGGACTGTTTCACTGTATGAACCTGGACTGTGTGGGACCTTTAGGATGTGTAGAAGAACACAGACCATTCATTAACATTAGATCCTGTCGGTGTGTCGGAGATTTAAATCATTAATGAAGTTAAGTTGCTGTGCATCGTGGGAAAATATAATAATAATAATAATACATTGTAATACAATGTATTAATAATTATAATTAGTTGGTCTTAGTGTGATTTTTCTGCTGTCAACACATTTCATTAAAAAAACAACCTTTCCTATCCTGTTTGTGGCTTTCAGCTCCAAGCCTATTGGTTCCTACTGATGATGTAAATCTTTTCAATCGACTCATAAATATACTGAGCAACTTTAAAAATGCATTTTTTAAGAACCCAATATTTTCCTTTCACTAGCCCTAAATCTATTGAAACAAACAATCATGTGATTCACCGAATAGACCTTTTTAAGTACTCACAACCAAAACATGTTAAATCATGAATAACCATCATTTAGTCATAACATAGAAATAACAGTCATTGGTGCATTTCAGAGTAAACAATGATGTTGGTGAGATTTTTTTCTGCATGATTGAAAAGACCTGGTCATGGTGATAATTTACTGGGTCTAATTAATGTCCTACTGAAACAACTGATGATGTCACAACTTCCACAAAACCTACCTGAACAGGCAGTTGGGATGCTATGGTCTGAACTCTGCAGACACGTGTAGCACAGATGTTCCAGATGTTTTGGCTGATTGCAAAGTGGACGGAGATCACATTTAGTGACAAGTCCAGATTTAACTTGTAGGTATGGTCGTAGGTGTGTCTATCGTCACTGTGGGGAATGCTATCCTGCAGCATACAACCAGGAAGTAGACAGTTTTGGTGGTGATGTCATGATGTGGGGAGCCATTGCTAATGGATGGTGGTCAGACCTTTTCCACATCCACGGTACACTGACGTTACCGAAATATGGTCCTAGATCCACATGTCATTCCCAGGATACAGCAATCAGGCATCACCTTCATGCATGACAAGGCCAGACCACATGTGGCTCATGTCTGTCAGGACTAGCCTACCTGGACCAGAACAATGTCGCTGTCCTTCCTTGACCAGCATATTCACCAGATCTCAACCCAATAGAGCATCTGTGGGACGTTCAGGATCACCAGGTGAGAGAGAGAGATCCTGCTCCAGCAACACATGAACAACTTGTCACAGCTCTGCAGGAAGAATGACGTCATCCTACAAGTCCAGAATAACATCTTATCCATTCAGGAGGTGTAAAGTAGTGATAAATGCTGGAGGTAGACACGCACGGTAGTGACTATTGTTGTTCTCTGTCTCACCATCCACACTTTCTGACTTGTAACCACTAAGACAAAAACCACTAATCTGCACAAAAATGATTTTTCTGTTTGGCTAAAGGGTGAATAAAGATGTGAACCATAATTTACCTTTGATATTTAATATGAACAGGATGGCATGACATTAAAATAAGCATTTCTACTGCCGCTCAGTATATATAGATCTTAATCAAAATACTGAAATAAAGTGATTTCAACATAACCAGATTTTTATATAGCTGTCTCACTTGTGGAGTCCCAAGACATAACTAAAGGTCGGAGCTGCACTCAGACTCCCATCATCCCTCAGCAGTGACAATAAAATAAGTGATAGCTGTCATAACAGCTGTCATAACTCATCCTTTGAAACATGTACTATGATCTCATTCAAAGCTGGTGTCTCTAAGTTCAAGTGCATGGGAGTGAAAGAGATATTATATCATATATTATTTGAATATATTTCTTACAATTAATGAATTATATAATGCAGAATGGAGAAGACAGATGAAATTTAAAATGGCCTAAGGGGCGTGTAAAACATGTGATCCTAACAGTTGAATTTAATGGGAGTGATGAGATGAGCCATGAAAGGCTCTCAGCAAGGGAAAAACAGACACCTGTCTGACAGGTTATAGCTCCCATCCAAAACCTCATTCAAAAGAGAGTGATAGTAATAGAACATGGGAGGAAGGTTTGTGCATTCACCCGTTCAGCAGAGACATGTCAGAACCCCTCATCATTTCACACAGACACGTTTTCCTCAGGCACACAACAAACTCTTCAAACAACATCTGACAAGAGTTTTTCTTTTACCCAGGGAAACTCTGGCCGGCACAGCCCGTCGGTCGATCCAGAATGACACCCATGACAGCATAACCATTAGTGTGGCGGGAAAGTATGTCTGCAGCAGGAAGAAGAAGATGTGGCGTCGTAACGTGAAGTTGATGTAGAGACGATTGTACCAGCCTGCAAACACAGCAAGAGATCTGATCAGATGGGGTGGACTGCTAACATTCAACAAACACAAAGTTTTATTCATGACATTTAACAACTGTTCTGTCATGATCTGCTCACCCTCATACTGATGGACACAAATCCACAAAACACATCTGGAGCTTCACAGCAAGCATTGCAACATTTTCCTAAAGTACTGAGGAAAAAGGAAACCAAAGGAAAAAAACCACTAAATGCATCTTGTATGGCGTAATCCATAATCTATAATCCATGAGCATCAAGATTCAAAATCTATTTTATTTCCTCCCTTTGAAAGCTGTAACTGTAGCCTGTAGGCTGAAAGAGTTAAAGGTGGGTGCCTGAGCTTTCACCACTAGACCAGATAAAGGGCCTCAGGATCTAATGTAACACTTCGTAATGAGAGTAGTGACGGAGAGTTCTTCTTCATGTCCTCTGGTAGTGCACGTACAAGTATGGATCTAGGTGAACACCTGTTAGGGTTAAATAAGTAAACTACATAAGTACACTAAATGAGATCCTGATTTCCTTCTTTGCTCTTGTTATAATTCCTCTGGCCACTAGGTGGCGTTACCCACAGCTTGACTGTTTTCATGCGGAAACACATTAAAGGAAGGCGTGGGCGATTATTTTTCCTAGGAGGCCACAAATGTTTGTCGCGCTGGACCTCAATTTTACCACCAAGATTAAGGATAGAAAACATACTGTGCTCTTATTCTTATTGTTCTGCATTTATTATATTAAAAATCACTCCAAACAGCATCTTATGAAGAACATTAAATTATGCAGAAGACTTTGACAATACTCTTCAAGCATGCTGTCATGGAAACAACCCATCCTGTATTCCTGTTTTACATTTAACAACAACTGGTAGTTGCTTAACAGCCAAGTATTAACTATGTTTGTGACACTTGAACACAACACATCCTGTAGTCCTGTTTGAATCTCTGACAAGAACTGTTGAGCAACAAAACACACCTGATGGAAAAAAACCCAGTACAACAGTACCTGTGCTGTACTGTGTGTGTGTACCTGTGCTGTGTGTACCTGTAGTCTGTGTGCATGCTTACCTGTACTGTGTGTGCGTGCATACCTGTACTGTGTGCGTACCTGTACAGTGTGCATACCGTGAGTGTACCGGTACAGTGTGTGTACCTGTACTGTGTGCATACCGTGTGTGTACCTGTACAGTGTGCGTACCTGTACTGTGTGCATACCATGTGTGTACCTGTACAGTGTGCGTACCTGTACTGTGTGCATACCGTGTGCGTACCTGTACAGTGTGCGTACCTGTACTGTGTGCATACCATGTGTGTACCTGTACTGTGTGTGTACCTGTGCTGTGTGT
Source organism: Chaunax sp. Z400 (assembly GCA_037577475.1). NCBI lineage: Eukaryota > Metazoa > Chordata > Actinopteri > Lophiiformes > Chaunacidae > Chaunax > Chaunax sp. Z400. Next base: position 27,688,709 of record CM075194.1, read on the forward strand.
GTACCTGTACAGTGTGCATACCTATACAGTGTGTGTGTGCGTACGTGTACTGTGTGCATACCGTGTGCGTACCTGTACAGTGTGCGTACCTGTACTGTGTGCATACCGTGTCATACCTGTACTGTGTGTGTACCTGTGCTGTGTGCGTAACTGTACAGTGTGCATACCGTATGCGTACCTGTACAGTGTGTATACCTGTACAGTGTGCGTACCTGTGCTGTGTGCGTACCTGTACAGTGTGCATACCTGTACAGTGTGCATACCGAGTGCGTACCTGTACAGTGTGTGTACCTGTGCTGTGTGCGTACCTGTACAGTGTGCGTACCATGTGCATACCTGTGCAGTGTGCGTACTGTGTGCGTACCTGTACAGTGTGCGTACCGTGTGCGTACCTGTACAGTGTGCGTACCGTGTGCGTACCTGTACAGTGTGCGTACCTGTACATTATGCGTACCTGTACAGTGTGCGTACCTGTACATTGTGCGTACCGTGTGAGTACCTGTGCTGTGTGCGTACCTGTACAGTGTGCGTACTTGTACAGTGTGCGTACCGTGTGCGTACCTGTGCTGTGTGCGTACTGTGTGCGTACCTGTACCGTGTGCGTACCTGTGCTGCTGTAGAAGGCCAGGCGAGACGTGGTGTGGAACTTCTGGATGAGGAACTGTGATAAGGAGATTCGATCATCGGTGCTGAGGGACTCATCCCCGCTCTTCCAGTACAGCATCAGGTCTTCATCTGTGTAGGCATCTGCAGACCAGCACAGCGTCCAATCAGCTCTGAGCAGAATGATGTTATGTGTGAAGTCACCATTCCTCCTGTACCGGCTCCAACAGTTAATGTCTTTGTGCTTCCTGGTTTCTATAATCTTCTTGTTGTGTGACACACTTTGTTACCTCGGCTTGGAAAAGGTTCAATATTAATATTAAATAATGATTCTTATGTCAAATGCTATTTTTTTCTAATACCCTTTTCCTAAATGGTGCTAGTATTTGGGTTTGATGAAGCTGTTCCTGCAGCCATCTTCCATCTGTGTCTGTGTCTGGGCTCCTGCTATGAGCAGCTCTTATCCTCAGGAGGACGAAGCTTTGTAAATGGTTTGAACCTTTAGTCTTTTTATTTCTGACCAGGGCCCTCCAGCATATAGCAGCTATAACCTATACCTCCGGTTGGTGTTTTGAAGCTGCACACAGTCCACAGTGTGAAACATCAGAGGGTGTATATTTAATCTGAAGTGCATGGGAGGCTTTGTGGACTGTGTGCTGGGTCCTCATTCACAATTTCTTTGAATTATCATAGAAAAATGAAGACAAAAACTGTACAGTGTCTCAGTCTTTCTTCCCTGTCCTGTTATCCATCTAATGGTCAAGCATTTTAGGGCCGTGACACCCCAGACAGATGGTCGGTCGCTGGAAGGTGCCAAGCCCATACCGTACTACGTTAGTGTGCATGTTGAATCAGCAGTGGAGCCCGTGAACAAGAAGAGAAGACTACAGTCAAGAGGACACATGAAGAGGGCCCTTCTTGTTTTTCATCAATGATTCCAATATGCTTATGGTTTCACATCATAATCCGTCTGGAATAAAGCAGCTGAAACCATTTAAGTGTTGGGGGGGGATACACTGTTTATCGTTTATCGGTTTGTTTGTCTGCAGTCATCGATCCTCTGGTTTCTCTTGTTACCTGCTGAATCCAGACTCCTGCCACCTGCTGGTGTGGGCAGTTATCTCCTCTCATACGAGCAGATAATGTACTGTACATGCTTATTGTCTGCTGGCTGTAGTGTTTGTGGTGTGTTCAAGGGCAATGTTTAAGGTAGTACCAAAGATTTTCAACACATAGAACTATTTCAAAGCAATAGACCCAGTTCAGCTAATTATATTCAATAGTGAATCAACAGTGTCTAAAAGCGGGGAAGAAATCATCACTGACAATAAAAGTTACAATGAAAACCTTCAGACAGGCCACAAATGTTCTTGGGGGTCCGAGGTGACTTACCACCTCCTGCCCTCTGCGTATGGACCCTGTCACACCAGGGGCTCAACGTATTATGTGGCTTGGATCAGATCACGCTGCTTTGTTAAAACTCTAGACTGCTCTGCTGGCCACTGTGATGATGATGGTGATGATGATGAAACTACTAATGTTTACCTAAAATGTCAGATGTTGGTTTTAACATTATAGTGATCTACTTTGATGTATGATGTTCTTGTAAAAAAAAACTAAACTATCGAAGTTGCACAAAGAATGTTACTGGACAATAATATGAAGTTAAGCTGCTGTGCATCGTGGGTAAATGTCAGGAGACGCACCTCTGGTTTCTGCTGCTGGGGGATCGTTGCAGGTGATGTCATCAATATGTTCCTCATCAATGATGGATTATTTGATGATGATGAATCCTCCTCCACCGTCTCCCAATCCTCTGTCCCAATGATGGCACAGAGGATTGGGAGACGGTGGAGGCAGAGGGTCCACCAGGACCACATATCTGTCCCTCAGTGAAGACCAGTGATGCTGGTTAAATAGCAATGCTCCAGGTGAGACACAGCTGACTGTTAAAGGGAACTCTGATTGGTTGAATTCAAGTAATAGCCAAAAGAGATTTATGAATAATTAAGGGGCTAAATGCAGCCCTTCCTTTGGGTTTAGATTCTAATGATGAATAGGGGCTTGGACCATGAGCTTTACATCTTTAAAATATGTACCTGTTCCCCTCCCCAGGGCCCACCTTCCCACAAACCTTTATTGCAATCCTATTTCAAACACAAACGACACTGATCACATGACCAACTCTCGATGGTGGAGGTAAACTGTTGCCACACACAGTGAACCCGGGGCTTCTGTGTCCTCTGGGGGGGGGGGGGGGGGGGGGGGGGGGGCACTGCTATCTGCCCTTGCCTTCAGAGGCCACACAGTAATAGACTTGTGTCACAGAGGACACACTGACCTGTCAAACACTAGGAGTATCTGTCCACCACAGCTCTCTGCTTGTGGCATCATTATGTCCCTGGTGAGTAAATAAATAAATAAAAAATAAATAAAGGAATGACAGCTATAGCAATAGTGTGTGGCATTTACTCTACATAGATGAGAGTCGAATCAATCAGCTCTCAACAGTTAGTTTAATGATAAGATTCCCTGAGAGGATGAGAGTTTCCAGAGTCCACAGCAAAAAAAGGACCAATTTGATTTTCACTGATTCCCTCCATAAGTGACACAAACACAGACTTTATGACTATTATGGTCATTAGTTTCACTCGCTTTTTGTAATAAAACATCTGAACGTTTGGGAACCACTGTGACACACCTGTCCAGCTGTCCACCTGGAGAAACATCCTCCTGATTAACACATTTGAATGGAAGGATTCATCCAAAGCCTTTTTAAAGGGTTTATAAGGTCCACTGAAACAGAATGAAGCCACAGACATACGTGCACAGAATAAAGCTAGCAATCTGAGCAGATCAGTACAATCCTGGGTACAATGCAGGCTTGGTAGAGGTATGTGTTCTTAGCCTGGGCCATCATTTGTACCTGTTATCATACCTGGACCTGATTGTGACTCACGTCTCCTGATCTCAGTGAACAGACTGCTTACAGTGGTATTCTGAAGGCCTGACTGATGACCAAAACAACATCGAGCTTAATTAAACTAAAGTAGACTCAAGGTGTAATAGGCTGGGATCACCTTTTTAGGTGGTCCTGAGTAATTAGTAACACTTAACACTGACTACTTACTAAAAATAAGACTTGATTTGAATTTGACAGTGTGTCACTCATTTTATTACTAAATGTCAAAATGTCTTGATAGATTAAAAATGAGAATGAATTTCTATTTAGTACATAATTCCAGAGTCAGAATAGGTTATCATTCCAAAGGGTAGAACATATGATGACATATGATAACTTAAAAAGAATAGTAATGCTTAGGCTGTATTCCCTTCATGAATGAAATGTTTCCTGTATGTTCGTGTAGAGTATCCTTTAACTCCTCACCGTGTGATCTGATGATTGAACACATCATTTTGCTGCGGGCTGACCTGGGATATGAGCACTTCACCACTTTATTAGAAGTCTAATTGAAACATTTACTCACAGCTCTCCAGCTCCAGTGAGCAGGTCTGAGAATCCAGAGGGAAGCGGCTGAAGTCCATGTTACAGGCTGCCGTCACCGTCACTCTGTCCAACAACAGACACTCATAGTGAGAACAGTCATTCAAACGTTCACTGATGACACCAGGAATCTGATTTTACCCTGTCATGGTGTTAAGAACATGCTGTTCACCACTGTGGGTGTGTGCTTTGTGCTACCTGGGTTAGCTGCTGCACGTTGATCTCTCTATGGATCGACTGTTCCAGCAGTGACAAAATGATTTTTAGGTTGGATATTTGACATTAAATGTAAAACTAAAGCGTAACACATCGCTACCCATATCCAGGTACCTCTTGTCTCATTCACATGAACACCCTCTGAGATCAAAACACAATCATGGCTATTGTCACTCCTCACACCTGTCAAACTAGCATGTTAGGATTATAAAAATTCATCTTTTCAAACATCCGATTGATTAGTTCATTCATTTCAGTCATATTTTATAACTAGAATATTATTATTATTATTATTATTATTATTATTCATATTACCATTAGTATTACTATTACTATTTGTAGTATTATTGCTAGTAGTAGTTTGATTTCAAACTCTTGTTGTTGTAATTGTTATTCTGATGTAATCTCTTTGAATAAAAATGTCTGCTAGCCAGAACCAGAACACAAAACAGGAAGTTTATATACAAATACATACTGACAACACTGATACACACACTGATAAAAGATACCAATAAGACAGACTGTGATGACATCAGGACTGCAAATATCTAATGTTGACGATATTGTCAGTAGGTTACTCGTTGTTTAGTGACTGGATTAGTAGCGATAGCTACCTTCACATTGCATTCACCAAAGTAGCTCACACATCTCAGTGTCATTGTCATGCCAAGCCAATCAGAGACAGAGTAGGGCAGGTGATAGTAGGATTTGTAAATTTGCCACATGCGCAGGTAGGCAGCCATGTCAGGTGGGCTACAGGCCTATAACATACACCAGACATGTTGCTCTGTTTGTGAGACCAGTGTCTGAATGGGACCAAAAAGGTTCTGGCTAATTCAGCAGTTCCATGACATCAACACAGAATCTATCTTGTATCTTTATATTTAGAATTATATACTCACTTATAATGTATTTTTGTTTTAATGGTTGCAAAAGTTTCTTCCCAATCTTCTGATGTTTGTTTAGGCACTTATCCATGTGAACGAGGATATTTCAGCTCTGCTGTCTCAGTGTTAACACACACACACACACAGACACACACACACACACACACACAGATGTAGTTACGCTGTAACCTGAGGCACCAGATGATTCTTGTGAATTCAGCTGCCTTACAAATTGAGGTATATGATTGTTTAGGTGTTCAGAGATACCCATTACCAGTGACGGAGGCAGTGAGACTCACCTAAATAATTCATTTCTGGTAAAACCACACAATGAGCTGAGGGGCATCACTAGTCACTCCATGTGTTGTCTGTAGCTAAACTGATATGTGTTTAAACAAACCACAGCACAAGCAAACCAAACGATATTCCAGTATAGACAAACCTGCACAGTGAATGGACCAGCACCTTTGTTCCTAACAGGCCTGCTTTCAGAGGTCTTCCACATTTACATTTATTTATTCAATTGTTCAGTTAGCACTAAAGTACGCTAAATAGCAGATACAGCACACACACACACACACACACACACCCTCTTCTTCCTCATGTCTTCAATGAGGCTTTACTTTAATGTAATGCAGCAGAGATGCAGGAACACAGCAGGGAATAGAGTCCCTCGTCTTCAGACAATGTTTGAAGCTCTGTTTATAGCTTCACTCAACTGCCTATCTCCAAATCCATGACATGGAAACATGGAGTTATTTTTAGATTTCAAGAGTCCTATTTCTGTGACACCTCACGCTAATGAGCAGCTCCTCAGAATTCATACTAGCCTGTAGGTTCAGTAAGATCAGAACAATGAACCTTTTTTTCGAGATTGAATGATATCCTCATGCAGAAAAAAGAGCAGGTGAATGCAAAAAGCAAAATGAACTATGATGACACAAGCTGACAGTCGGCATAAAAAATCATCTTTAGATCCAATATCTGGTCTGTCATCAGAAAGAGTATAATATATATGAGAGTGCCTCCATGTCATAGTCATATCATAATCATATCATAGTCATCTCATGATCATATCCAGTGTTTCCCATACATAGGCTCTACTTGGGCTCTACTAAGACTACAGAGTCCTGTCTGTTTTTAATACAGTGATGTCCACTACAGAATCCTGTCTGTTTTTAATGCAGTGATGTCACTACAGAATCCTGTCTGTTTTTAATACAGTGATGTCCACTACAGAATCCTGTCTGTTTTTAATACAGTGATGTCCACTACAGAATCCTGTCTGTTTTTAATACAGTGATGTCCACTACAGAATCCTGTCTGTTTTTAATACAGTGATGTCCACTACAGAATCCTGTCTGTTTTTAATACAGTGATGTCCACTACAGAATCCTGTCTGTTTTTAATACAGTGATGTCCACTACAGAATCCTGTCTGTTTTTAATGCAGTGATGTCACTACAGAATCCTGTCTGTTTTTAATGCAGTGATGTCACTACAGAATCCTGTCTGTTTTTAATACAGTGATGTCCACTACAGAATCCTGTCTGTTTTTAATGCAGTGATGTCACTACAGAATCCTGTCTGTTTAATGTAGTGATGTCCACAACAGAATCCTGTCTGTTTTTAATATAGTGATGTCCACTACAGAATCCTGTCTGTTTTTAATGCAGTGATGTCCACTACAGAATCCTGTCTGTTTTTAATGCAGTGAGGTCCACTACAGAATCCTGTCTGTTTTTAATGCAGTGATGTCCACTACAGAATCCTGTCTGTTTTTAATGCAGTGATGTCCACTACAGAATCCTGTCTGTTTTTAATGCAGTGATGTCCACTACAGAATCCTGTCTGTTTTTAATACAGTGATGTCCAATACAGAATCCTGTCTGTTTTTAATGCAGTGAGGTCCACTACAGAATCCTGTCTGTTTTTAATGCAGTGAGGTCCACTACAGAATCCTGTCTGTTTTTAATGCAGTGAGGTCCACTACAGAATCCTGTCTGTTTTTAATGCAGTGAGGTCCACTACAGAATCCTGTCTGTTTGTAATGCGGTGATGTCAACTACAGCATCCTGTCTGTTTTTAATGCAGTGATGTCACTACAGAATCCTGTCTGTTTTTAATACAGTGATGCACACTACAGAATCCTGTCTGTTTTTAATGCAGTGATGTCCACTACAGAATCCTGTCTGTTTTTAATGCAGTGATGTCCACTACAGAATCCTGTCTGTTTTTAATGTAGTGATGTCCACTACAGAATCCTGTCTGTTTTTAATACAGTGATGTCAACTACAGAATCCTGTCTGTTTTTAATACAGTGATGTCAACTACAGAATCCTGTCTGTTTTTAATACAGTGATGTCCACTACAGAATCCTGTCTGTTTTTAATACAGTGATGTCAACTACAGAATCCTGTCTGTTTTTAATGCAGTGATGTCAACTACAGAATCCTGTCTGTTTTTAATGTAGTGATGTCCACTACAGAATCCTGTCTGTTTTTAATACAGTGATGTCAACTACAGAATCCTGTCTGTTTTTAATGCAGTGATGTCAACTACAGAATCCTGTCTGTTTTTAATACAGTGATGTCCACTACAGAATCCTGTCTGTTTTTAATACAGTGATGTCCACTACAGAATCCTGTCTGTTTTTAATACAGTGATGTCCGCTACAGAATCCTGTCTGTTTTTAATACAGTGATGTCCACTACAGAATCCTGTCTGTTTTTAATACAGTGATGTCCACTACAGAATCCTGTCTGTTTTTAATACAGTGATGTCCACTACAGAATCCTGTCTGTTTTTAATGCAGTGATGTCCACTACGGAATCCTGTCTGTTTTTAATACAGTGATGTCCACTACAGAATCCTGTCTGTTTTTAATACAGTGATGTCAACTACAGAATCCTGTCTGTTTTTAATGCAGTGAGGTCCACTACAGAATCCTGTCTGTTTTTAATGCAGTGAGGTCCACTACAGAATCCTGTCTGTTTTTAATGCAGTGAGGTCCACTACAGAATCCTGTCTGTTTTTAATGCAGTGAGGTCCACTACAGAATCCTGTCTGTTTGTAATGCGGTGATGTCAACTACAGCATCCTGTCTGTTTTTAATACAGTGATGTCCACTACAGAATCCTGTCTGTTTGTAATGCGGTGATGTCAACTACAGCATCCTGTCTGTTTTTAATGCAGTGATGTCACTACAGAATCCTGTCTGTTTTTAATACAGTGATGCACACTACAGAATCCTGTCTGTTTTTAATGCAGTGATGTCAACTACAGAATCCTGTCTGTTTTTAATGCAGTGATGTCCACTACAGAATCCTGTCTGTTTTTAATGTAGTGATGTCCACTACAGAATCCTGTCTGTTTTTAATACAGTGATGTCAACTACAGAATCCTGTCTGTTTTTAATACAGTGATGTCAACTACAGAATCCTGTCTGTTTTTAATACAGTGATGTCCACTACAGAATCCTGTCTGTTTTTAATACAGTGATGTCAACTACAGAATCCTGTCTGTTTTTAATGCAGTGATGTCAACTACAGAATCCTGTCTGTTTTTAATGCAGTGATGTCAACTACAGAATCCTGTCTGTTTTTAATACAGTGATGTCCACTACAGAATCCTGTCTGTTTTTAATACAGTGATGTCCACTACAGAATCCTGTCTGTTTTTAATACAGTGATGTCCGCTACAGAATCCTGTCTGTTTTTAATACAGTGATGTCCACTACAGAATCCTGTCTGTTTTTAATACAGTGATGTCCACTACAGAATCCTGTCTGTTTTTAATACAGTGATGTCCACTACAGAATCCTGTCTGTTTTTAATGCAGTGATGTCCACTACGGAATCCTGTCTGTTTTTAATACAGTGATGTCAACTACAGAATCCTGTCTGTTTTTAATGCAGTGATGTCCACTACAGAATCCTGTCTGTTTTTAATACAGTGATGTCCACTACAGAATCCTGTCTGTTTTTAATGCAGTGATGTCACTACAGCATCCTGTCTGTTTTTAATGCAGTGATGTCACTACAGAATCCTGTCTGTTTTTAATGCAGTGATGCACACTACAGAATCCTGTCTGTTTTTAATGCAGTGATGTCAACTACAGAATCCTGTCTGTTTTTAATGCAGTGATGTCAACTACAGAATCCTGTCTGTTTTTAATACAGTGATGTCCACTACAGAATCCTGTCTGTTTTTAATACAGTGATGTCCACTACAGAATCCTGTCTGTTTTTAATGCAGTGATGTCACTACAGAATCCTGTCTGTTTAATGTAGTGATGTCCACTACAGAATCCTGTCTGTTTTTAATACAGTGATGTCCACTACAGAATCCTGTCTGTTTTTAATACAGTGATGTCCACTACAGAATCCTGTCTGTTTTTAATACAGTGATGTCCACTACAGAATCCTGTCTGTTTTTAATACAGTGATGTCCACTACAGAATCCTGTCTGTTTTTAATACAGTGATGTCCACTACAGAATCCTGTCTGTTTTTAATACAGTGATGTCCACTACAGAATCCTGTCTGTTTTTAATACAGTGATGTCCACTACAGAATCCTGTCTGTTTTTAATGCAGTGATGTCACTACAGAATCCTGTCTGTTTTTAATGCAGTGATGTCACTACAGAATCCTGTCTGTTTTTAATACAGTGATGTCCACTACAGAATCCTGTCTGTTTTTAATGCAGTGATGTCACTACAGAATCCTGTCTGTTTAATGTAGTGATGTCCACTACAGAATCCTGTCTGTTTTTAATATAGTGATGTCCACTACAGAATCCTGTCTGTTTTTAATGCAGTGATGTCCACTACAGAATCCTGTCTGTTTTTAATGCAGTGAGGTCCACTACAGAATCCTGTCTGTTTTTAATGCAGTGATGTCCACTACAGAATCCTGTCTGTTTTTAATGCAGTGATGTCCACTACAGAATCCTGTCTGTTTTTAATGCAGTGATGTCCACTACAGAATCCTGTCTGTTTTTAATACAGTGATGTCCAATACAGAATCCTGTCTGTTTTTAATGCAGTGAGGTCCACTACAGAATCCTGTCTGTTTTTAATGCAGTGAGGTCCACTACAGAATCCTGTCTGTTTTTAATGCAGTGAGGTCCACTACAGAATCCTGTCTGTTTTTAATGCAGTGAGGTCCACTACAGAATCCTGTCTGTTTGTAATGCGGTGATGTCAACTACAGCATCCTGTCTGTTTTTAATGCAGTGATGTCACTACAGAATCCTGTCTGTTTTTAATACAGTGATGCACACTACAGAATCCTGTCTGTTTTTAATGCAGTGATGTCAACTACAGAATCCTGTCTGTTTTTAATGCAGTGATGTCCACTACAGAATCCTGTCTGTTTTTAATGTAGTGATGTCCACTACAGAATCCTGTCTGTTTTTAATACAGTGATGTCAACTACAGAATCCTGTCTGTTTTTAATACAGTGATGTCAACTACAGAATCCTGTCTGTTTTTAATACAGTGATGTCCACTACAGAATCCTGTCTGTTTTTAATACAGTGATGTCAACTACAGAATCCTGTCTGTTTTTAATGCAGTGATGTCAACTACAGAATCCTGTCTGTTTTTAATGTAGTGATGTCCACTACAGAATCCTGTCTGTTTTTAATACAGTGATGTCAACTACAGAATCCTGTCTGTTTTTAATGCAGTGATGTCAACTACAGAATCCTGTCTGTTTTTAATACAGTGATGTCCACTACAGAATCCTGTCTGTTTTTAATACAGTGATGTCCACTACAGAATCCTGTCTGTTTTTAATACAGTGATGTCCGCTACAGAATCCTGTCTGTTTTTAATACAGTGATGTCCACTACAGAATCCTGTCTGTTTTTAATACAGTGATGTCCACTACAGAATCCTGTCTGTTTTTAATACAGTGATGTCCACTACAGAATCCTGTCTGTTTTTAATGCAGTGATGTCCACTACGGAATCCTGTCTGTTTTTAATACAGTGATGTCCACTACAGAATCCTGTCTGTTTTTAATACAGTGATGTCAACTACAGAATCCTGTCTGTTTTTAATGCAGTGAGGTCCACTACAGAATCCTGTCTGTTTTTAATGCAGTGAGGTCCACTACAGAATCCTGTCTGTTTTTAATGCAGTGAGGTCCACTACAGAATCCTGTCTGTTTTTAATGCAGTGAGGTCCACTACAGAATCCTGTCTGTTTGTAATGCGGTGATGTCAACTACAGCATCCTGTCTGTTTTTAATACAGTGATGTCCACTACAGAATCCTGTCTGTTTGTAATGCGGTGATGTCAACTACAGCATCCTGTCTGTTTTTAATGCAGTTATGTCACTACAGAATCCTGTCTGTTTTTAATACAGTGATGCACACTACAGAATCCTGTCTGTTTTTAATGCAGTGATGTCAACTACAGAATCCTGTCTGTTTTTAATGCAGTGATGTCCACTACAGAATCCTGTCTGTTTTTAATGTAGTGATGTCCACTACAGAATCCTGTCTGTTTTTAATACAGTGATGTCAACTACAGAATCCTGTCTGTTTTTAATACAGTGATGTCAACTACAGAATCCTGTCTGTTTTTAATACAGTGATGTCCACTACAGAATCCTGTCTGTTTTTAATACAGTGATGTCAACTACAGAATCCTGTCTGTTTTTAATGCAGTGATGTCAACTACAGAATCCTGTCTGTTTTTAATGCAGTGATGTCAACTACAGAATCCTGTCTGTTTTTAATACAGTGATGTCCACTACAGAATCCTGTCTGTTTTTAATACAGTGATGTCCACTACAGAATCCTGTCTGTTTTTAATACAGTGATGTCCGCTACAGAATCCTGTCTGTTTTTAATACAGTGATGTCCACTACAGAATCCTGTCTGTTTTTAATACAGTGATGTCCACTACAGAATCCTGTCTGTTTTTAATACAGTGATGTCCACTACAGAATCCTGTCTGTTTTTAATGCAGTGATGTCCACTACGGAATCCTGTCTGTTTTTAATACAGTGATGTCAACTACAGAATCCTGTCTGTTTTTAATGCAGTGATGTCCACTACAGAATCCTGTCTGTTTTTAATACAGTGATGTCCACTACAGAATCCTGTCTGTTTTTAATGCAGTGATGTCACTACAGCATCCTGTCTGTTTTTAATGCAGTGATGTCACTACAGAATCCTGTCTGTTTTTAATACAGTGATGCACACTACAGAATCCTGTCTGTTTTTAATGCAGTGATGTCAACTACAGAATCCTGTCTGTTTTTAATGCAGTGATGTCAACTACAGAATCCTGTCTGTTTTTAATACAGTGATGTCCACTACAGAATCCTGTCTGTTTTTAATACAGTGATGTCCACTACAGAATCCTGTCTGTTTTTAATGCAGTGATGTCACTACAGAATCCTGTCTGTTTAATGTAGTGATGTCCACTACAGAATCCTGTCTGTTTTTAATACAGTGATGTCCACTACAGAATCCTGTCTGTTTTTAATACAGTGATGTCCACTACAGAATCCTGTCTGTTTTTAATACAGTGATGTCCACTACAGAATCCTGTCTGTTTTTAATACAGTGATGTCCACTACAGAATCCTGTCTGTTTTTAATACAGTGATGTCCACTACAGAATCCTGTCTGTTTTTAATACAGTGATGTCCGCTACAGAATCCTGTCTGTTTTTAATACAGTGATGTCCACTACAGAATCCTGTCTGTTTTTAATACAGTGATGTCCACTACAGAATCCTGTCTGTTTTTAATACAGTGATGTCCACTACAGAATCCTGTCTGTTTTTAATGCAGTGATGTCCACTACGGAATCCTGTCTGTTTTTAATACAGTGATGTCCACTACAGAATCCTGTCTGTTTTTAATACAGTGATGTCAACTACAGAATCCTGTCTGTTTTTAATGCAGTGAGGTCCACTACAGAATCCTGTCTGTTTTTAATGCAGTGAGGTCCACTACAGAATCCTGTCTGTTTTTAATGCAGTGAGGTCCACTACAGAATCCTGTCTGTTTTTAATGCAGTGAGGTCCACTACAGAATCCTGTCTGTTTGTAATGCGGTGATGTCAACTACAGCATCCTGTCTGTTTTTAATACAGTGATGTCCACTACAGAATCCTGTCTGTTTGTAATGCGGTGATGTCAACTACAGCATCCTGTCTGTTTTTAATGCAGTTATGTCACTACAGAATCCTGTCTGTTTTTAATACAGTGATGCACACTACAGAATCCTGTCTGTTTTTAATGCAGTGATGTCAACTACAGAATCCTGTCTGTTTTTAATGCAGTGATGTCCACTACAGAATCCTGTCTGTTTTTAATGTAGTGATGTCCACTACAGAATCCTGTCTGTTTTTAATACAGTGATGTCAACTACAGAATCCTGTCTGTTTTTAATACAGTGATGTCAACTACAGAATCCTGTCTGTTTTTAATACAGTGATGTCCACTACAGAATCCTGTCTGTTTTTAATACAGTGATGTCAACTACAGAATCCTGTCTGTTTTTAATGCAGTGATGTCAACTACAGAATCCTGTCTGTTTTTAATGCAGTGATGTCAACTACAGAATCCTGTCTGTTTTTAATACAGTGATGTCCACTACAGAATCCTGTCTGTTTTTAATACAGTGATGTCCACTACAGAATCCTGTCTGTTTTTAATACAGTGATGTCCGCTACAGAATCCTGTCTGTTTTTAATACAGTGATGTCCACTACAGAATCCTGTCTGTTTTTAATACAGTGATGTCCACTACAGAATCCTGTCTGTTTTTAATACAGTGATGTCCACTACAGAATCCTGTCTGTTTTTAATGCAGTGATGTCCACTACGGAATCCTGTCTGTTTTTAATACAGTGATGTCAACTACAGAATCCTGTCTGTTTTTAATGCAGTGATGTCCACTACAGAATCCTGTCTGTTTTTAATACAGTGATGTCCACTACAGAATCCTGTCTGTTTTTAATGCAGTGATGTCACTACAGCATCCTGTCTGTTTTTAATGCAGTGATGTCACTACAGAATCCTGTCTGTTTTTAATACAGTGATGCACACTACAGAATCCTGTCTGTTTTTAATGCAGTGATGTCAACTACAGAATCCTGTCTGTTTTTAATGCAGTGATGTCAACTACAGAATCCTGTCTGTTTTTAATACAGTGATGTCCACTACAGAATCCTGTCTGTTTTTAATACAGTGATGTCCACTACAGAATCCTGTCTGTTTTTAATACAGTGATGTCCACTACAGAATCCTGTCTGTTTTTAATACAGTGATGTCCACTACAGAATCCTGTCTGTTTTTAATACAGTGATGTCCACTACAGAATCCTGTCTGTTTTTAATACAGTGATGTCCACTACAGAATCCTGTCTGTTTTTAATACAGTGATGTCCACTACAGAATCCTGTCTGTTTTTAATACAGTGATGTCCACTACAGAATCCTGTCTGTTTTTAATGCAGTGATGTCACTACAGAATCCTGTCTGTTTTTAATGCAGTGATGTCACTACAGAATCCTGTCTGTTTTTAATACAGTGATGTCCACTACAGAATCCTGTCTGTTTTTAATGCAGTGATGTCACTACAGAATCCTGTCTGTTTAATGTAGTGATGTCCACTACAGAATCCTGTCTGTTTTTAATATAGTGATGTCCACTACAGAATCCTGTCTGTTTTTAATGCAGTGATGTCCACTACAGAATCCTGTCTGTTTTTAATGCAGTGAGGTCCACTACAGAATCCTGTCTGTTTTTAATGCAGTGATGTCCACTACAGAATCCTGTCTGTTTTTAATGTAGTGATGTCCACTACAGAATCCTGTCTGTTTTTAATGCAGTGATGTCCACTACAGAATCCTGTCTGTTTTTAATACAGTGATGTCCAATACAGAATCCTGTCTGTTTTTAATGCAGTGAGGTCCACTACAGAATCCTGTCTGTTTTTAATGCAGTGAGGTCCACTACAGAATCCTGTCTGTTTTTAATGCAGTGAGGTCCACTACAGAATCCTGTCTGTTTTTAATGCAGTGAGGTCCACTACAGAATCCTGTCTGTTTGTAATGCGGTGATGTCAACTACAGCATCCTGTCTGTTTTTAATGCAGTGATGTCACTACAGAATCCTGTCTGTTTTTAATACAGTGATGCACACTACAGAATCCTGTCTGTTTTTAATGCAGTGATGTCAACTACAGAATCCTGTCTGTTTTTAATGCAGTGATGTCCACTACAGAATCCTGTCTGTTTTTAATGTAGTGATGTCCACTACAGAATCCTGTCTGTTTTTAATACAGTGATGTCAACTACAGAATCCTGTCTGTTTTTAATACAGTGATGTCAACTACAGAATCCTGTCTGTTTTTAATACAGTGATGTCCACTACAGAATCCTGTCTGTTTTTAATACAGTGATGTCAACTACAGAATCCTGTCTGTTTTTAATGCAGTGATGTCAACTACAGAATCCTGTCTGTTTTTAATGTAGTGATGTCCACTACAGAATCCTGTCTGTTTTTAATACAGTGATGTCAACTACAGAATCCTGTCTGTTTTTAATGCAGTGATGTCAACTACAGAATCCTGTCTGTTTTTAATACAGTGATGTCCACTACAGAATCCTGTCTGTTTTTAATACAGTGATGTCCACTACAGAATCCTGTCTGTTTTTAATACAGTGATGTCCGCTACAGAATCCTGTCTGTTTTTAATACAGTGATGTCCACTACAGAATCCTGTCTGTTTTTAATACAGTGATGTCCGCTACAGAATCCTGTCTGTTTTTAATACAGTGATGTCCACTACAGAATCCTGTCTGTTTTTAATGCAGTGATGTCCACTACGGAATCCTGTCTGTTTTTAATACAGTGATGTCCACTACAGAATCCTGTCTGTTTTTAATACAGTGATGTCAACTACAGAATCCTGTCTGTTTTTAATGCAGTGAGGTCCACTACAGAATCCTGTCTGTTTTTAATGCAGTGAGGTCCACTACAGAATCCTGTCTGTTTGTAATGCGGTGATGTCAACTACAGCATCCTGTCTGTTTTTAATACAGTGATGTCCACTACAGAATCCTGTCTGTTTGTAATGCGGTGATGTCAACTACAGCATCCTGTCTGTTTTTAATGCAGTTATGTCACTACAGAATCCTGTCTGTTTTTAATACAGTGATGCACACTACAGAATCCTGTCTGTTTTTAATGCAGTGATGTCAACTACAGAATCCTGTCTGTTTTTAATGCAGTGATGTCCACTACAGAATCCTGTCTGTTTTTAATGTAGTGATGTCCACTACAGAATCCTGTCTGTTTTTAATACAGTGATGTCAACTACAGAATCCTGTCTGTTTTTAATACAGTGATGTCAACTACAGAATCCTGTCTGTTTTTAATACAGTGATGTCCACTACAGAATCCTGTCTGTTTTTAATACAGTGATGTCAACTACAGAATCCTGTCTGTTTTTAATGCAGTGATGTCAACTACAGAATCCTGTCTGTTTTTAATGCAGTGATGTCCAATACAGAATCCTGTCTGTTTTTAATACAGTGATGTCCACTACAGAATCCTGTCTGTTTTTAATACAGTGATGTCCACTACAGAATCCTGTCTGTTTTTAATACAGTGATGTCCGCTACAGAATCCTGTCTGTTTTTAATACAGTGATGTCCACTACAGAATCCTGTCTGTTTTTAATACAGTGATGTCCACTACAGAATCCTGTCTGTTTTTAATACAGTGATGTCCACTACAGAATCCTGTCTGTTTTTAATGCAGTGATGTCCACTACGGAATCCTGTCTGTTTTTAATACAGTGATGTCCACTACAGAATCCTGTCTGTTTTTAATACAGTGATGTCAACTACAGAATCCTGTCTGTTTTTAATGCAGTGATGTCCACTACAGAATCCTGTCTGTTTTTAATACAGTGATGTCCACTACAGAATCCTGTCTGTTTTTAATGCAGTGATGTCACTACAGCATCCTGTCTGTTTTTAATGCAGTGATGTCACTACAGAATCCTGTCTGTTTTTAATACAGTGATGCACACTACAGAATCCTGTCTGTTTTTAATGCAGTGATGTCAACTACAGAATCCTGTCTGTTTTTAATGCAGTGATGTCAACTACAGAATCCTGTCTGTTTTTAATACAGTGATGTCCACTACAGAATCCTGTCTGTTTTTAATACAGTGATGTCAACTACAGAATCCTGTCTGTTTTTAATGCAGTGATGTCAACTACAGAATCCTGTCTGTTTTTAATACAGTGATGTCCACTACAGAATCCTGTCTGTTTTTAATACAGTGATGTCCACTACAGAATCCTGTCTGTTTTTAATACAGTGATGTCCACTACAGAATCCTGTCTGTTTTTAATACAGTGATGTCCACTACAGAATCCTGTCTGTTTTTAATACAGTGATGTCCACTACAGAATCCTGTCTGTTTTTAATACAGTACCATCTGAGGGCCTGAAGATCACAGTCATCTAATATTGGTTTTTCTCCTTGTCCCTTGGTTCAGAGATATCTTCAGATTCTCTGAATCTTTTAATGATATTGTTACTGTAGACGATGAAATCCTCAAATTCTTTGTTATTTTACGTTGACAAACATTATTCTTAAATTGTTGCACTATTTTCCAGTGCAGTCTTTCACAGATTGATGAACTCCTCCCCATCTTTCTTCAGAAAGCCTCAGCGTCTCTGATGCTCTTTTTATACCCAATCATGTTACTAACTTGTTTCCAGTTGTTGTTAATGTTTTGATGTTCCACCAGCTGTTTTCTTTTAGCATTTCACTACTTTTACAGTCTTTTATCATCACTTTGATATGTTGTCTTTGTGCTATTTTCAATTAAATATGGGGTTTCAATGTTTTAAAAATCATCACATTCTGTTTCTATTTACATTTTATACAACGTCCCAACTTTTTAGGAAATGGGGTTGCAGAGTTCCTGAACCGAACTACCAACTACCTTCTGTGTCTGCACCTTTTCCCTGTCTCTAGCACTAGTGTGACAATATTGTGTGTGAGTGTGTGTGTGTGTGTGTGTGTGTGTATATATACGTATATATATACAGTATATATACATATATAGATATATATATATATATATACTGTATATGACATCCATCACCAGATTTATTTGGCCCTGCGTGAGTTACGTAATCCATCTCAGTGAAGATGAAGTACTGTATGGTATTTTTTCCAGAGTACATAATGGTTGTGAGGTAATGTTTCCCAAATCAATCTGCAGTTTTATGAATACATCAGATAATACATGAATACATAGATACTGTGGTGGTGGGGTTTGGTTAGTGCACAGTATCAGGTAAGAGAGAGTTAATCATAACAGGCGTTCTGTGTTGTGCTGTTTGCTCATAGTCTGTGTGTATTGTTAAAAACCAGCATAAAGGGGAGCAGTAAACTCTGAGAAACCCGCTACAAGTCAGTTTGGGATCTCTCCTCTTCTAATGACTTGCTTTAGGTGATACGAGCTGTATGGAGTCATTAGAGTGGTTTTGGTCTCCATCTTCTTCAGGTGTTCAGGAGAATATTGCACCATTGTTTTACTGTGGAACTCCACAAATGTTTTGAAGACCATGAAATGCACTCAACTCTCCATTGACATGGGGCTGAGTAGATAATGAATGAATGTTCATTTTGGGTGAACCGTTCCTTTAAGCCTTACTATGATGCTTACTTGAATTGAGCAATTATCAAATGCTAAAATTGATGTGTGCCTCCTTTCATGGTAGCTTAAAATGTGTGCTATGAAAATATTGTGAAAGAAATTTAATGACAGAAAGTTCTGTTGAACACCCAACTTGGGTGAAATATGCAAAGAAGCCAGAGGCTGAACTGCTACAGACCTCAAACTGTAGAGGACATGTCCATCAGGAAAGACACGTAGCATGATGTTATCAGTGGTGGTGTCGTGGATAAAGGACCTCTTAGAATGCACAAAGAAGACGTCTGGGACCCAGATCTTCTTCACCAGGCGACCATCAAATGTCATGCTCTTGTTGGTGCTGCTGGTGAACGACAGGCGCTCATCCTTCCAGTAATGCCTCAGGTACAGGGTCATAGTGAAATCCTGGTGGAATCAAGGAAGACAGTATAAGATAGATATACTGGAGATTCACAGTCAAACCATGGAGATATTCGACTGATCATCCTACTGGTGCACAAACCACACATTCAGGTCTTTGTCTGTAAAAGTGGCATCAATTTGTCAAAACCGATAATGGATCATCGATCCATTCATTAATAAACTAGAGGAGAACACATACACCAAGGTCAATAGTTCACACCTCTATGATATACAAATACAAACACAAGCATAGCCACTATATGTGTGGAAATACTTCCATCAGTATTAGAATCATGTCAATGTTTTTGTGTATCTGAAGCATCATCATCACGTCTCATCATCACGTCTTACCTACTAGAGATGAGATACTGTATTCATCCCACAGGGGGAAATTCTTTCTCTAAATTGACCCATCCTAAGGAGCAGTGGGCTGCCTTTACGGCGCCCCGGGAGCAGACTGGGGTTCAGTATCTTGCTCAAGGATACTTCAACTTGTAGACTTGCAGGGGACTAGGAGTGTGTGCTGGTACCTACAGAGACCCTGTGTGCTGTATATTCTTGACGTTATTACTTTGCTGTGGGGACGTTTCTGTGGGTGATAGGCTCCTAGCCTCAGCCAATAACAGCATGCAGGCTGTGAGGTCAGACTATAGGCTGGGACACCAGGTTACATTGCAGACATTCATGAGTGTTTGATCTCTGGATTCACATTAAGTCCACCAACGTAGCTCCTTCCTGGAGGCGTGTGTGGAGGCGGGGTTTATTGGTGCTTAGAGTGTCACTGCTGTAAAACAATCAGAAAACAATTGTTTATGTCTCTGATTAGCTGCTTTGTCTTCGCGCCATCTCGTCATTCGCTGCCTAAATTGTACTCATTCTGCAGAAATGAGGAATCATTCATGCATCCACCCAATGATTCGTCACTCAAAAATGAAACTGAGGCATTTCCATCATGCTGCTGAGAAGCAGACTAACAAATGGGACCATAAACAAGACCTTTTTAATGTATGGAGGTAATAAAAGCCTTTGTCCTCTCAGAACACTGGTCTCATCATGTCTCAGAGTCTTCATCATTGGACAAGACTGACTCTAAGAGCACAGAGACAGCCTGCAGGAAACACTAATATGTACATCTGACAGTATCCTAGGTTACTTCTTTATTTTAATGACGCAGTGGAATGTGTGCCGCGAAAATGTGTAACAGTACCACAAGAATGGGACAGAAACTGGGTAAACTGCACTTGATATGCTTCCACTGCTTGGAAAACCCTACAGAAGGACCTGAAACTGCCAGAGCTGATCTCTGTGAATGACTGCTGGGATTCTAAAGGGACTAGAACCTGAGACCTGAGTACTTAGTTCGCTTAATGACATGAGTTTAATATTACAACCTGCACTTTAAATATGATTCCATTGTATATTCTTTTTTATTGATGTCTGTATTGATATTACTTCTGTTAGTTTACAGTGTTGTTTTATGAGTAAATTACAACGTGTGCTGCTGCCTTCTTGGCCAGGTCACCCTTGTAAAAGAGATCTTTGATCTCAATGAGTTTCATTCTCCTGGTTAAATAAAGGTTAAATAAATAAAAAAACTGGCTCAGTAATTTAATACTGCAATACCTACAGTATGTATGATACCAGCCAGATAACATCAACAGCAATAATAATAATAATGACAATAATAATAATGTTTTTATGTAATAATAATTATATTCTTACATAGCTTATGTTGGAAATCATACCGTCTACTACAGTGTGTACTGCATACTGTCTATTAATAATAAATTATCATACCTTATATGCTGATAATAATAATTTATGTAATAGACGCAATGCATTCTGGGACGAGTATGTGCAGTCTGCTCACGTGTCATACAGTTTATATCTGGGCATTTTTCACATATACAAAATCCACTATCTATGGATTTGAAACACACTACACTGAATGTAATATGTAGTGTCATTTGTACATTAGATCCTGAACACAGACATAATAATATTATGTATTCATGTGCAGCTGACATCAGGGTTGATTATTTACTCAGACATCCTATATTTGTGTGTACATGTCATATTTAATGTATTTTCCTCCCTCCTTTGCTTCGTCCCTTTTTTTCCTCTGTGACAGCTGTTGGTTTCCATTAGTTTAAGTTAGCTCATGATGGGTGTGGCAGCTTTTATCTACAGTGGACAATAATAACACAATAGAAACAATACAATAAAAGTTCAATAATGCTGCAAACCAACCAAACACTACGAAAATATGAAACAAGCTGAAAAAGCAAAAGTAAAAACAGAGTGAGTCTAAGAAGCCTTCACACCTGGACAGGGGCTGAACAAGCAGACAAATATGGTGGCCGTGTCCCCCATCCAAAAGCTGTCATGACATTCACACTGAATTGATCTATTCATTGCTGCACTGCTCTGAACATGATTAGGCCAAAAGGTCCATTTACTGCTGAAGTCTCCAAAGGAAAAACAATGACATTTATTTCACACTGCGTCTCCAGATTATCCTCACTGCACTGATGAAACCTGGGGCTCAGATGACTGTTGGCATGTGATCATGGAACACACTGTTTCATCCTTCATCGTCTGCACGAACAAATCCCATTCAACATGTTAAAGCAACAGTTCACCTAAAAATGAAGGGTTATTATCTACCTGCCCTCATGCTGATAGAAAGTCTGCTGAATCCACTGAGGTGATTTAAAAAGATGTTATTTACACCCTGAAATATTCACTGTAGCCCCAAAGCTAAAAGCACTAGCGCTGAAAGTGGTGCATGTGATGAGACCGATGAGAGCCTATGATCTCTGCATACGTCAGTGTTTACCTGCAACTCGGAAGATGCATCATACAACAGAGAGAGCTCTGCTGAAGATGAAGATAAAAAACACACCTGTTGGATCATTTCTCTGAGGTTCTTGGGGTCGAGCTCGTGCATCTTCTTCAGACAGGTACGCACTTTTTTAGCTTACAGGCTACAGAGAAGATATCATGATGAAAATAAATAACTTCATTTCAAATCAGTTTGTGATGTCAGAGCTTCTGCAGACTTAGATTACGCCGTACCAGACACATGGAGTAATGTTTGTTTCTGTGTTTTTTACATTAAAAAGTCTTCAGTTGTTTGCTTTTTAGTGAAGCTCCACTAACTTCACCTGACTCTACGACGTTGTAATTTTGTTGTTGTTCTGGCCATAGTAGGCTGTTTGCTGTCTGTGTACATGACAAAGGCTGGCAGGAACTGCAATAGACATTTTTATATTAATTATTTAACCTTTATTCAACCAGGAAAAAAAGGATTTCTTTCACCAGTGTGCCCTGGCCAAGAAGGCAGCAGCACATGTCAGGCATGCACAAAGCGGGGCTGTGTCGTCTTCGTTTTTAGCCAGAGTTGCGTTTTGCCTGTTTACACAACAGCGGTACGGCGGCGTTTTGAAAAGTCATCACTCTGGAGCCTGTTTTTAAAAGTCTGTGTTTTCGGTCTCCAAAAACGCTGTTCTCATATGAACGGATGACCAAAACGCAACAAAAGGTTTCTGTTTTTGTGTGAAACGGTTGTCGTGTAAACGGCCCCTTAATGACCAACATGACAGTTGTACAACAGTGTGTATAGGTGTGGATAAAGAGACACTTCCTCACCATATCCACTTCAGAGATGCTGTCCAGGCTCTCCACCTGAACATCCACTCCTACAGGGATAGCAGGACCTGCAAACAGAAGGAATCATCAGCAAACACATGTGAAGGAACATATTTTAAATCATTAACTTAAGGACAGAGCAGGAAATGATGGCAAAATTCTGAAGTAATTTAGGGACCGTCCTTAAAGTGTCAGTGTCAAATCTTTATTTCCCCTGGCATCATTACAGGATCCACAGCCTTTGCAGTCGCTTTGGACAAAACTTGATTTAGCTCAATGTGAACTTGTGGTGACATTTGTCCTACTTTGTCTGTGGTTTAACTTGTGTGGACTCCAGGAATCAGCAGCTGTCTAGCAGTTAGGAATGAGGGATCACAACAGGAAGCGGGAGGAGTGACCCACAAACTGATCTGAATGCTGCTTATGGCTTATTTTAAGGGAAAATTCATGCAGCACCAAAACAGAAGTATTATTAAGCTTTCAGCTCTTCTAGAGAAATTGTTAAGAGAGTGTTGCTGGGATATCTGTTGGTCCATGTTTCTGTTTCTTAGAGTAGACATGTACCTGTGTGAGATCATGACCTCTCTCTACTACATAAGGCTAACAACATTACATGTGACCCTCCCACATATGCAGACACTGCATACTGACCATAGAGCTAAAGGGAAGATTTACAAGCATTTTGAACCACTTTGCATCACTTATCTATACAGTCTGTAATCCAAGGAGATTATCAGAGACGCTAAATGCTAGATTAGAGTCACTAAAGCTTGTGAGATGAGGGGCTGTGAAGGGAGCTCTCTGTTTGGGATTACTCCTCACTCACTGGAACAATGCCATCAAGTGGGTTACATTTCTTACTACATCAGCTCTCAGAGTGTTCTGAACTCATTCAGTCTAAAGGCATTCATTCAGAGAGAGATCTGAGAGCAGGAGAGGAGGTGTAGAGGAGGTAATGCAAAAGAGCTCAGTGTGGGCGCTGGTTCTGGTTGTAATACCAAGTTCACACCGGTGTGTCCGTTCACAGAGTTTCGAGGCTCAATTAACAGCGACAGCAACAATACTTTACCTTTAAACAACTGAAACTATTAAAAGACATAACAAACAGCAAATGAAATGCTTACATTGGCATTCACGCACAGACCACTTACAACAACCATGTTTAACTTCACAATTAAACTCAAATACGTGACGAGCTGCTGAACACATCTGAAAGAGTCCACTGTGTTAACAGTCTCAGTGCACATGTAACCAATAAGGAATGCAGCACTGAATGGGTTATTAAACAGCTAATAAAATAAAAAAACGACACTGTTACGTTCAAAGACCACATGAATTACGGATGTTGTAGGTTGTTGTAACCTGAGTATTGTTGTGAAATTATAAGATAAGATAAGATAAGATATCCCTTTATTAGTCCCACAGTGGGGAAATTTACAACTTTAAGAACACATTTGTCATTGTTGAAATTAAAATGTTTACAGACGAAGTTTGGCCCCAGCCAATCATAGCGTGCAGTGCCAGATCGATAACACAGACGTCCAATAGGAAGCAATGAAAACATGGACATGAAATAAAGGAAAGATAGCGAGGCAAAACGCTGGTTTGTTCCACATCGAGTGAATCTGGGGTCGGCTTTTACTTCATAGTAAGACCTGAAGAAGAGAATTTAGATGAAGAGCAACATGGTGTCATCCTCATGCTGCGTTCTGCTGTTCACGTCACATTGGAAATATAGTTTTCATCCTCCAAGGGGAAGCACCCCAATCCTAATCAGATGCCAAAATCACCTCAACTGGCTCCTTTGGATGTGAAGGAGCAGCGGCTCTACTCTGAGCTCCTCCCCCTATCTCTAAGGCTGAGCCCAGCCCCCCAAGAGGAAGATCATATCAACCGCTGGTATCCACCACCTCGTCGATCCACTGGTGGATCCAGAGCTCATGACCATAGGTGAGGGTTGGAACGTAGATCCACTGGTGGATCCAGAGCTCATGACCATAGTAAACCTCTAAAACAGACACCAAACTAAAACAAAATGTGCCAGGTAATTCTCCATGGACAGTGTGTTCAGAAACACATGGGTGTACAATAATCATGGCCGAGTGTCTGAATGGACAGATAAGAGTGTAGCCTGAGTTGCTCCAGTACCTACACCAACAGTGGATGCACTTTTACAGCCAGGTTTGGTTCTGCTTCCTTTTCTGTGTCTGTTCTTCTGTTGGGACAATGTCATTTGCAGGGTAACAGCTGTCTGATGGCATAACAGATTGATGTCTGTGCTAATCTAAACTGTAAGCAGGAGGAGCCACTGCCAGCTTAATCTACTCATCACTGCTGGAGTGGGGCCTGACATTCAGCTGGGCAAAGCTAGGCTAGGCTAACACCACAGGCAAGATGTGAATGGTCGAAGCTAGCAGCTAAAGCTATGTTCCAGTCACCTCAAATTAAGCCCACAGCTCCAGATGGTATGTGGGTGCTGTTGACCCGTCCAAAGTAAGGCACTGCTTAAAGCTTCAGCTGCTAAAAAAGGAAACATACATTGTGATGCTTATTGTTCCGTCACCCTGAGGCCTCACCACCCTCTTCCATAGGGAGACACGAAATCACACGTTTCTGCAGCTCAATGAATTCATTTATTTACTATGCACACACTTTAAAGAGACAGCATTAAAGGCTAAAGGAGTTAGCCTAAACCAATAGATTATTACAGTGAGGTTGACACAATGTGCTAACTGAATCTGCACAGTTCTGACGTCAGGCAATGGCAGCAGTCACTGCCCTGATGTTTGGTCGGCCATTTTATTTCAAGACCTACAAAGGATGATATACAGTACGTTAATTGAATTTATGATATGGGTTTTTAAGAGCATCAAAACAGAATCAAAAAATCTCGTTCCTCTGTGCATTTGTTAATTTCCCTTCAACCTTTTCATCAGACTGGAGGATTAGAAACTGCTCAGTGCTAAAGCTCCCAGAATGAGGCTGCAGCAGGAAGAAGCTGGAACAGACCCAGAGCTCTGCAGACTCTCTCTGGATGAATAAAGACCCACAGAGTAGCTTTTCTGTGGGGCTTTCACTTTTCTTTTAAAGCCCGCACTCCTCAGGGTTTGCTGCCAGTCATATACAGGATACAGGATAAGCTCCAGTCCTTTGGTGTTCAATCTGACACTAAGGTACAGTTAAAACTGAAATCACTGATTTGTTTGGACATTTGGAGGCAACAGATTAAGCTAAAACATCATCACACATTAAAAGTTTTTACTTTAACTCTTCATTTCTGTTTCATAAGGATCGAGGATTACCTCGTATCAAGTTGTAGTTCATACATCCATGTCTGCGCAGACTCGTATGACACATGTAGTTATTACTTTTTATTAAATGAAATTAAAGGAATATTTCACCCAGAAACAAAAATTCAGTCATCGTCTCCTCACCCACAGGCTGATAGTGAAGTTTGTTAGTCCACAATCATTTCTGGAGCTTCACAGTGAAACAGCCCTGTAGCATTCTCCCAAACACCTGAAGAAGATGGAGACTAGTTTGAAAAGTTAACAACCAAATACAAACATGAAATGACTCCATAAGGGTTGGTTCTCCACAAGCGATTTGAAAAGACATGATTTGACCCTTTTTAAGCTGAAATTTTCCCAGTAGCCTCCAAGCTAAGAGCGTTACCAAGGAGTGGTTTTAGCCTAGAGGCTACACTGAAGATATCATAAAAGGTTGTAAATAAAGTCTTTTCAGATCAGTGTGGGATCTCTGTGCGCCTGGAGACTCCCCCCTATTCTTCGGGTGTTTAGGAGAATGACTTCCGTCAGCATTGAGACCAGTATCGCCTTGAGATAAGATAAGATAAGAATACTTTATTCATCACGCAGGGGGAAATTCTTTTGTTACAGCAGCGAAGAACACAAAACAAAACACGATAGAATATAATATAGCAGCAAAGTACAAAGTAAGGGCAGGTACAGACAAACTGTCAGTAAAAAAGTCTGTGAGAAGGTTTAAGTGACAGTTGCAATAAATAGTTGACTATCTGTTATATACAGAGGTAGAAAAATATACAGACAGTACAGTGCAGTGTATGATGGTTGATGGGTTATGACAGTGATGTATTAAACAGTTTAACGGCAGTAGGAAGGAATGATTTGAGATGTCTCTCAGTGGTACAGCGGGGCATCATCAGTGTATCACTGAATGTGCTTCTGCAGCTGTTTACAGACTGAAACAGAGGATGAGAGGGATTGTCCATGATGTCCAGGAGTTTGGACGGTATCCTCCTCTCAATGACTTCTTTCAGGGGGACCAGGCTGACCCCTAGGACTGACCCTGCCTTCTTAAGAAGTTTGTCAATCCTATGGGCATAAGCAGATTTCACAGTTTCCCCAGAACAGTATAAATCGGAGCACTGGCTACCACTGACTGATAGAAAATGTTCAGAATATTGTTAGAAACATTGAAGGACCTGAGCTTCCTAAGAAAATAACTCAGGCCCCTCTTGTTGGTGTGATGTGTGTTGATTGTCCAGTTTATTGTCCAGGTACAGTTCCAGGTATTTGTAGGACTGAACCATGTCGATGTCCATACCCCGGATTGAGACATGAGTAAGTGGTGACTTTCTTTCTAAAGTCAACCACCAGCTCCTGTGTTTTCTCAATATTCAGTGGCAGGTGGTTATTTTCACACCAGTCAACAAAAGCACCGATGACACTCCTATACTCCCTCTCCTCTCCCCCTCTCACACATCCCACTATAACACTGTCATCAGAGTACTTCTGTAGATGGCATGAGTCACTGTTGTATGTGAAGTCAGGGGTGTACATTGCAAATAGAAAAGGAGCGAGGACAGTCCCCTGGGGGGCACCAATGTTACTGACCACCAGGTCTGACACACCACCCTGTAGCCTCACATATTGTGGTCTACCGGTGAGGTAGTCAGTGATCCAGGTCACCAAGGAGCTGTCCACCTGCAGTGTCCTCAGTTTGTCTGCTAGCAGCACAGGCCGTATGTTGTTAAAAGCACTTGAGAAGCCAAAGAAAGTCATCCTCACTGTGCTTGGAGGATGCAGGTCCTGTGGAGGAGATGGATAATGGCAACGTCCACTCCCATGCTGTTCTGATATGCAAACTGCAGGGGGTCCAAACCATTCTTAACCATTGGTTTTAGATGGTCCAATACAAGCCTCTCCAGAGTCTTCATACGGTGCAAAGTCAGCACGACAGGCCTGTAGTCGTTCAGTTTGCTGGGACAACTATTTTTTGGGAACGGTACACGGACAGCCATGATTTTTCTGTATGGCTAAAAGGTGAATAAAGATGTGAACCATAATTTGCCTTTGATATTTAATATGAACAGGATGGCATGACATCAAAAAGTATAGTATAGTATAGTATCAGTATATAATGGTTGTATAGCGCAGCTATTGAATCTATTATGTTAAGCATCTGTAATATTGCAGTTTTTGGGCATCTGTGAAAAATCCTCGTGTGTGTGCAGCAAAGCAGTATTCTGATATAAGGTACCTCTGCAGTGTTTTTTATGTGTGTAATATCTGTCCTACATTTTGTGTTTTACATACTGTGCAATATTTTTGGTGTATACTTTTGATTTTGGTGGGAGACTGTATGTTACCATACTTTGATGTATATATGTTGTGGTATGTTGACTCTCTTCTCTCGGATGCCCAAGACAAATGTCTCCAAAAGGAGAGGTTTTTACCCAGGTGTGGTTTTCACTCCCCCCCCCAAAAAAACCCAAACAAACAAGGAGAACAGGTTTTCTAGCTGTGTTCCTGTGATGGCCGACAACCCCCATCCGTCTGGTTTTGGAGCCTGGCTGAATCAGACTTTCTGTGGTTGATGATCTCCTTCATAGCTGCGAAACAACCCCCCAACTGTGTTTGGTGAAGGGTGTTAGATTCTTGTAAATCAGTGCCTTTTGCTATTTGCTGTGGGGACCCCAGGTTCAGGTTCAGGCTGCTTTATTTGTAGCCGTAGGTAGATTTGTTTGCAGGGAGAGTCACAGCGGATAATACAAACAAACATGAAAAGTGCAGACTGTAAAAAGTACCCAGACGTTCAAATGAGATGTATAAATAGATAGTTATCTAAAATGGATAAAAAGATGTGCCTCAGACAGTAAAAGTCTCATCAATGCTCTGATTTGTTCCACTCAATAATGGCTGCTGGAACAAAGCTATTCCTATAGCGCCTAGTTCTAGAGTTTGGGACAGCGAATCTATGCCCAGAAGGAACAAACTGAAATTCACTTTGCAGATGGTGGAACTCATCATCTAAGATTGAGCAACTTATTCGCCGTAACTGCCTGATAGAGACTCTTAGTTGAGCTGTCAGTTTAGTCGACCATTTCACAATCTGGTTAAAAGAAAAAAAAAGTGGAACAAAAATAAAAATCAACTAATAACATTATTTGTGACAATAACATTTAATATATGTCTCTTTAGATGTTATTACTCACTGCATATCAAAATCTATGTGTTCTTTTTCTATGCCAATCTCTTAATAAAAACAAAACAAAACACACACCACTCAAGTCAATTTTTACTGCAGCGAGTAAGAATGGCCGTGATGTCCCCAAATGTGTCTCTGCCTCAAGATCCTCGCCAACGAGTCTTTAAAGCCATCTAAACTTGAATGACACCTGAAACAAAAGCACCCAGCGGAAGCTAACAAATCCATAGACTTTTTCTAAAGAAAAGAAGAGCACCTAGCCGGGCAGTCGGCGACATTCAAGCAGCAAGCTAGTGTTCCAGACCGGGCCCTGAAGGCATCATGTCTGGCCTCATACCACATTGCCCATGCGAAGAAACCACACACAATAGGAGCGGATTTAATTATTTGATTAATTGAATTAATATGATTGATTGAATTAATATTTGGCTCTGCAGCTGGATGAGAGCACGGACTTATCCAATGCTGCAGAACTGCTTGTTTACATCCGATTTATTTTGATGATATTTATATAGATGAGTACATAGTCTCAAATGGACTTGACTGATCTTCTTGTGTGGGTGTGTGTTCAGATGGGGCAGTGGCTATGACCAGCACAAAAAGTGGGGTGACAGCTTTGATACAGCAGAAAGCCACAAATACAGTCACAACGCACTGGATGCTCCTGTTGCAAAAAGAATGGATGATGAACTACATCAGATACCACAGGAAGTTATACACCGAGTAAATTTCATAAAAGCCCGGCCCTTAAAACACTGACCTAGTGCGGGACCATGTACACACACACACACACACACACACACACTGAATATTGTTAAGACAGAAATTATATTTTCTTATCTAGGTTGGTTGGTTTTGTTATCTAGACTGTTTGGTTTTGTTATCTAGATTGTTTGGTTTTGTTATCTAGATTGTTTGGTTTTCTTATCTAGGTCGGTTGGTTTTGTTATCTAGATTGTTTGGTTTTCTTATCTAGGTCGGTTGGTTTTGTTATCTAGATTGTTTGGTTTTGTTGTCTGGTTTGTTTGGTTTTGTTATCTAGATTGTTTGGTTTTGTTATCTAAATTGTTTGGTTTTGTTGTCTGGTTTGTTTGGTTTTGTTATCTAGATTGTTTGGTTTTGTTATCTAGATTGTTTGGTTTTCTTATCTAGGTCGGTTGGTTTTCTTATCTAGGTCAGTTGGTTTTGTTATCTGGATTGTTTGGTTTTGTTGTCTAGTTTTTTTGGTTTTGTTGTCTAGTTTGTTTGGTTTTGTTATCTAGATCCTTTGGTTTTCTTATCTAGGTCGGTTGGTTTTCTTATCTAGGTCGGTTGGTTTTCTTATCTAGGTCGGTTGGTTTTGTTATCTAGATTGTTTGGTTTTGTTATCTCGATTGTTTGGTTTTGTTATCTAGATAGGTTGGTTTTGTTATCTTGATATCTATATTGTTTGCTTTTGTTATCTAGTTTGTTTGGTTTTGTTATCTTGATTGTTTGGTTTTGTTATCTAGATTGTTTGATTTTGTTATCTAGGTTGGTTGGTTTTGTTATCTAGGTTGGTTGGTTTAGTTATGTAGGTCGGTTGGTTTTGTTATCTAGATTGTTTGGTTTTGTTGTCTAGTTTTTTTGGTTTTGTTATCTAGATCGTTTGGTTTTCTTATCTAGGTCGGTTGGTTTTGTTATCTAGATTGTTTGGTTTTGTTATCTCGATTGTTTGCTTTTGTTATCTAGATAGGTTGGTTTTGTTATCTTGATTGTTTGGTTTTGTTATCTAGATTGTTTGGTTTTGTTATCTAGATTGTTTGGTTTTGTTATCTAGATTGTTTGGTTTTGTTATCTAGATTGTTTGGTTTTCTTATCTAGGTCGGTTGGTTTTCTTATCTAGGTCAGTTGGTTTTGTTATCTGGATTGTTTGGTTTTGTTGTCTAGTTTTTTTGGTTTTGTTGTCTAGTTTGTTTGGTTTTGTTATCTAGATCCTTTGGTTTTCTTATCTAGGTCGGTTGGTTTTCTTATCTAGGTCGGTTGGTTTTCTTATCTAGGTCGGTTGGTTTTGTTATCTAGATTGTTTGGTTTTGTTATCTCGATTGTTTGGTTTTGTTATCTAGATAGGTTGGTTTTGTTATCTTGATATCTATATTGTTTGCTTTTGTTATCTAGTTTGTTTGGTTTTGTTATCTTGATTGTTTGGTTTTGTTATCTAGATTGTTTGATTTTGTTATCTAGGTTGGTTGGTTTTGTTATCTAGGTTGGTTGGTTTAGTTATGTAGGTCGGTTGGTTTTGTTATCTAGATTGTTTGGTTTTGTTGTCTAGTTTTTTTGGTTTTGTTATCTAGATCGTTTGGTTTTCTTATCTAGGTCGGTTGGTTTTGTTATCTTGATTGTTTGGTTTTGTTATCTAGATTGTTTGGTTTTGTTATCTAGATTGTTTGGTTTTGTTATCTAGATTGTTTGGTTTTGTTATCTAGATTGTTTGGTTTTGTTATCTAGGTCGGTTGGTTTTGTTATGTAGGTCGGTTGGTTTTGTTATCTAGGTTGGTTAGTTTTGTTATCTAGGTTGGTTGGTTTTGTTATCTTGATTGGTTGGTTTTGATGATCTATGTTGTTGATTGTCTGGATATTTCATGTTGAATAAATTTAAGAATTTCCTTTTTGGCTAAACCCTGACTTACGCTATAGCCAAAAAGGAAATCAGTCCTCCTTTTGTTTGGGGTAAACATAACGTCGTAACACTGACGTCCTGGAAATGATGCTGTGCTCACGATCTGGTTTTTATTAATAGAAGCATAACGTTAGCCTCAAGCTTACATTGTTTACCTTTTTTGGTAACACCATCAGCTGCCAAACTCAGACATTACCGATGTAATCATCCAGATTTTAGATAGTAAATATCAAATATGGTTGCAATGATCATAGCGGCTGTGATTGGTCTGGCAGTAGTTTGCGAGATTTAAGACTGTAAATCTGGGCTGGACGTTGGTCCTAGACCAGGTTTCTCTTCTGATAGTCACGAGAGGTAAAGTGGGATTAACTCAAGCCAAACCTCATGAACTCTGCTTTGCTTTCATTGAAAACAGCCTTCAAGTGCTGGGTGGAGGACATTAACATAATAGGCTGCATGAAACAACTGCACCTTCAACTTTGTGACCTCTGGTAAATCCTCAACACTGTTAAGCCTCCACATTTTCTGAAAAGCACACTGCGGTTTGGGTTTACATTTACCAGCTCATAACATGAGCTGGAGCCCATACATCAAATGATCCGGCTGACAGGCTTTCTCTCCATCTCCCTTCACTGTGGATTAACATCAAGCTTAATGTGTTATCTTTCTGAAGATTAAGAGCAATAATACACCCCACATGTTAGCCCCCACCCCCACCCCGCCCACTGAAAGAGATGCAGCATCTGATCTGATCCACATAATTCTAAATGCGTATGTGTACAAACAGTTACATGTGTACATGCTCATCAGTATACTAATTGTGAGATCAGGGGTTATTTTGGGTAGAGTGTGTGTTTCAAGCTGTGGGTGTGAGATTTAAAACCCAACAGGTGTTTACCAGGCAGGGACCAAACTTAGGGCCCGTTTACACGAGTACCGTTTCACCCAAAAACGGAAAACTAAAATAAACATTGGGCTGTCAGGTTTCTTTGTGCTGCAGACTCTGTTGAGTTTATTTACACTCCTCCAATGTAGATTTACTGATCCACCACTGTCATCTTATTCTGTAATGTTAATTTTGAAAAGTTACACCACTTATCGTTTCTGAAACAATGCCGTGTGAACACAGGATTTTGAAAACGCAAAGAAAAAACGTCTCCTTTTTCAGCAACAACGGTGTTGTGTAAACAGGGCCTCAGTCATCTCTAGCACATTCATTTAAACCCTCTGTTGAATATATATATATATATATATATCTTGTAAGTTCCAATTCTAAGTTACTTCAGAACCACTTGAGATTTTCTTTTGTTGTCTTTTGGGTTGCAGTCACATGAGAACAACAAAGGAACAAACGTCAGACCTGAAGGGGTTTGTTTTGTGATCTTCTGTGTGTCTCCTGAGGATGGACAAGATATTCATTAACCACTTAAATCTACAGCAAGATGAATTGACAACCACAATCCAGATAGTTTCATGGAACCCTGAAGAAGAAAATTAAAAGTAATTCCTAGGATTCTGATTTTCATTGTCCCAGCAGTGCCTGATGTGGGAAAAAATGGTGGTGGTACCCTAAATGAGCAGATGTAGGACATGGTCCTTGATTGAATGATACATATTTGGAAATTTTGGCATTTCATCCCAATTCAAATGTATGTCTACATGCATTTAATTGCATAGATTACATATGCATACATTACATTTCCAGAGTTTGCATATAAATGTAAAGTTGGTTACTATATTAGGATTTATTATATTACGTTGTAATTAAGGCTTGGATTTCCTCACCCTTCTGTCTGAGTCCTTGTCCACAGTGTACTCCCAAAGATTACATGTTTACTTTCTTTCAAATTGCAGAAATCGTCAACTTGGTCTAAAAACCTAGATGATTAAATCATTGCCGTATTAATTTTGACACTATGCAATACCTAACGTACCTGGTTTTACTGCATTGTTCACCTCTCATCTATTGTACATTCAATACACAAGTATGCATATATTTAAAATGTCAATGATGATATAACTTTCACCTTTGTGTTGACTACAACCACAGAGTGATCAATATCAAAAAGGGAAAATAGGATTAATTTCATTTGAACTTTTATCTATTATTGCAGCTCCAGCCTCAGACTGCAGTGACACTGCTGAACATAAATCCAAAGGGCAGAAAAACAGGCTTTAGCCACGTCCCAATTTATATGGAGGAGAAAACAGAAACAATGATTGCAGTGATTACCCCGGGCCAAGTTGTAAACAACCATCACAGTTTTCAAACTGGTTTCAAACGTCTTCCTCACAATGATTATCAGTGACAGTCTCATTCTAACCATTGGTATACATCTCTCTCTCTCTCTCTCTCTCTCTCTCTGCCCAACTACAGTCAAGATCTGCTCCAGCGTTTCTGCTTGTTAATAGTCCATTTTTCCTCTCCACTGTCTTCCATGTTCCTGTTCATGGGGAACAGTTGAGTCTCTGTTGATCCTGAGTTGAAGTCATTCTTCTTCTCTTAACCTTTTGTCTACTTATTGTTTGTGTCCTGTTTTTGAACTGTAAACAGCTCAGTGCCTCTGTCTGATCACGTCAGTTCTCCAGGTCATGGTCAGGGGGTTCCTGCTTACTCTGATGAGTGAGGGGCTAGTCTATTGGTTGGTAAGAGCACCCACCCTCATTGAACCTCTACTCCTATTCATCACCAGACACCCAGGTGTCTTTATCACTAAGCTGGGGAACACATAGGAGAGTCTGTCACAGTCTAAAGCAAAATATCAGTGACCTATCATACTCATGCATTCCAGTCGCTGATTTCTACTGCATGCTTCCCAAGACTCACAAGAGTCCTACTGATTACTGGGTAAATAAAGCAGCTGATGTAGCAGACGGGTGTCTTCAGGGGAGAGGCATGGAGGACCTCTGCTTAGAGGTGGCTGATGTTTTTGAGACACTGTAATGAGCCTATTCAAAAGCCAGCTAGCTCAAAGCTGGATGGCTAAATAGGTCCAGGAAAAGGATCGATGAAGACCACAGGGAGATGAAATCCTGGCCCAGTAAACCTGCAGCAGAACATTAAGTCAGACTGTTGCTGTGTTGAGTGATGACACACAGGAGATAGGGAGCTCACACTCCCACCAGCAGAGTGTGGGTCAGCCCCAGTCAAGTGTAGAACTTCCTTCATTAAAGAGTAGAATGGACAAGATGGCTGAGATGCTTGGCGAGGTTTCCAGTATTAACTCCACAACAACTCATTCCACAGGGCGAGAGTCTCAGGGTCTAGACTCTAGAGTCTAGAGTCTAAAGGACGACTTTGTTCACTAGATCCATTTGGTGAATGAGAGGTCTCTCAAGTTCCCTTGAAGATGTGAGCAGGCGGCACACTATCAAAAACTCCAGGTGACACTGAATGAAATGGAGGAGAAAGTCATAATCACAAAGTCATCTATCAACCACTAGTCTTGGTATGGAAGGAAAATGGTGATCTGTGCATGTGTACTGACTTTGACTGGCTGAACGCCCGGACAGTAAAGGACGCTTTCCCTCTTCCCCATCAGGTAAATGGCCTTGGTGCTATGGGAGGAAACGTGATGTTCAGTACCATGGTCCTCACATGTGGATCCTATAACATCCCCCTTCATGAAGAAAACCCAACTGGGAGGAGAAGGAACGGGCAGATACCTGCAAAGAGCTGCAGAGTGAACCCTGACAGGTGACCACGCCCTACACAACCTGATAGATGTCCTGCTCAGTAATGTGCGGGCTCACCCTGATTTCTCCAGGCCATTCATCCTCTCCACCGATGCATCATCTGACGGTACTAGAGTATACTATCCCAGGTTACGCTTGGTGATGAACGGGTTCATCCCAGTGTTTGCTAGCAAGATCCTGACCAAGACCCTGAGCTCACCTACATTCTCACCAAGCTAAAGCTAGACGCATATAAGTGATGCTGGTTGTCAAAGTTAGCTGCCTATGACATAAATTACATCCCTGCGCCAAAACATGTTGTTGGTCTGACAGCTGTGCTGTGTGGAGAAATAAATGCTGTGAGCCTGAGAGACGTCTCTGCAGTCTGAGAGGGTTCCACTTATCCAGAGCTGCTAGATCAGCTAAAAGAGGCAGATCCATTCAATTAATTTCATATTAATAGGGGTCTCTCAGCATTTCTATAAATTAGGCATAAACTACTTGACAGATCTTCATGAAACCTGGTGGAAGGCCAAAGAAGGAGCCCCTGGATTTTGGAGAAGATGAAGGAGTGGATCCGTGACTTTTGTTTCACTTTCTTTAACATTGTGAGAGTCCTGAGGGCAGCCATTTGGACCAGTTCGATAATTAATAGTCATAAAAGATTCTTCTGGTACACTGATATCCTGTTATTAATTCATGTTAAAGACAGAGCAGGCCTCCATTGAAGGTAACGCTTCATTAATCATTTCACCACTTCTAGAGAGACATGTGCTGTGCTGTGACTGCTCAGGGTTCTTGGTTGGTCTCTATAATGGCAGATTGACCAATGAAGAAGACACGAACATCACTGATCAATCACAAGACAGCCATGAGAAACTGTTAATACATGAACATCATACTTCATCAGGTACCCCCTAACATGAAGTGTTTCCAGATTCAGTCATCTCTCTAATATCTTTGCTGAGGTCAATGTTCAAATAACCATTTTTTCTTTATGAAATACAACTTGATAAAGTTCGTCAGTAAATATTTTGGACATAACAGGTTTCTCTTTGTGTTCTCAGGCTGATGTTGACTCGCCTGTTTAGAGGAAAGGGCAGGGTTTGTTGGGGCATTTTCAGCCTCTTTCATTCTGATGCAGCTAAGCCGGTAGCTTACTGATCTATGATGGTGGAAAACCCATGTTAAAGTCTTATTCAATATAAAACAGTGAAGGGTTTAAACACATCTGGAGGGAAACAGGGTGGAATATGAGGCTCTTTATACTAATGCAACTAGAGCCCTGCATCCTCTGCTGGGACTGTAGACCAGATCCTGGGCTATTTTTAGTCCCGTTTCCACTGTGACCTCCTGCTGCATGCTCTGCCTTTCTCTTACGTGACAATCACTCTAACAAGGAGAGAAGCGACCTTGCTTATCCACAGCTTCACCTTCTGCTCCCAACAAGGTATAACTTCAGAGAAAGAAGAGGCTGAGGCGCACATGGAGGACACTCAGCTATACCAAATACGAGCCTTTTTCCTCCATCTCTGTTTTTGAGCACGTCTATTAGAGCCAGCACAGGGGTAAAGGAGCACTCCACCCGTTTACTCCACCCATTTTACACATAAACGTACCAATGGAGGAGTTTGTCAAGAAAATAACTAATGTTGTCACAGTGATGTCATCAGGGGTGTCAGCCAGGTTACAAGTTTAAAAACGGAACAAACAAACAAAAACATCAACCAAAAACATCCGGTCTATGTATCCAGTCCATGTAGAGCAGACCGGACACAACAAGGTAATGCTAACGATACGTTAGCAGTAGCATTTAACATAAATCAATGTGTTTTCTAGTTGAGATTAAGGCCAGTAAAGAACACAAGTTAATTATGGTCATATTTAAGAACCTAAATCAGTGTGGGGCTACCTGGCAAGTATTATGTGTCCTTAAATTAGTTTTGTTCAAGAAAATAATAACCCACAGAAAATAAAATGCTGCAGTGAATTTGTTAAAGCATGAGCATTAATATGATAACAGTGAGTATATTTTAATATGATAACAGTGAGTATATTTTAATGTGATAACTAAGAGTATATTTTAATGTGATAACAGTGAGAATATTTTAATGTGATAACTAAGAGTATATTTTAATATAATAACAGTAAGTAGAGTCAACAGGTGTAGAGTTAGGGTTAAATAAATGTACATTATCTCTTGTTACCTTCCTTTCCATTAGTTTTTATCTGCAGATGCCTTAAAGGCTGACTCTATGTCTGAGACTGAAACTTTTAGTTAAAGTTAAGTTTCTCAACTTACAGTCAGTTTAATTATCATGCCTAAGTTTTAAGTTGTATGTGTGTATGTATTTGAAATTATTTTTCAGTTTTTGCACTTCAGAAACTGTTTCCTTCTTTAAAACCAAGAACAGTGTAATGTTGCACTGAAATGGACTAAATGGGTTTTGTTTATATAGATATTATGCTTTTTGAGTTTCAAAAAATATTTTTCTCTATAAAACCCAGAATGTGATATGCGATTAGCACTTAGATGCACTTTTTGTATTTTATTATACATTATTCATATTTATATTTTATATTTAATATTTTCTTTAGAACCAGTTACTAGTGCAATGAAGACAGTTGAGCCAGATAAAGTGGAGCTTGTGGAATGTTAATGTTAGAACTCCTGTACCTGTCTCCATCCACCTGAATGGAAAATCCCCAACCACTCCGCCCAGAGCCTATATCTAGCAACCAGCTCGCATGTGGCAATCTTTTTTTCCCTGAACCAAGAAGCATGTGGACCGGCCTCATCCTACCTGCGAATTGTTTGAACTGTGTATAAGAAATACAAACCAGCTCAAACTTCCTTAAAATAAAAGATCAAAACAGAACCCTCTGCATGAGCTCATTTGTCCTTACCGACAAACCATTGAGTTGTAAAGGTTCTTAAACCAGAGCTTCCCAAACCTAAATATTCTTCAGACTCTGTGTTTTTTCAGCCTCAGATGAATCATTTTATTTGTTGTAACTGTTTTAGTCTCACTGCAGAGACAGATATTATAGTAATTTAATCAATAAACATGTTTTTACAAAAAAGCTAAACAATTAGTTGTTTATTAAAGAGACCTGTCTTATTTTCTCTTTTGTATATCACCGTTGCTCTTGAATAATGCAAAAGTGATTCAATGAAAAAAATTACAGAGCATACAATATTTCTTATTTGATTAATTGATTAATGGCCAGAATAATCATTAGAATACTGGATTAATAAAAGAATCGATTACTGCAGCAGTATTTCATACTGGTTTTCTGGAGCTTTTGACCACCCTCATGGTTTTTCAAGAAAGCTAGGAAGCCTTTCAACATGAGGCAGGATTTGTGTGTGGGGCTGTCAATCAAACTACACACACATGGTTTAAGTGCAGGTAAACCTGTCACCGTCTATGATGCCTTAGTGGAGAAATATGATGGAAAACTGCCACAAAGAGACGGAGATGCAGCTGCTGGGAAAACACTTAGAACTAAGCCTGTGGAGGTGATTCTCTAAGAGTCAGACAGGTAACAGCAGCTGAAATAACCAGCGTTTACCACACTGTAACACTCCCAGTCATACAGACCGACAGACTGGTGCAGTAATAGAACAGTAGCACCAGTCAGACTCAGAGACGGCAAAAAATGTCATGCAGTCGCACAAAAGCAGTGGTCATAGTTTCAGATGTCAGAGTTAAAAACACCAGTGGACCAACTCCAAAGTGACAAAAGCACACACACCATTTTCTGTGGCTTCAGGTTTTGTTTTATCTAATGTTTTATTTGATGCCTACATTCTATTGAAATGCAGTAGTTTGATTTGGGATAGGAGGGTGAATAGAAAGACTTGATGTGAATAATGCTGCTGCTTTGCTTTAGTATATGGTTCTATTATCTTCAGTGTGTGGGTCGACATGGCAAGTGTGAATAACTTTAATATTATGGTGTTTGGAGTCACAATCAGTCGTGTTAATATCTGTGGTTGGACAAGATATAGGTAGGATCAGACCTTGATCTAAATGTGTTACTTTTCTTTTTTGGATAAACTATGAGCTCACCCTCACTTTTATATGCCCACATGATCTAAACCTTTTTAAAGCACCAGTAGACTTCAAAGAATAGATCCCCATGTCAACAACCTGCCTGTTGTGTTTTATTGTGTTTATTTAGTCAGATTCACTGTTAAAATAAAAAACAACTACTTTTACTTCAAGCAGACGATCACACAATACAATAAGTACTGTTAAACTTAATAATATGATAATAATAATAATAATAATAATAATATTTTTAACATGCTACAGACCTAAACTATAACCTGCGTAATGTGTTTATTTTTTAGGATTTAAGTTAGATGGACATTATATCATATTTTAGGCTACTTCTCAGTATTGGTAATGTTTCCACATTGTCCCACACAAATATACTCTTTTTCCCACATCTGGTTTGTTGGGATCTGGTCAGCCTAGCTTTACAAAACATTCACCCATTCACACACATTCATGCAGTGATGACAGGCTGCCATGTAAGGTGTCATCCTGCTCACCAGAAGCACTGCAGCTCTTCTGTCCCCCTTCCATGATATTTCTCAGTTTTTATACCAATCAAACAGCCATCAGGAGCAGTTTGGGCTTCAACATGCAGCTAGATGTGTTCCTTGATCTTAGATAAATACATGCAAATAGTAGAAATAATGCATATCCCTGTGGGAGCAGTCAACTCTTACCTCCAAACGCTGGCCTCATGGTAAAGTCATGATCGTCCACTTTGAGCAGATGCTCTGTCTTCATTTTGCGAGATTTGGTCACATCTGGAGGTTTCTTTGTCAAGGAGCTGGAGGAAGACAACATTCACTGTCAGAGGGGAGTCGACTGAAAGACTGCGCTTTGGTTTAGAAAAAACAAAAAGATTCAATCTGCTGTCACAACTGTGAACAAGATCTACAAGATGATCCTTTATAGACAACCAGAGCTCTGTCTTTTCTCATATCTGCTCTCCAAACATCCAAACATGTCAGCAGCTAAAAGCTTATAGACAAATTAATCATCTTTTCATGGCAGACAAATACTAATGTGTTCAAGCAAACACCGGGTCGATCTCTGTGCCTGACATTTCACTCCTAAAAATACAAAGTCTGGCTGTGATCATTATCAGTGGTATAGTGGGTATAGATCTAACAGTGATGGAGCTTTTTAGGCCAATCATCTCTGACAGACACATTTTTTCTCTAAAACTGAGCTATTTGTATCGTAGGGGTATAACAGAACATGTATCTGACCTGAAAATCTTCAGTACGGGCCTTTCAGTATGGTACGCATGTGTACTGAACCAATGCAGCCAGAACACATGCGTAACATATTTGTGTGCATACGGGACAACTTTAGCGAAGGACCGGATGTTGTTAGTTGAGTCAGTGCAGCAGGCTGGTTGTCATGGCGACCACAGACAAACAGGAGTTTGAAGACCCTCCCTCATTATTTAAGTCTGCTGTGTGGGAACACTTTCAGTTCCACAGTCAACTATAATGACGACGGACAAAGACAAGTGGATCGTACCAAAGCCGGATGCCCACATTGTGTAACAGCAGTCGGTTATGTAGCTGGTAGCACATCAAACATGCTAACTCGTATGAAATGGTATCACCCGAGTGTTAACATCACTGGTACAAGGAAAAAAACGAGTCCAGTGTAAATCCAGCTCCTCATGGCATTAAAGCAGCTGCTGCCTACTAATTCAGACCAAAGCAATAACAAGAGCCAGAGGTGTTTTATAGCAGCGAATATGAGACTGTTCTCTGTTGTTGAGAACACAGGGTTCAAACACATGATGAGAGTATATATATATATATATATATATATATATATATATATATATATATATATATATATATATATATATATATATATATATATATATACATACATACACATACAACCTTAACCAAAGTGGATCCGAGTCCACCTCCCTACCAAACACCTCCCTGTTTTCTGTGTGGTCCTCCTAAATCTATAACTAGATCCAAAACCCAGCAGAAAAATACAATGTGAGGCGCTGCCTTCCAAAGACTCACATGAGTGTTTTCTGATTTGGTCTCCTATCAGCAGGACTGCATTGTTTGTCAGATCCTCCAAAGGCAAACATGACTGTGACAACATAAAATCTATTAAAACAAACTACTGCCTTGTAGTTATAGATGAAGGAGCTCTTTGCACTGATATAACTGCACTTCATTCACCAGTTGAGATAGAGCTCATAATTTTAAAAGCTTCATTTAACCTTTTCTTTAAAACTGCTAAATTAATCCATACATTGATCAATAATCTGGTTTCTAGGGATTACTGCACTGTTACTTGCTTATCAACAAGATCCTCGGTGAAGCCAAATGAATCCACCTGTGACCACACCTCATTTATAGTGTACACAAAGTTCACATTTTAATACTAAGGTGTGAAGACAGTCCCGTTTCAGACAGACACCACAGATACCAGTTTGATCCCACAGACACCACAGATACCAGTTTGATCCCACAGACACCACAGATACCAGTTTGATCGCACAGACATCACAGATACCAGTTTGATCCCACAGACACCACAGATACCAGTTTGATCCCACAGATACCAGTTTGATCCCACAGACACCACAGATACCAGTTTGATCCCACAGACACCACAGATACCAGTTTGATCCCACAGACAACACAGATACCAGTTTGATCCCACAGACACCACAGATACCAGTTTGATCGCACAGACATCACAGATACCAGTTTGATCCCACAGACACCACAGATACCAGTTTGATCCCACAGACAACACAGATACCAGTTTGATCCCACAGACAACACAGATACCAGTTTGATCCCACAGATACCAGTTTGATCCCACAGACACCACAGATACCAGTTTGATCCCACAGACAACACAGATACCAGTTTGATCCCACAGACACCACAGATACCAGTTTGATCCCACAGACACCACAGATACCAGTTTGATGCTACAGAAAATCATTCTAAATAATATGACAGGTGATCTTAAAGCATCCTGAAGCCATCAGTCCAATGCTCACAGCAGTTACTGTCATAAGTAAAGTCCTCTGATGTCATGAAGCCACTTCAATGAAACCTACTGACTGAATAACTCCACGCCCCGGTGTACGTACTTCCGTCTATCTTTAACTTACGTGCCATGTTTTTGGGTCTCCACGGTACCCGTCCATCTTCGCACCCGGTGGCCATGCCTACGGCATTCTCCGGTAACGACCAGGCATAGAAGTAAAATCAGCGGTTTGGTCATACAAGGCATCGTGTCGCTGCAAATCCACAGGTGTGTCCCTTAAAAGCTCCTGTCAGTCGGTTCATTCCAGCAGGACTCAGGATGCAGCGCATGGTTCTCAGCAGAGGACGGTCCTCAGTCCATCATCATCCTCCCTCACGAGGCTGCAGGAGAGAAACGTGTGTGTGATCCGACACTGTCTGCACTTATCCTCACGAGAGAGGGAGGGGGAGGAAGACAGACGGAGACAGAGGGAGGAGAGAGAGAAAGGGAGAGAGAAGAGAGAGAAGGATACGGAAAGAGAGGGAGGAGAGAGAGAGGGAGGGAGAGAGGAAAGAGAGGGAGGAGAGAGAGAGAGATGGAAAGAGAGGGAGGGAGAGAGAGGAGAGAGAAAGGGAGGAGAGAGGGAAGAGAGGGATGGAGAGAGAGAGAGAGGGAGGAGAGGCTGAACATCTGTAGCCTACATGCTCTGAAGAGGGGTGGGGGGGCACACACACACTAACACAGGGATTATTTGCAGCCTGGTGTGACACAACAGCAGAGGCAGATGATTGGTCCTTGTTGTAAATACAAACCTCATCACAGGAACAGTTTCACAGGTTAAACTCCACCCCCATTTTCACTTAGTGCAAGGCTGGAGCCTGCATGTCACCAGTTCCAAACCAGTACTGGGACCAATTCCCACATGAAGTTTATGATGGCTGTGGTTGGTTTGGTTCCCAGCTCCTCTGTGTTGAAGTGTCCAATCACATGAGCCCTGGCCATGTGGTCACCAACTGCATGAATCTGCGCTCGACTGTCTGACATTACCTCGCACTATTCACCACTGTCATGATGAAGTCACGCTGCCCTGTGTCCTAACAGCAGAACATGTATGACATCATCTGATGTATGACATCATCTGCGGTTCAGAAGACGTTTTCTTGCCGTCAGGGAGAGGTCCTGTTTTCACTTCCAAACATCTTTCACATCGTGGCTCCACTATGCTTGTATACAGAGGATATTAGCAGCCCTCAGTCCCTACATCCACACCAGGACACTGCGGTTAATCATAAAACTTCATTGTGATCAGTACCACATGGGTTCAAGGTGGGTGATTAATATTTTAGTATATTCCTGATGTTACCTGCAGCGATCAGAAGAAATGATGAATCTCTGCATCCCGAGATGCTGGAGGCAATTCTTCAGAAGGACTGCAGCTTTGACTGGACAGGATGGTGTTGAACTGCTGCAGCATTAGTGCCTGCCTGATCAGTGCAGGGTCGTCAGTAGCGAGATCTGAGTATGTTTGCTCCTTCCTCTTCGGGGCCGTTCACGCGACAACCGTTTCACCCATAAACAGAAACCCTTTGTTGAGTTTTCACCGTCCGTTTACATGAGAACGATGTTTAAAGGGACTGAAAATGCAAACTGTTGGAAACGGGCTTCAGATTGGAAACGTTTGAAAATGCCACCATACCGTCGCTCAAACAGTCAAAACACAAATCCTCTAAAAACAATGACATCATAGCCCCGCTTCACACCTATTACGGCCCCTACCTGCTTTATTGGCGTACGGAGACAGAACACTATGGACAGAACAAAAACAAAAAAACGTCAGACTGTCTGGTACTGTTTATACTGCAGACGTTGTGTAAATGGGCCCTGAGATGCAGCTTCTACTCTCGTCTCCCATGGGAAAGTTAGGTTGATGTGGAACACAGTCTTGGCAGTGTGCTGGACCACATCATTATGTCGGTTGGAGGCTTGTGTTGGTGGTCTGACTTTGGTTCTGGAGCTTCCAGCCAAAATTGACCCTTCTTCAGTCTGAAGAGAACTATCCTCGGTGGTGCTTTGGGCATG
The DNA here is from genome assembly GCA_037577475.1 of Chaunax sp. Z400. NCBI lineage: Eukaryota > Metazoa > Chordata > Actinopteri > Lophiiformes > Chaunacidae > Chaunax > Chaunax sp. Z400. Next base: position 27,733,604 of record CM075194.1, read on the forward strand.
GCGCTGGTGTCACGCCCACATCCTCTAATGAACTGGATGTAGTGGCTCACTGGTGGAGGATCACTTCTGCTCATGCCCTGTCTGTGTATCTCCAGCACCTCAGCCGAACCACTTCAGGAACTTGCTGTGCGACAACCGGTAGTGTCCTGGGAATGTAATCTTGCAGCCTGACCAAACATGCTGGAGGCTTGTATTTGGACGACTGTTGAAGGAGCAGCATTCTTCCTGGCCAAACTACTGTTGCAGATCCAGTGGGCCCCCCTGCTCTCCCTGTGCTGCGGATGTGGTCTTACTGCTCCATTCTTGCCCCCTTAAACACCACCAGATCCTTCCTCTCTTTTGTGCTGTCCTTTTCCCCAGCCAACACCTGAGCTTCCTGTCTGGAAAAATATTAATTTGGGCGTATGGCGGGTGAATGAGCATCAGAGCCATTGAGCCACTAATCACTAATCCACACACCGGCTGAAACACAGATTGGTTGGTGAGGAATGAAGTTATTTAAATTTGATATTATACATAGATTTCTTTCTATATCAGAGAGATTTGGGGTCAGTGAAAAAACACTCCTGAAGCCCAACGCTGGCGATGCCTCAGCTGCCTTGTAGGTGATGTAGAACATCCTCAGTGACTCACAAGTCTAGTGATGAAGACCAAACCAGTAATGAATGCATCGTAAAATAAATGTGGCATTCGCATCCTGATACATCTCATTCCATTTTCTCATTCCACACTGCTCCTATTAAAGCTGCACTAATCACCATTTTTAAACAATGGATTAAATGACTGTGTGTAATGTGAAAGTGCTCATAGTAACAAACCCACAGAGACTGATCTCTAGCCCTGCAGGTCTCCTCAGTTTTCCTCCTCTTTGAGTCACGGATGTTAAAAAACACAGTTTAAATATTAAATGAAATGATTAATTATTAATAATAATTATTATTAAATGATATTTGTAACAGTTCTCCTTGTTACCACAGTGGGTTCTCTCAGTGAGACACGATGTTGATGCTTTGAACAGGTTTTTTTATTAACACAAAAATAATGAACCAAAACTTATATGCAGACTTTTCAGCCAGACATGTCCCTGCCGTCTCCAGTCTCTCACAACCTTTATCAGTTCATGCTGTGTGTGGCCCCCTCTCCAAGTCTTCCTACTGCAATCAGAGAGAGCAATCAGTCCCAAACACCAAACAGCTGTCATCATCACATCCCTATCTCTCTAACCCCGCTTACCTGAGCCGCATCTACACCCTCTCTCACCTGCCACTGAGCACAAAACCAAAACCCCACACCACAATATTTTTATGAGCTGTTGAAGAAGAGATGGACAAAACATTAATGGTTTTGATTTTATTCATGGCATTTGTTGTCTCTAAGAAAGCTATAGAATAATTGTGACTATTATATTGAATTAAATATGATTGATCTCTGGAAACAGACATACTTTCTGGCTGTTGTTTGAAAGGTGAGCAGAAAAAGATTCACATTTAAACTGAGTCCAGTGGAGAAGTGTAAAATGTGGTGTCGGTGCATTTTTATATGTAGATATGTATGTAGATCATATGTAGATATGTATGTAGATCATATGTAGATATGTATGTAGATCATATGTAGATATGTATGTAGATCATATGTAGATATGTATGTAGATCATATATAGATATGTATGTAGATATGTATGTAGATCATATGTTGATATGTATGTAGATATGTATGTAGATCATATATATAGATATGTACAGTATGTAGATATGTATGTAGATCATATATAGATATGTATGTAGATATGTATGGAGATCATATGTAGATCTGTATATAGATCGTAGATATGTATGTAGATATGTATGGAGGTCATATGTAGATATGTATGCAGGTCATATGTAGATATGTATGTAGATCATATGTAGATACGTATGTAGATATATATGTAGATATGTATGTAGATCCTATGTCGATCATATATCGATCATATGTCGATATGTATGTAGATCATATATAGATATGTATGTAGATCATATATAGATATGTATGTAGATCATATGTAGATATGTATGTAGATCATATATAGATATGTATGTAGATCATATATAGATATGTATGTAGATCATATGTAGATATGTATGTAGATCATATATAGATATGTATGTAGATCATATGTAGATATGTATGTAGATCATATATAGATATGTATGTAGATCATATATAGATATGTATGTAGATCATATGTAGATATGTATGTAGATCATATGTAGATATGTATGTAGATCATATATAGATATGTATGTAGATCATATATAGATATGTATGTAGATCATATATAGATATGTATGTAGATCATATGTCGATATGTATGTAGATCATATATAGATATGTATGTAGATCATATATAGATATGTATGTAGATCATATATAGATATGTATGTAGATCATATGTAGATATGTATGTAGATCATATATAGATATGTATGTAGATCATATGTAGATATGTATGTAGATCATATGTAGATATGTATGTAGATATGTATGTAGATCATATATAGATATGTATGTAGATATGTATGTAGATCATATGTTGATATGTATGTAGATATGTATGTAGATCATATATATAGATATGTACAGTATGTAGATATGTATGTAGATATGTATGGAGATCATATATAGATATGTATGTAGATATGTATGGAGATCATATGTAGATCTGTATATAGATCGTAGATATGTATGTAGATATGTATGGAGGTCATATGTAGATATGTATGCAGGTCATATGTAGATATGTATGTAGATCATATGTAGATACGTATGTAGATATATATGTAGATATGTATGTAGATCCTATGTCGATCATATATCGATCATATGTCGATATGTATGTAGATCATATGTCGATATGTATGTGGATATGTATGTAGATATGTATGTAGATCCTATGTCGATCATATATCGATCATATGTCGATATGTATGTAGATCATATATAGATATGTATGTGGATATGTATGTAGATATGTATGTTGATCATATGTAGATATGTTGACCATATGTTGAGGGCTGAATACTGTTTGGTGATTGGAAATTATCATGCTGTACCTTTAGTTTACAAGAATTTAAAACAATTTTATGGTCTAGCACAGATCTGAAATATGTCAGATTAATAGAGGAGCCAGTGGCATTAAAATAGTGTCATCTGGAAAAAAAGGACATTACAATTAGGAGTGGCAGAGATGATATTATCTATATGTAAAGCGAATAAGAGAGGACAGAGAATGGACCCTTGTGGCACACCTGTCGTCACACTGAGGGGACTTGCCTTGGAGCCATTGGAGACGACTGCCTGAGTTCTATCTGAATCACTTCAGGGATCGTTCATCTAGTCCAGTGGATCAGAGTTTATTCAACAGGATACCATCATCGACTGAATCAGATGCTTTAGACAGATCGATGAAAAGTGCTGCGCCGTGTTGTTGACTGTCCAAGGCTGCAGTAATAACACATACTGCAGCTGTTGGTGTAATGTGATCTAAAACCTGACTGCTCTGGCTGTAAAACCATTTCTGATTCTAGAAACAATCTCAGCTGATGGTAGTTTTTAAATCACAGGATTGACATCTTAATATGGTGGGACAATTTGAGCAAATATCCAGATTTTTGGAATTTTACCGTAAGTGATGAATTAAAAAATGTGCGTATGAGGTGCTGAAATTAGATGGGCTCTCAGACGAAGGAGGGGACGATTTAGATTATCCTCACACTTTGATTTGTTTGGATTTGAAGAAACCAGTTTATTGTAAGCCTCACCTCGACTCCAGGATGTAAAAGAGAATTTATTGCCTGAGTGGAGAATATTTGAAGCGGCCACAGATGGAGAGCTGGAGCCTCATTTCTAAAGGTTGCTGCGCACAAAAAAGTAGCATAAATGGGGGTGAAATGTGTGTAAGCATCTTTCACCTCAAACGTTGGTATTTCTAGAGAATTTGTCAGCAGAAAAAGGTTCAGATTTCTACATATACTTTCACTCTGCTGTGGAGTCAGAATCAGAGACACTCAATGGTTTTATCACTAAATGAAGTTCAGTCAGTGTAAAACGCACATCAGCACATATATATTTCATAATGCCTCTGATGGTGGATATAGTCTATATTTATTTGTTAGAACCTAAATACACAAATATGTGAATGTAATTTAATGTCATTATATTGTTTGATGCAGATATGGTTGAATTATTTGAGGATTGTTTATGTTGTCACATCTTTAATTGAATGTCATTATTGTGTATCGGTCAGGAGGTGAGACTTTTCCTCTGTGTGTCAAACAGTTTCTGACTGCAGTAAAAATGTTGTTTTTAAAGGCTAAAAACCAACAAATATGGACAGAAGCAGAATATTTGGTTGATAAAAACATGTTCTGAATTTTAGGAACCATTCCATCTATCTTTTTTCAGCTGTGTGTTTTTGACCTTCTTTTTGACTCTGCAACAGTTGGTTGTTTGATCCAACCCTGTTCACCATCCACCACATGCTTCTGTCAGACAAACTGCTGACTTGTCCTTTAACTGTGTTTTATTAACACGCTGCACAAACATCAACATGAGCTCTTAGCAAGTAACACCAGAGAATCTCAGCTAACCTTGTTGATCACTCAAACAGTGACACCGTAGCTACTAATTCTAGCTCTCTGATTGGCTAGACAGCATGTCAGTCTACAGTATTACCCAATACCTTCAGACTGTTTCCTTTTATTTGATATTCCACTGCTAAGCCCTCCAAACAAAACAGTTTTACGGTGATGAGAACCTCTAACTCACACTCTGCAAACTCTGCTTTCTTCTTCATACTCATCTCCATCATCATCATCATCATCATCACTGATAGTCCAACAAAGGCTCCTTAACAACGTCAGTATATTCATGAGACATTTAGCATCGACCATTTATGGAGGATTGTGGGACGACGGGGAGGAGTAGTGGGACGATACTGACATTATATTGGTATTTATAATGAGAAGACTGTGTACAGGTCTGCGCTGCACAGTTTTATAGATAATAAGTTAAATAAGTTAGGTTAAGTTTATAAGTTAAAGTCTTAAGTTTTCTGATTTGTTGAAGACATGCGTTCCGTTTTTGTCACTCAGACGGTGGTTTTGGCTGCAAGAAGAGCTTTTGAAATCTTTGGGCAGAACTGAGGATTCAAATGATTTTTATGTGGCACATGCTTATTAAGAACAGAGATAAAGTTGGTATAAAGGTGATAAAATACTTGGTCATGTTGATAAAAATTACAATATCCTATTTCTTCCAGAACATTATTATTTGCTACCAATCACTGTAAGATGGCCACTGCCTCCAGGGCAGATGTCCACAACAATATGCTCAAAACCCTTCGGCAGTGAGATGGAAGCAACATGACAGGCCGATGAACAGATAACATAATTAATATTCCTCCTCCTCTAGATTTTCTGTCAATGCCAAACATATCGTAACCATCCAGCATTATCTCCACATCTGAGACTGTCTGATTGGTTCAGTTTGGACACCAAGCATTTACAGGATATTAACAAAGTTCACTTTAGGTAAAAGGCTCCTAATATTTAAATGAAATAATCCACCGCCTTGTCCTAATGTCAAATCATGTGGAGATGTTATTTCAGTAGGGGTGGCTGTATAGTTATATGAGGCTGAATATTGACATTTACTAGATTTTTCAGAGCAGAATCATTTGGTTAGGCAGACAAACACTTGGGCCCATTCCCAATTCACCCCTTACCCCTACCACTTACCCCTACCCCTAACCCTCCGTTTTGCACCTTCACGCGTAGGAGTAGGGCATCCCAATTCTTGTTGAGACAGAGGGGAATGGTGAATCATCATCATCCCCGTAACAGACTGGAAGAACGTCTTTTAAAATTTAAAAATACGGTATCAAACCGGTGATCACCCACGCAGCACACCAGAGCAGAACCCCAAGTCCATAGAGTAGAATAATCTAGAGCAGTGGTTCCCAAACCTTGGGTCGTGACCCACAGGTGGGTTGCAGGAGATTTTATTTGGGTTGCCAAATAAAATAGTTATAATTCTGTTTTTCTATTATTCTAGATTTATGTTTGCAGTATATCCTTCAGCCACATGAGGGAGCGTGTTTCTAGCTCCATCACACATGGATATCTGCCAATCATGCAACATTGGAGCCAGGCAGGCGGTGCCTTGTTCAGAACTCGTTTGGGTTTGCACCCAGGTGTCCACCATAGTTTCCACCAAAGTAATAAACAGATTTTGCAGGTGGTCACACAAACATGGATGTCTGGCTATTAAAAAAGAAAGACATAGCTAGAGACCAGGGACAAGACCCATAATGTAATGTTAGCTTAGCTACTGCCCATAGACTAAATGCCACACCCGATATGCGCTCTCCTCTTGTACACCTGACTGGAATGCAAAGAACAAGCAATATTCTGTTTGATTTAATGATGAGAGGGAAATATGAGTCTGCTAATTTCAACAAAATGCACTTAATTTGTCTCATAAAGTAGTTAAAATGTGTGTTGTTTAACTGATGTGTGACCATTTAATTTAAAATGCACTTAAAATATGAACATATGAACATATGAACATGAACATAAGTGGCTGTTTACTCAGACTCAATGCATTTTCTCATTTATAAAGTAGCCTAAGAGGAGATAAAAACAATGAGATACCACACCCCTCCTAAATGCACTGATTTTATCATATCTATAAAGTATTTAAAATATGTGCAGTGTATATTTTCAATAAGCATACAATGTAGTTGTAATTTAAATGTATATTAATTTGAAATGGCTGGTTTACCTGTTCAAGATAATATGATGATGCAGACGGCAGTAAAAATGGTCAGAAATGTTCATTTATGCACAAATTGTTAATCTTGCAATTTATAGATAAGATCTGTTGTGATTTGGGTCACGATGGTTTGTCATTTTAAAAATGTGGGTCCCCAGAAAAACAGTTTGGGAACCACTGGTATAGAGCATCTATGAAGCGCACGGTCTCTGTTGGAACAGGAAGACGAAGGAATTGAAGAGAGAAGAGTGTGCAAGATTAATCGTAATCGAAGACATGGGATTGGGCCTTGGTCTGGATATGACAGTCATTGTATTTTTATCCGTTTATGGATTTATTCTGGGCTGACTAAATTGATTATAAAATGGGGCGGAGTTCATCCATGTGACAATCATCCTCAGATTTCAACCATGACTGTTAACAACATAAAATGAAGCTGATCAAATCTTTTTAAAGTGTCAACAGGGGTCATATTCCAGTAAAATAAGCATCATGCTTTAGTTTAGTGGAACTATGACGAGGACCTGGGGGACATCAATCTTTGATGGACTAGCGCCAGATTAGTGGAGATATAAAGGAAGAACACTATAAAGGACCTAAAGCTATGATCTCATTAAAATCTTCTGTGTAAATGACATCGAAGGCTAATCAGTTATCATTTGTCACACTGCTTATGAAACACAAACTCAAAGACATGTTGTTGGTGTTGATGATTTCCTCCATCACCAACTCTGATGGCTGCTCTGGTGCAGCCCTCAGAGGAATGCAGCTTAGCCTGGATTTCCCTGACAGTCACCAGCACCGCCGCCCCCTCAGTCAGACACAGCATGATCTGCTCTGCTCCTTTCACTGCCACAGGACGGATGAATTATTTAAAAACTTGGATATCTCCATATTAAAATGGGATGAACCCTTCAGGTAAATTTAGCTGCTGGCTCCCAGGGCCAACTGCAGCCATCCTCCTTGTTCATGGGTCTCCTCATGGGTTACTATGGAGCTAAAGAAAAGCTGTGCACAACTAGCACTACAAATGCTACAGAGAGACCCTGCTCCAGCAAGGATCATACAATCCTTATGAGACATTATGTTTCAGTAGATTAGAGCCAGTGAATAGAAATTACAGGGTTTTGAAAAAAAACCCGTATATATATATATATATATATATATATATATATATATATATATATATATGCACACACATCTAGAATGGCACAGAATGACAAGATGAAAAATAAAAGCATTACCTTTATTAGATTGGTGAGATGTGTCAGGAACGGTGGAGGCGGCACAGAGCAGACTGGCAGGACGCTTGTTTCAACTTTCATGCTTTTTTATCTGGTCTGTTTAACTATTTGGTTCTTGTGACCTCGACCATTTGAAAAGTCCACAAATTGCTGGCTGGTTTTTGTAACACAATGATGATAAAAATATCAGGTGCTGGTGGAAAAAATGGACAGTGTCACAATTCCAACCAGAAATGTGTGGACCCAAGTGCAAACATACATAATGTTCAGAAAACAGTTTCCAATCCAGGGCCATAAACCAAAAACGTAGTCCAAGAAAAACAGTATCCAGAAAGCAAAGGCAGAAGCAAAATCCAACAGACAGGCAAACAGTCAAAAATCCAAGTAAATTTACATTGATCACTACAGAATGGCTGGAGCACGTGTGAAAACATTAACAACAAACGGACAACTAACAGAGGGAATCACACAGACTAAATACACTGGGATAACAAGGCAATGACAAACAGGTGACACAGGGAGGAGGAGACAATCAGACAATCACACACTGGAGGGAAAATGTTGAAGGGATGACACAAGGAGGAGACAATGATAGACTGACATGAGACAGGAAGGAGACACAGAGGGAACAAACCAGGACTGAAAACAGAAGACTAAAACCATGACAGGGGAAACTAAAGATCAAATCAGATGACAAGAAAAGATGTCAGGAAGTGTATAGCAAAAAATGCAACATGGAGAACATAACTACCAAAATAAAACAGGAAACAGAAAACACAACCTTCAAAATAAGACACTGAGATCATAACCCTGATAGACAGATAATATTACTGAAAACAAGGTTAAACATGGTGAAAAGCCTTCATTACAGTGACTTTAGTGTCAGAACTGATCCCAACAGGGATTGGGACCAAAAACACAACTCCAGAGACAGATAAATAGACTGTACTGATATAGAACGTTTCCAGTCTGACTGACCAATCAAAGCTTTACAACACCAGCCAGCATTCACACCGACATTCATACCATGCAAGGCATCATTAGGAGCAGTAACCATTCACACAAACAGCAATGGATCAGATACAGGGAGCAAACTGGGGTTCAGTGTCTGTCCAAGGACACTTCAACATGTAGACTGCAGGGGCTGGGGATTGAACTACCGACCTTCTGATAAGTGGACGTCTGCTCTACCACTGAGCCACAGCCGCGCTGAAGGTAAAATTCATGGTCTGGAATCGAACAAAGGTTGGTTCACTGACAGTCCAAAAGGATGGCAAGATGTCCAGAAAACGCTGAGCTGAGACAGAGTCTGAAGACCGGCAGACCAACGTACAAGTCAACACTAGGAGATGGTGGGTGGGGATCAGTGGTAGTTACCTTTAAGTGTCAGAAAAGCCTCTGCTAATGTTCAAAATGTGGAAATAAATCCTGATATTTAGTAATATATTAGATATGAAATGCAGTATGTTCTTCCCTGTCACATGACCAACCCTACCACCAAGTTTCACCAAAATCTGTCCAGTAGTTTATGTGTTATCCTGCTGAGGGACAGGGGCGGCTCTAGGATCAGACCTGAAGGGGGCTCTGCCCCTAATGACCATATGAGATACATACAAAAGTGTTCAACCCCCCAGTTAAATCATCATTTTACTGGATCACAATTAAACATTAATACTACTCAACATATGATACTTAAATTTACCACATAATACCTTTAATGAATTACACATAAGTGACATGACTTTTACCCCACAGCATATGTTTTACGAAAATAAAGATAGAACATGGTGTTTACAGAAGTATTCAACCTCTCTCAGTCAATTATTTCCACAGTGTTACCTTCAGGTTCAAACTAATTACTCTGTTGTTGTGTATAATAATTATAATGGATCAGATTTAATATAACATGCCTGTTTTAGGGAGGAGCCTCAGTTATGAATGAAACCTGAGACTCATCATAAAGATCAGGACTTTACAAACTTAAACTCATAGCATAGCAGATATGAGGAGAAATGTACAAAACATAGTTTCATTCTGTGAACCAATCAGGACAGTCCACCATTTCATCAATCAATGAAAGAAGCATCACACAATCCAGACACTGTCCAATCAGGACATCCCTCCAATCTGTTCACCTGGACAAGAAGCAAACAGGTAAGAAAACAACCTGAGAACAAAAACTACTTTAAACATTCAGTGGCTGCAGCGATAGGATGTGAATGAGTCACATGATCTGAATGCTGTAGTATGAAGGAAAGAAAGAAACCATTACTGTTCCTAAAATAAAATCAAACGGGGGAACTCATCAAAGATCTGAGAGACAAACAGCCAAAGTCAGAAATGCTGATATTAAAGATCTGACTTCATACAAACCCTCAGTTTATCATGTAGACTCAGAGCAGGACATCAGTCATGTCAAATATGCTTTATAGACAGAAGTTCCTCAGATACAGTATAACCAGCAGGATTCTACTGATGTGTGGAAGGATTCTGGTGAGACCGGACTACAGAACAGTAAAGAATTAGATCTATATTTGGTTTTTGGAAGAGGTCCAGTAAGTCAACCCTCCTCCCCCTGCTGAGGTCTGAGTCAGAGGTCTGAGACTCCTAACCCCTAATTATAAAGATAATAATAATAATAGTTATAATAATGATGAAGAACAACCTCCATGATTTGATCCCACTGACTGACTAATATTCTTCCTTTGGACCTGTGGACCCTCATCCTGGTGAAGACAAAATTTAATAAATTTGGCCCGTGGGCCACCAGTTGGTGACCACTTGCTACAGCAGGTTACATTGAGACTAATGTTAATCATCCAGCTCAGAGGTTGTTGTGGTGAAAATTAGATTGAAGCTTGTTGTTTACATCACTACACTCTCACAGTCATTTGTGTTTAGACAATGTTTCACTGATGAGTTATTGATCCTGGAAGTTTGAATGTGTGAATATCTGCCCCATAATAGTGAACAGGAGTGTGTTACATCATGACATTATAAGGAGATTAAACCTGTTTAAATAAAGTCACTTGAAGCTGTAATTATTGATCTCATCTCTAATGGACATGTTCACAAAATATAACATCAGAAACTCATAATAATAATAATAATGATTAATTAGGAATGCTGAGATGACAGTCAGAGGTGATTGGGCTGCCCTAAAGGTTCTGAATCAGTGAAGCAGACAAGCAGACGTCAGTGGTCAGTGAATACAGGACCTCCTTGGTGGATCATTAAATATATGACACTGCTTTCTAGAAGCATTACAAGAATGAGTGTTTTAGTTTAGCCCTTTGACCACCAAAGTGGTCATCATATGGTGGTGATGTGGCTAAGGACAATGTGCTTCCTTTAGTCATTGATGTTTTCCCTGTTCTGACCTTTTAGACAGTACAACCTCATTTATTAATCCTGTTGGTGGGCAGCATCATGTCTGCTGTTTATCTGTTTATCAGTTTATTATCAACACTTTATACCAAATGTGCTTCATTAAACCTACAGCTGTAAAACTAAGAACTTTAAATTACTAATGGATCCATGTGTGAAGGGAAACAGGCAATGATCTCTATCTCTGACACAAACAGTTAACTCTTACACAATGTACATTTTTCAGCTAGGCTTTAAAGTCAAATGTATAAAGCCTCTTTTTACAGCAGATACGGACTATAAATAGGTGCCACAAAAAGCATAGCATTAGAATTATATAACCTAATGCACAGGGAGGCCGCTGTTACTTATGCGTCTAACGTATTTGCCTCACAGACCACAGTAAGTGTGCTCAGATCAACTCATCAGCTTTGCCTTCAGTAATGCTCCTACTTTCCATTCAGCTCCATGGTGGCACACATCAGTCCAGATGACCTTGTGTATATTACACACTTAATAACTCACAATCAGTGTTTTACATTAGTGAACAGTCAGTATGACCTTGTGGTTTCACATTACAGACCACTGTTTGGCAGTACCAGGTACCAGGTATTTTTTACCCAGTGGAAATGAAAGAAAAGCGAGTCGAGTTGAGCCGAGTTGAGCTGGTACTTTGCAGTGGAAAAAGGGTTTTAGTTTGTCTGTCAGCACGACTACACAAACATACTATAGTTTTTTGAAACTTTGGCGGGTGGGGCCTGTGTCTGAAAAGAACCTACATTTTGAAGTGGATCCAAATAAAGGAGCTAATCCAGGGGTGTTGTTCACCTTCTTTAACATTGTCAGATGGGCCTTTCTGACCGTTTTTTCAGCCACTCGAGGGAGTAGATGAAACTGGCTAAAACCTTATCAAGTTAAGTTGATAACTGGATAATTTGGATCAGGGTAGAATTAATTTAATGATACACCCCGCTGTTTAAGAGGTTGTCTTTGCTCCCTCTGGCAGAAACAGCCTGAAGACAAAAGGAGTTAGCATCATGTTAAAAAGTGTTTCTTATGAGAACAAACCTGCTGTCAGGCCAGCATTTTAAATTATTTCAACTTTGATTATCAATGTGAACCTTGTTTTTATTATTGATGCTAATAGTTTCTTTGCTGTGAGTTTTGGATCTGTACTTTTGGATTGGGCAAGCTGAAAATGAGTTACTGTTGTCTGAGTCTGGAGCTGGAGCCAGGGTTATCATTTAATTTTTTTCATTGGTTTATATTTTTATCAGTGGCAACAATCAATTAAAAAATGTAATTGCATAAATAACAATATTCTCTGTTAATCATGATTGATCATAAGTTTAAAATAATGGATTTATCTTGTACTTTTGAGGGAAGTTAAAAGAAAATACATGACTAACCGATTATAGAGATCAGTTTTTCTTTTTTTACTTTATAACTTCTCTGCTCAGTTTTGATTATTTTCTTGCATCCATAATGAACTGCAGACATCATTAGCAGACAATCACATAGAGAACACATGTTTGCTACAAACGAATGTCAACAGCTGTATGTAAATAGTTTGCAAAATAAAATGACATTAAAAGCTCGACTTTCTTTGTCTTTTCACTGTCGTGCAGTTTATGAATTTTGGAGACAACAGTTCTATGATGTATGATGGGTCACCTGAAGCGATCTGGTCTTCAACAATGTTAATGAGTCTGCAGTCCATGGCCATCCATTTGGTGATTGGTTAGCTTAGCTTAGCTGCTCTGTTCACAGACTTTCTGCAGCTGCACTCTGCCAGTGTAGTCTGACATACGATCCTGTCTGAGTACTAGCGTCTTTGCTAACATCGCAAATACGTGTTTGACTGAAGATGAATCAGACTTGTTGTTCTTTGGTGGACAGACAACTCATCACTGCAGGATGTGCTCATGACTTAGGTAACTTTCTGTCTGTCTCCTCTGTATTATGTGGTTGCCGCAGGTTTCAGTCCATGCTGGAATGACGGCAGGAAATCGGGATCGATTATTTGTGTTAACCAAAATGAATGTGTTAAGGTTTCCACATCAATCACAAGCATTAATATGTTAGTGATATGTTATTTTATTTACCTTTATAATTTGTTTTTTTAATTCAGTTTAGTTTCAAGTAGTTTCCAGAATGGGTGTGCTCATTTATTTTCTGATCTAAATTACATTTCAGGGAGTAACTGCAATGGGAAATTAAAGAATGACAGAACTTATAACAGATATAACACAAAATATTCCTATTTACAGATTTTAATAGTAACAAAGAAGGTGCCAGACTTATAAAGGTGCTGGTCCCAATGTGGGAAGTCCTGGACCCTTTTAAGGCAGGAATCTGTACAAATTAAACGCTGGGTTATTTTTGTAAGTATATATTAGTAATTCTTACCACTGGACCTTTGTGCTGTCCTCAAAAAACAAGATGAAGCAGCCCTAGCCATTCTGCTCATGTTGGACGCTCGCTGCTCCTGGGTTGGGTCAGGTGCAAACATTCAGGATGAAATGTAATTTATGTAGTAAGGCAGAGAGCAAACCCTAACATGAATTCTAATGAGGCCAAAAGCTGCTTGTCAGTGTGAACGAAAAATCCAAATAACTTCAGTACAAGAAAAGAAGCTGATAAATGTTTCAGTTCAGATAAATTTTCCCTTACAGTTGTTGCAGTTAGCAGCTTTCCCATTTAAAATACAGTACCTTTAATGAGAGACATGTGACAGACATATGTGACAGAAAATGAAGCATGGGAACACACCCTGGAAACTAAACTCTGTGGTGTATAACAGTAACGTGGCAATGGAAGAATATAAATGTTCATGAGGGAAATCTCGTGATTAGGTAAGTGCTTGTGGGACCATGTTCTGTCAGAAATAGCAAACTTCATTCATATAGAGCTAACTAATGCACACATACACACACTTAAACACTGCAGGCTATCTGCAGGGTATCTCAGGTGACCACCAGGAGCCCTTAAGGGTTCAGCGCCATCTTACCCAAAGAACGTGAACATGTTGCCAGGATTAATATGTGACCCAATTATACCTACTGAACCCCAAACAACAGTTAACCTTCACTTAATCTGGACTATAATGTAGTGGAAAATCACCAAAACAAAAACCCATCATTGAATCTAATTCAAGGTTTGACAGAATTATCCAATATTAACAGTCTGTCTAATATGTTCTAATCCCAGCTCATCACATACTGACGCTTTGTCATGCCTACCTGTCTCTTTTCAAGATACCCCTGTGAATCCCAAAAAACAAAGTCCCGAGATGGGTGGAGGTCAGGGTTGAGTGTGCTCACACACATAACGTTCACCCAGGACATGGGAGTTCATGCCCCGTATGAAACTAAATCCCCACACTGACATTTTCCTAAACCTAACAATATACTTTTTGTGGCTAAAATGTAATTTTATGTTAAGAATGTGTCGACAGGCTCTGTGCAGGAGTACTTTGTGTGGCAAGAGAGTGGAGGAGCTGGGGACAGCTAGCACCTTGGGCTTAAAGTGCATTAACCAATGTAAACAGACTACGCCACTTTGTGAATTCCAGCCAAACAATATTACTTATTTCACATGAACATACAGGGTTGTCATACTGACGAAGCAGGATAAGAGGTTCCAGCCATCAGAAATCATTCTATTATCAACAGCAAATACTGATAAAAGGGTCAGTGGATATAAATGTAGGTATATAATTATATAGGGTTGAAATTCAGACAGGTGAGTAACAAAGACAAGGAAAACAGGATGAGAATTGTAAAGATATAAACAAAGACATCCACACACTGTTAATAATAATGGAGAAAAATATTCTTTGTGTAGGTAGTGTGTGTGAATGAGCTTCTCTCCATGGTGCCTGCCACCAGAGCTCCTCTGCCTCCACAGATTGAGAAGGGAGCAGCTCAGAAACTCTGCTGTCGGTCAAATATGAACTAGGATTCTGTTACTGCACTTCCTATTTGTCACCTAAAATCTTTGTTTTAGTGTTTAGTTGTAATTTGAGAAAGCCTAAACCAAGCACCACCTAACCCGCAATATGTCACCCACCTCCAGCTGGGTCTGGTGATCCAGTGGGGCTCAGTGCATCATGTGGTTGTAGTTTTTTTTTACCCTTTGAGCTGAAGGGAGTACCACAGTTCTTTTCTCTGTTTTATTTTCTGGTCATGTAGCACCAATGTTACAAATATCTGTATCTTTCTACAGCATAGACAGCTGTAGGACCATTGATGATAACACCATCTCTCCAGCGGTGACAGACTTACCTTTCTCTTTACTTTCTTCAGACCTTCTGCCTGACAAAGAGAGGACTTTGAATGACAAAAGGTTTTTGAGCCTGGTCTCCTGCCCAGCTTGTCACATACTGACTGTTTGTCACGCCCTTGTGAGTGTCATTCAGACGCAGAAGGCAGCTTCTAGCATCTGAATGAGATGCACCAGGCTTTAATGTACCTGTAGTGGAAACACATCTGGGATGTTATGAGACAACCAGAGCAACAGCACATCTCAACTCATTTTGAAAAAGTAGAAACTTTATGCATTTTCCAAAGAGACTGGGGGGTTGAATTGTGGGTCACTCACAGGACTTTGACCCAGGAGACGAGTTTGTGGTAAAGCAACACGTCACAGATCTCTTCATATTTCATGTTAGCCTGTCTGCCACAGATGCTAAAGGGTTCCATTTTTGGCACAGGGGTGTCCAAAAATGATTGACACTGTGGTAAGTTTAAAGGAGACAGCTATACATAAAATATACATGGACTTAAACACTATCAGCTAAAATACAGTTAACAGAAGACTGGAAATATGTCTAATTCATGTTTGCACTCAGACCTACTGCCTCTTCAAATGCACATAATATGTTGACAGCAGCAAACTGAGATCAGAGTCATAACAAAAGAGACATTTGATCAGCTGTCAACAGTTGATAACATCCTCAGTGATGGATATTTAGTTTCTGAAGGCTTATTAATACAGACTGTCTGCAGTGTAGAGAATAAAGAGACATGCAGGGACAAGTGAATAAGATATGCAACTACATCACCTGTGGTTACCATAGTGATTCACTGTGGCAACAGCAGTAATAAATGACTGGCCTAAGGCTTGCTTCAGAGTCAAATTAGACATGATTTTCATTATGTCCTATTTTCAGTAAAAGAGTCACTCAGCTGAGAAAAAAAGCTGATTCAGATTGCAAATCATTTCCCACTGTCTGAAACTGCAGTCAACTGCTGCACCGCTGGGCTGGAGGTAATTAGTTCACATTTATCTTTGCAGAAATAGAGCTCCTGTTGTGTATAATAAAACATATTATTTATGTTTCTGTTTCTGTTAGCGTTCCTCATGATTTTAGAATTTTATTGATCTATCAGGTTAATTGAAAAAAGAAAGTAAGTCCAAAATTGTTTGAATGCAGCCCCATCATTTGATTAGAGGAGGATTAATTTTAGTGTGAAATGCAGTCAAACATTCATTGGAAGAATCACACCTCACTGATTTCATAACTGTAATTAATTATTAATTCTATTTTTAAGTGAAATTCTTTGGTCATGTTTTTGTAATGTAATACAGAGGAGATGACGGAGGCCCATAAAAATCAAATTATTGAAGATGATCGCACAAAAGGAGAAAGTACAGTTAACCAGGGCACAGTCAGGACTCTTCTGCTTTAGGTGACCATCCCTCTCTGGGGAGTGTCTGAAGTTCTTGTTGATCTCGTCTAGCATTGCATGAACACATGTTGCAGCTTGTCCATCTTCCTCAGACAATAATGGCGGCGGTGGGGTTATGGTGGAGATGAGTTATGGTGGAGGTGGGTTATGGTGGTGGTGGGGTTATGGTGGGGGTGGGGTTATGGTGGAGGTGGGTTATGGTGGTGGTGGGGTTATGGTGGAGGTGGGTTATGGTGGTGGTGGGGTTATGGTGGAGATGAGTTATGGTGGAGGTGGGTTATGGTGGTGGTGGGGTTATGGTGGAGATGGGTTATGGTGGTGGTGGGGTTATGGTGGGGTTATGGTGGGGTTATGGTGGAGGTGGGTTATGGTGGAGATGGGTTATGGTGGAGGTGGGTTATGGTGGTGGGGTTATGGTGGTGGTGGGGTTATGGTGGAGGTGGGTTATGGTGGAGGTGTGGTTATGGTGGTGGGGTTATGGTGGAGGTGGATTTTGGTGGGGGTGGGGTTATGGTGGGGGTGGGTTATGGTGGGGCTGGGTTATGGTGGGGCTGGGTTATGGTGGGGCTGGGTTATGGGGGAAGGGTTATAGTGGGGGTTGGGTTATGGAGGAGGTGGGTTATGGTGGGGTTATGGTGGAGGTGGGTTATCGTGGGGCTGGGTTATGGGGGAAGGGTTATAGTGGGGGTGGGGTTATGGAAGAGGTGGGTTATGGTGGGGTTATGGTGGGGTGGGTTATAGTGGGGAGGGGTTATGGTGGAGGTGGGTTATGGGGGGTTAGGGTTCTGGTTGGGGTGGGGTTATGGTGGAGGTGGGTTATGGTGGGGGTGGGGTTATGGTTGGGTGGGGTTATGGTGGGGGTGGGGTTATGGTGGGGGTGGGGTTATGGTGGAGATGAGTTATGGTGGAGGTGGGTTATGGTGGTGGTGGGGTTATGGTGGAGGTGGGTTATGGTGGTGGTGGGGTTATGGTGGGGGTGGGGTTATGGTGGAGGTGGGTTATGGTGGTGGTGGGGTTATGGTGGTGGTGGGGTTATGGTGGTGGTGGGGTTATGGTGGAGATGAGTTATGGTGGAGGTGGGTCATGGTGGTGGTGGGGTTATGGTGGAGATGGGTTATGGTGGTGGTGGGGTTATGGTGGGGTTATGGTGGAGATGGGTTATGGTGGTGGTGGGTTATGGTGGTGGGGTTATGGTGGTGGTGGGGTTATGGTGGAGGTGGGTTATGGTGGAGGTGGGTTATGGTGGTGGGGTTATGGTGGTGGTGGGGTTATGGTGGAGGTGGGTTATGGTGGAGGTGTGGTTATGGTGGTGGGGTTATGGTGGAGGTGGATTTTGGTGGGGGTGGGGTTATGGTGGGGGTGGGTTATGGTGGGGCTGGGTTATGGTGGGGCTGGGTTATGGGGGAAGGGTTATAGTGGGGGTGGGGTTATGGAGGAGGTGGGTTATGGTGGGGTTATGGTGGGGTGGGTTATAGTGGGGAGGGGTTATGGTGGAGGTGGGTTATGGGGGGTTAGGGTTCTGGTTGGGGTGGGATTATGGTGGAGGTGGGTTATGGTGGGGTGGGGTTATGGTTGGGGTGGGGTTATGGTGGGGGTGGGGTTATGGTGGAGGTGGGGTTATGGTGGAGGTGGGTTATGGTGGGGTTGGGGTTATGGTTGGGGTGGGGTTATGGTGGGGGTGGGGTTATGGTGGAGATGGGTTAAAGGTGTAGATTAAAGACAAAGAACAGGTGCATTTTGTTGATGTAAGTCTAAATACACAGGTACTGTGTTACTACCTGTTGTCGTTCCATTGGTCCACCACCATTCCCTCATGTTGCTCAATGATAACGAACGACCCCATGTTGAAGGATCTGGGCGCAATTCCTGGAATCTGGAAACATCCCAGTTCTTGATGGCCTCATTCTCACCAGACATGTCACCCATGGAGCATCTTTGGGATAATCTGGATCAGCGTGTACAACAGTGTGTTCCAGCTCCGGCCAACATCCAGCAACTTCAGGCACCCATTGAAGAGGAGTGGACCAACATCTCATAATAACAACCTGATCAACTCCATGTGAAGAAGATATGTCACACAGGCAAATGGTGGTCACACCAGTTACTGACTGGTCTGTATCAGTACTACATACTGACTACATACTGTAGTCATGTGTTCCATACGGCAGTGCCCAATTAATGTCTTGGGAGAACAGGAGAAAAAATTCAGTGCCATGCCTCATTATAACAGAGGACTCCTACACTAACTTTAGCCCCTGCCATATTGATAATCTTGTTGATAGTGCTGCAGGCTCACTAAGAGTAACTCTGGACTCTACTACCCCACTAAAAAAAAAGAGTTTCAAACACAGGAGATTAGCTCCATGGTATAACCCTCAAACCTGTAATCTAAAGCAAATAACACAAAAACCAGAGAGTCGTATGCACGGCAAAGTTAATCATGGACTCTGTGCTTGGACCAATATTGTTCACCCTATATATGCTCCCTCTAGGTAATATTATGAGGAAACACTCCATTAATTTCAATTGTTATGCAGACGACACACAATTATACAATGAAACCTGGTGAAACTAATCAACTAATTAAACTTCAGGCATGTCTTACAGATATAAAAAACTGGATGACGTCCAATTTTCTGTTACTCAATTCTGACAAAACGGTTAATGTGCTGGGCCCTAAACATCTCAGAAACACACTATCTAATGATACAACCACTGTGGATGGAATTACCTTGGCCTCCAGCATTACCTTGGCCTCCAGCTCCACCGTGAGGAATCAGGGAGTTATGTTTGATCAGGATATGTCCTTTAATTCCCATATAAAACACATTTCTAGGACTGCCTTCTTTCAGTTGTTAATATATCAAAAATCATTCTGTCTCTAAAAGAAAAATTAATCCATGCATTTGTTTCTTCCAGGCTGGATTATTGTAATTCCCTATTATAAGGCTATAAGGCAGTCTCTAAAGACTCTCCAGCTGATCCAGAATGCTGCTGCACGTGTCCTGACTAGAACTAGTATCAGAGATCATATCTCTCCTGTATTAGCCTCTCTGCATTGGCTCCCTGTAAAATTCAGAATAGAATTTAAAATCTCTCTCTCCGCCCACCTTGAGTCTTGGATCTGCTCCAGGTTTCTGTCTGTAAAAGGCAGTTTTTTCTCTCCACTGCCTCCATGTTCTTGGATTGTTGGGTCTCCGTAGAATAAAGAGTCGGTCTAGACCTGCTCTTTGTGGGAAGTGTCTTGAGTTAACTTTTGTTTTTTGGGCTCTATACTAATAAAATTGACTTGACATAATCAGAACCATGAATTAAATGAATAAAAGTATTGAGTTGAGATAAAAGAGTCACTTAATAGTACTCACAGGGAAAAACGCTAAAGCAACGATTAAAAGTGACATTCAACAAGTAAACTGGTAAACTACAAGAAGAATAAGATGTTTTAGAAAAACTAGAATTAATATTACACTGGTTGACTGAAAGATTACGTTGAATTATTGGTTATATATAATAGATGAATGAGTGAATAAATCTCATTCAAGCTCTCCTAATACAGATTAATATAGCAACACAAAAAATAAACAATAGCCTCCTTAAACTCACTTGACAGCTCTCCCTCTGTGTGAATGGAATCCTTGACTTTTGCTTATTTTTGCCTATTCTTCACACACATTTGCAGTTTATTTACTCCATACTGTCATTCTCTGTCTTCTTACTGAGAGGCTTATGTTTTATGTCATTGTATATACCAGGACAAAGGGGACTGTCTTGTGCAGATGTTGAGGAAAACCCTGTGAGTTGGGTGCATGTTTGACTGACTTGGCTCGATGCTTCTGCAGCATAGTTGCATCCATATCCTCCTCAGTAACCTGGGTGAATGCTCCTGTCCTGAGTGCTATTCTCAGGCCTTGAGCCCTGCAGCAGGGTACATGAACCTGCCAAACACTACTCAGCTGAACATGAACACATGTCATGTGGCATTATTTAGTCCTAGAAGAGAGAGCTCTGACTAAAAGCTCTCAGAACTCACAGCTGGATAAGCAGTTTTAGAAAATGAATGAATGGAATTTCCCTTATTACATGAATACCAGTAAAATAAATGTCCAACTCGGTTTTGCTGCTGTTGTCTTTCTTTGGGACGTCCTGGCTGTGTGTATGAGTAAAGAGTGGACATGCTCTCGTGTACATTTAGGCCCAGCAGCTGGTCTGGAATCTGTGGAGAAGTCTGCTACATCCTGATTGGCTTATTTGTGTTTTACAGTATTTTTTCTTGCATGCTGGTCGTGAGAGTAAATGTGACTGGTTGGAGTTTGTTTCTTCTTCTTTGGTAATGACAGATTTAGACGATGTGATGTCTATTTGTGATGCAGCATCTGATCATTGTGTCATGGTGATGTCATTCTAAGGCGGTTTATGGGAGGATAGCTCTGAAGGCCGGGGTGTAAATTACACGGCCCACCACATGTTAAACAGTCCGGGGCACTTCTGGTACAACAGGCTCTTAAATGCAGGATCTGGGTTCGGGTGTGTCTTAATTTTAGACGTAAATCTGCAGCCTGTTGGAGAGCACCGAGTCTCTACACGCATCCTGTGTACTTAGCAGCCAATCATAGCAACTGGTAGTCCTAGGACCTTGTTGGCTCTGTTGAGCTGGCTATGGTGTGCCTGTTCAAAATACCTTTGAGGGTGTCTATTTGGTTTTATGCCTGGATTTGGCCCGCAAGACACAGATTGGTGATCCCTGCAGTAAATGATCTTGTGCCATCAGCTTTAGATGTTAAATAGGGCCCTAGAACCTGCAAGTGTTAAATATCAATAGCAAAAGTGAAGAGTGTAATTGTCCACCCATTCAGTTAATGAAGGTTCCATAATTGGCATAACGTAGGTGATCCGGTCTGGTTCTTCCCAGCTCTCTCAGTGAATGCTGGGTACAGAAGCTTTTATAATGAAAAGGTGTATGTTTGTCACATAAGGAGGCTGAGCTGGCTCCTCACCTTTCCCTCTGCCATCTCTTCACATAAGCCATAATAACCCTGATGGAGGCCAGCACTGATCCCTCATGTAGGGGAAGATCAAGTGCTGCAGCAGGATTTATGGCAGAGCAAT